>CM028361.1:18165950-18765950 GCA_016624345.1 Platycodon grandiflorus
GGGTTGTTTCGTTACTCCAGCAAATACTTTACTGGGCAACCATGGCATTTGACAGTTTTCTTTTTTATATCATCCATGAAACCTTCTCTCTCTTGTGATCTTTACTACAAAAAGTAATTTAATTTGAATTGAACCAGATAGCTAGAGTGGAAGGTAAAGGTTAGTCAGAGAATCAATATGAAGCCTCAAATAATAGAAATCATAAAGTCAGAGAAGAAGATGAAATGGTTCGCGGTGGTGGCAGCAGCACTCCAACGAATCCTAGTGGCAGCTTCGTCCAACTTGTTGATCAAGGTGTAATTACTGTAATCTTTTACCCGCACAGCCCACACCCAATCTTCATCGGCGCCACCACCTAATCTCCAGCATATACCCAGATGTAGGTCTAGATCTAGAGAAAACCAAATGGATCAATTAATTAAGCAGAATTGATCCTTCCGCCAAGAAAAGTTCAATCAGTTCGACAATAAACACAAACCATTAACTGAAAATTACAATAATTTTGGTGGGGACGTGGTGGTGGGGGTGGCCGGGTGGGCAAGGATGAGGACTGATAGGAAAGTGGGGAGATAGTCAATGGGAAGAAACTGTAAGAGAAAAGCTACTCAGGTGGGTTTTGATGAATTTGGGATAAGAAATCATAGAGTGCCATGATTTGGAAACTGACCTGAATTGTAAAAAAAAAATTGGTACAGGGACGAATACCAAAAAAAATAAAAAAGTACAGGGACCATTTTTGTAATTTAGGTCGGAGATGTGTTTGATACAAATTTGTAAACCAATATCCCCATGATTTGGTGGATGTTTCTTTAACTCTTGTTGACTGTTGATTATTTAGTAAAATCAAAAGATGGAAAGCCTATCAGTGTGGGTCTTCTTCCTTTCATGGTCTCTCTTTCTTAGCTTTTCTCTGTCTTTGCCGTCTCTTTGTTTCTCTCTCTGTGTAAGTCTAGGTTCTGTAATCTTTATAGAAATTGTATGATAAGATGGAGGAATCAAAGGTTGGTGTCTTTAAGTTCTTCTAGAGTGAGAGAGATGGATTGAAATGATTTTTCAAATTTTGGTATGGGTATCTAATTTTCTAATTCTAACTTAAAATGTTCAAGGTTATTTGAGATGAGTAATCATCTTCTCTTAACAAACCATAAGGTTTGGTAGCTCTGTACGGCCATGGTGCTAGCAATTTGCGCTTGTTAGCGGCAGTGGTGGTGGTGGTGGTGGGGGTTGGGAAAGAGATGACTAGATTTAGACAAAGAAGAAAGTTGGAAAGAAAGTAGAAAATTGCTAGAAACATCATGTGCGAAGCACATGCTTCAGCCTCTGTAATATTTGTTAGGAATACATGGGCATTTGGTAATTTTACATGTCTGTGTTACTCAAAACGGATGGAATGCATTCTTCCTAAACGATCGTTAACAGAAGAAGGTGAAACCTCGCAAAAAATACAATAGGGAGGCGAAGCCCAAAATGAGATTTCCACAGGGGGGTTTGTTCTATTTTCCTTAAAAATAATAAATTAGAAACACATGCACATCAGCACATACCCCCCCCCCCCCCAACCCAACACACCGCTTATTTTGGCTAGTGAGCTTATCTCAACCGATGGGCATCATTTAAGCTGGAATGGCTTTCATACTTAGTATATGTATCATACTGCATATACCTATTGTAACTATTTTTCTCTTTCTTCTCTTTTGATTATTAGCTTTTCCTGTTTTAAGTCATGACTTATCTCAATTTTCACTAATACTTCAAACTTACAGCAAAGTTATGGATGTTTTCATCAAGGCTGCTGAGTACATGGAAATTCCAGTTCGTAGGCCTGATGCAGAACCCCTTCAGAAACTATTTATGCTAGTCAGAAGTGAGTTGAACTTGGATCTGAAGAACATCAAACAAGAGCAGGCAAAGTTTTGGAAGCAGCATCCAGCATTAGTTAAGGTATGTCAAACTTAGATGTCTTATAAAGGAGAAATTTTCCTTAAAGTTTGATTTATTCATTTTCATACTTATGTTTTTCTTTTATCTTGTGCATATTGGGTCAGACTAAGAATGTTTCCATACTTACTTTCCCATCCTCTTGTTTTTCAGACAGAGTTGTTGATCCAAGCTCATTTAACCCGTGAAACGGCAGCATTATCCCCAGAATTGCAGCGTGACTTCAAACGTGTACTAGAGCTTGCACCTCGACTTCTTGAAGAGCTGATGAAGGTACTTCTTGATACTCGGTTTATCTAATTACGGTGTACTTTTGATTAAATAATTAGCTGCATATTCCCTTGGCCTATGTAGTTGTTTCCTAGATTTTGAAATGGGTTAACAAGTACCCCTATGGCAGTTGTTAAGCTTCCATAATGGAAATAAGTTACATTGGAAATCATCTTCAATGCATTGGAAACACTTTTGGAATCAACTTGCTGGCTGCTGCGTATTTATATCAATAAAGACAGTCCCAAAAGCGTGTTAGGAAGCTCTAAGAAAAAGCCTAGGCCCAAGTCATGGAGACAAATTTATATGATTATATTACCCCCTCCTTTTTCATATGAGAGAGACACACTTGGTCGTCTCAAACAAAGAGACATTTCCATTTTGGGTAACTTTTCTTTAGCATAATGACTTTAATACTCTTGAGTCTTGAGTTTGTAGATGAGAATAACCATATCAAATCAACTTAAACAACTTGTAACTGTGACCACTCAGTGATATGGGTATTTTAGGAAGTTATAGACTTTTCAATCATTTTCTTAATTTGCGCTATATATCAAAGCGTACCTCTTCATTTAGGACAAATTGAGTATATGATAAACTCAAACTTGACAAAAGAAAAAAAAGTAATAGAGAAAAGAAAATGCTGAGGCTGGGCAAGCCTCCAAGAGTATAGACTATAGATGCCGCAATATCATTGGTTGAATTACAAATCAGGCATCAACAGATTGCCATGCCACTTCTAACAGAGGTTCCTGGACCAATACCTAAAAATGTACTGTTTGGGAACGGAAGTTGGAAGAAATGATGTGAAGTATTTTGTCATGAATGAAATTTTTTGGGCTCCACACAATTGGAATTCATTCTAGACCTCGAATAGAAAGTTACTTTTTGCCCCTATAACCCCTCGTGCTTAGAAGGGGCACTCTAGGTAATCTGGAATGTCGAATGCTTTCCTCACGTTGGTCTTGTCTTGTACGATATGGTTCAAACTAGAAGTCTCAGTTTGTGAGTACTATAACGGGCTATGCTATTCCCACTTTATGGCTCATTTTATGTAGAATCCATGAAAGGAATGAATTATTTCTAGGAATACAATGTGACCACGATAATTTAGTTTGTTCTTTGATCCGTGTTAGAGCCTATGGTTATTAGGGTGACATAAAGGATAAACACCCTAAATAAGCTGTGACCAAGTAAACATTTTATTCTTAACAAATTATGAGAGTCAAAGGCCATTCTTATTTACAGTCCGAGAGTTCATATAAAACTGATGACATTTTGTCTATTTATAATAGGATACTAGCAAAACTCTAATAATATCCTATCTTGACCGTTCGCTAATATGATCCCAACCCTACATAGTAATTCAAGCAAGGATGCTACCAAGCAAACCTTAGTATACTCAAGGAACAAAAAAGCCAAAAGTTAATCCCATTACATTTTCAGGAGTCTTATGCAATGCTGCTAGTCTTTCCATTTTTACTGGAAATCCTAAAACCTTGTGACATGGGTTACTAGCCATTAAGCTAATATATAGTCCAGGGTCACTTGGATTGCAATGAGCCAAAGGACCAAAAAGGCCCTTTACAGAATCAATGCTCCCTCCCTTCTGCTCAGGGAGCTCTACTCTCTATTTTGGGGTGCTCTCTTATTACTTGAAGAGTCTTGATTCAGAATTAAGCTCATAGATTTGAAGAGTATCGAAACTTATCCGTTTTACGTTAAACCTTAAATCAGCAAAATTATTTTATTCCTCGATGATACATGTATTTATGGAATGTATTTTTTATCCGTAAAATGTTTGCCTGTCAAATGGACTCTTTGAGCAGAATAAAGAGCGGAATTGAAGGGGTGCTAGCTCAATATTAAGACACATGAATACGACGGTGAATGGTACCACTGTCGTTGGACACCGAAGTCAGTCCTTGTCCAAGTAGCTACAGTATCTTCTACTAATTACGAGCTCATATTTTGTATGACAATCACTTGTTCACTTAGGGTTAACCTGTTGATCCCACCTACATTTGTTCTGCAGATATATTACCCTATGGTTATGAAAACTTGGGATTTACAGCTATGCTCATTTATTTTGTTCTTTCCATTATTGCCTTTGCTATCCCCTACTAATTTTTGTTCATTGTTGATATAGATGGCAGTTATACCACGCACCGCTCAGGGGCATGGCTGGCTAAGACCTGCAGTTGGGGTTGTGGAGCTATCTCAGTGTATCATTCAGGTATTCTGAAGGATTTACAGTCGTGGATCCAGGATTTTGATTCTGGGGAAGATTCTTGAATTATTAACTAAAAAATTCAAACAAAAATGTTTTTGATAATGTTTATAAGTGTGGTACACTGAACAAAATTTAAACATCCTTTGGGATACTGAAGTGATCAATAATCCAGTAAGGGCTTTGTTTCTAAGTGCTCAAATGGCACTTGCTAACAACCCATTTACCGAAATGTTTGGCATTGAGAACCAACACCAATACATTTTTTTGTGAGCGTGTTGGCATGACTGTCCTATCGACTCTTATTGCTCGATCCGCATGCAGAAGCATAGGTTGTTTGAGTTTCCTTCAAATTTTGTTATAACTATAGCTTTGTCATAGGATTTTTGCCTTAATTTCATTGTTGAGCAGAGAAGCACAACCATTGATGCACAGAACTTCATCTTTGTTTGTTTGTGTATAGAACCTGGTTTTTGGCTATATTGCTACTTTATGGTTAACTGTTGATCGTGACTCATCAGTGGTGCAATATATGCAGGCAGTCCCACTTAGTGCAAGGAAGGCTGCTGGAGGATCTGCAGAAGGCATTGCACCTTTTCTGCAGCTGCCTCATTTTAACGAGACCATAATAAAAAAAATAGCTCGCAAGGTTAGTGGTCTTTTACTTTTTAAAAAATAAAAAATTCCACAAGTAAAAGTTATAGTTATGAAAACCTAATCTTATACTAGGCCTCGTTTAATGAACTAATGAAATCTTTGAAATTTTCTTTCATTAGCAGAAGGTGCGAACATTTCAGGAGCTTCGTGATATGACTGTTCAGGACCGTGCTGAGCTACTTTCTCAAGTAGCTGGTTTTGCTGCTTCTGAGGTACAAGATGTGGAGTCAGTACTAGACATGATGCCTTCCATAACAGTCGAAGTTACATGCGAGACTGAAGGGGAAGAGGGCGTACAAGAAGGCGACATAGTCACGGTTCAAGCTTGGGTGATTGTCAACCGTGCAAATGGTTTGATTGGTGCCCTTCCGCATGCCCCATACTATCCTTATCACAAGGAGGAAAATTGTTGGTTTCTGCTTGCGGATTCCAATTCCAATAATGTGTGGTTCTCACAGAAGGTCAGTTTCATGGATGAAGCTGCAGCTATCACTGCTGCTTCAAAAGCAATTGAGGAAACAATGGAAGGTTCTGGGGCAAGTGTGAAGGAAACTAGTAAGGCGGTACGTGAAGCAGTAGAGAAAGTTAGGAGTGGGTCCCGGCTTGTGATGGGGAAGTTCCAAGCCCCAGCAGAAGGAAATTACAATTTAACTTGCTACGTACTGTGCGACTCGTGGATAGGTTGTGACAAAAAGACGGGCGTGAAATTGAAAGTTTTGAAACGGACTCGAGCCGGGACTCGAGGTGGGGTGCATTTGATAGAGGAGGGGGGACCCCTCTTGGAGGATGGTGCAGAGGAGGAAGAGGAGATCGAAGAGGAGGAATACGATGATGATTATGAGAGCGAATATAGTGAAGACGAAGAAGATAGACATGATTCAAAGAAGGGCCCTGCCAATGGCACTGCACCTGGAAGAGGTAGTGGGTCAAGTTCAGAGGATTTGGGCTCTGACGAGGAGTAGACATACTTAATTTTTCTTGTCAGAAGGGAAAAAACTTATAAAAAGAAGAAAGAAATAAGTGCTCTTTTTTTTTTTTTTTTTTGTCATTTAGTTTCGAAAAGGATTTCAAAAGTTTCTCCACAGAAATGTTACATGTCATTCATGTGTTGGTAAACTAGGGTATTGAAACCTCAAAGTAAAGAGTTTGGTTACCTCTTCAGGGTTACTTGCATCTTCTAAGCACAGTTTCTCCAAGGGTGGTGCTAAACACAGCCCCCAAATACACTGTACGAAGTCCCCCCCCCCCTCCTCCCTTTTTTGAAATTACTAATTTGGTCTTATCAATTTAAATTAAATTTACAGTTGCCCCCCTTTTAACATATTACACTTACCCCCTCTGATAAATAAAATTTACAAATAATCCTCTCCCAAATTAAATAAATTTGGGAGAAAGCAATCTGATTTTTGCAACTCTCTCTCTCTCAAAACTATCTGATTTTTGCCTCTCTCTCTCTCTCAAACTCTCTATGTTCAACCAATCAAAACTCTCTCCAAATGGCTGATGATGGATTTAGTTCAAACATTTTTGAGTTAATTTTTTTACATATATGTTTTAAATTATATATATATTTTTATTATTATTGTGTTATTTTGTGTTAAATTATATATTTTTTTGCTGTTATTATTGTGTTATAATGTATATTAATTTTTTTTTTTAAAAATCGGATGTACATTCGCATGCTTCAGCCGCACGAAGCCATAATTTTCATTTTTTTTCCTTTACCCCCCTGAATTTGTAATCTTTTGAAAAAAAATTGCATTTTACCCCATAAGTTTGTTAAATTGTTTAACTGAATGGAAATTCGCACTTTACCCCCCTGAAAAATTTAATTTAGTTAAATTATTAAATTGAATAAAAAATTTGCACTTTACCCCTCTTAATTTGACTTTGTAAGCTTTTATCCTACAATAAAACTTGAATTGATACGTTAAATAAATATTTGTTTTAGTTGTATTAATTTTTTATTTTCATGAAATTCATAATATTAGATATAATTACATTATGCTTAAATAGTTATTAATTGCATTTATATTATTTTAATTGACTTCTATTAATTAGTTGTATTTATTTTTATTTAAGTTATATTATTTTAATTAAATTAATATAATTTAAATGTTATTTAAATCGTTATATTAATTTTTATTTATTTCTATGCAGTTTATTAAGTAAATATTATTTATAATTACAATATATCTAAATATTCAAGTTGTATTTACAGGATTCTGAGACTACAAATGATATTGTTTATCCAAATGTGAGTGACTGTTTTGAAACAGATATAATATTCGACAGTAAAGAGATGGTCGGTAAATGGATTAAAAAGATTGGTCACGACAACAAACTGTATTTCGTAATCAAGCGACATAGAATTCGCAACAACCGCACTATTATCTGTTATGGTTGCGAAAGAAGTGGACATCCAAGATATACTAGAGAACTTGATGAGAGTGAGAGAACTCGTCGCGGGTCGAAGAAATGTAATTGTCCCTTTGAGGTTACTACAGTGGAACAACGTGGTGGCCACTGTTGGAAAGTTAAGGTTGGCGAAAATTGATGTCACAATCACCCACTTACTGCGTATGGTCAGTGGCACAGATCGAGATTGACATCGAAGGAGAAGTATGCATTAGTCAAAAGGTTGACTGAAGATAATATGAAGCGAAAGCATATCGAGAATCATATTAGAGATGAAGATCCTGAGAATGTGACCTCGCTACGCCAAATTCAAAATTTGGTACAAAAAGCTCGAAGGGATAACATGGGGTAAGCAACACCCATTCAATTTTTCTTCAAAATGATGGCTGAGCATGGCTACCACCACTGGCATGAATTTCAAGATGATTCGGTAATCCTCAAGCACCTCCTCTTTATGCCCCAAACTCAAGAGTGAACCCGAGCTAGGACCGGAGGTCGGGAGATCTTGGGATCATGGTCGGACTTAGGTAGGAAGCTTAGAGCTCAGATCTTCGGGGTTCCTCGGGAAAACCCCTGAGAGTTTGGTGACACGTGATGGCCATGCTCCAGATCATCTATGACACATGTGCGGGACCCTTGCCACGTAGATCGCAATTTATTCGGTTCCATCACTATGTACTTTTGTAGGCATTTTTTTTTATTAAAAAGACAAGGGGGAAAGGCAATGCAAGTATTTGGTTTCTTAGGCGGGTGGTCAAACAATCGTTTCACAAGGTGAAAGAATTTGACCAATATTAACTAGACAACATTTAAATTTCAATAGTGTATTCACAACATATTCCGTCGTTGGTTGAAAAGGATTCTTGCGATTGGAGTGGTTTACTACTTCCAACACACCCCCTCCCCATCCTACCGAAGTACTCCGGCCATCAAAATCTGAGAGAACCTCCCCATTTCATCCATGTGGACTTAGACTCAAGTTATTCGCTAGATTTACGCCAACAATATTTATGAAGTTAGTTCATTCGATGGTATAAAATGACTTGGGCAAAAATAGAGCCAATTTTACTACTGAAAGTAGGTTCAGTTCCTTCTAAAAACTAACATTTCTGCTATGAAAAGTATACAATTTGTCATAATATGTTCCGACTCTTTTTTGCACCATTTAATTTGATGAAATTTTATTAGTATTTTGGCGGAAATATAGAGGAAGACTTGAGGGACCTTTCCATAGAGACCATAATGGAAACGCTCAGAACATTTTTGCCGATCTCACCGGCCCGGAATAAAATGCTGGTGATCATAGAGCCCACAACCGCAAAAAGATTCTCCACCTCCAAAAATTCAACCCCAGCCATCGTCATCGATATCTCTCCATCAAGGCAGCTTCTTCGTTTCTTTACATCACTTCTAATTCACTTTTAAAAGCATACAGTAGAATGCCTAGAAACTTTAAAGGAAAGAATCAGAAGTAAACTTTACTCCTTAATGGGGTGCTATAATGTGATTTGAAATCTTGAATTAATGCCAACCATAAATAAACACAAAATACTTGCACAATGATAAAACGAAGTTTTGATGAATGGAATGGGAGTTAGCCCAAGTTTGCAATAAGAAGGATTGCAGAAGTATCAAAGCCTAGGAAATGAGACTTCATAAATGCAATGGTAGGATTCTAAGTTGCGGAGTGTAAAATAAGCGCATTGGTGAATAGTTACCGTTGGCCGTTGCAATTGAAATAAGTTTAGGTACCAATTCGAAAAACGACTAGGTGAATAAGAAGTTTTCATGAGAATATGGCATCATTTTTCATAAATCATAAAATGTTTTACAATTGGCTCATTTTCCTAACATTAGTAATGAAGTTTTGATAATATTGCAGAAAGTTCACATAATGAACTTGAAGAACATGAACAGAGAGAGAAAAGAAAGGAAACTATTTCTGGGAAAAATTGAGATCTCATGTATTGATATTCATCTTAATGATTTTTACACGGCTTCGATATATATATATATATATATATATATATATATATATATATACAATACAATGAAAGAGAGAGATCTCTAACTGAAATAACAAACACAACTTGCAGCACTTGTAAGTTGTAACAGACAGCTGATGTCATATAACTGCTCTATGACATCAGCCCGTAACTAACTATCTGCCAGGCTCCTGAGTTTGCAGATTCAGTCCTTGAACTTTCCCTTTCTCACACTTGACACCCTTGCAGCTGTCTTCTGTGATATTGCACTTAGCTGCCTTGTCAATTGTAGATGGATCATCCTTAGTACTCATATCAGCCCCCCTCAAGCTTAATGTGCTGAATAAATTGAACACTGATGGGTCTCCCCACACCATGGTTGTAGGTTTTTGCTCTTCCTCATGTCTTGAAACTGGCGCGCTCACCTAGTTTCGAACCCTTGACCTCCAGGTTATAGTCATAAGGCATGGGACATGAGCACCACATGGAGCAGTAAGTATAACCTTGACCTCCAGGTTATATTTACTCAAGAACACCAAAATCTTTGAGTAAATTGACCAACCAGACAGCTTCACACAGTAGCCATACTCCTGTATTCAGCCATACTCCTGGTTGTCCCCCTCAAGTTTGTATCTTTTATTTTTCTAATAAAATTTAGCAGGGTGCCGTCCCTGTTTCCCTAAAAAAAAAAAAGAAAAAAAAGAGAGAGATGTGCCCAAAAGTACACAATAGCCAGAAAGGGATTTGCGAGATGTGGGACAAGAAGCCCAATTAGCATCACAATATATAGACAATTGCATAGGACTAGTTGTAGAATATAACAACCCTTGGCCTATACTCCCTTTGAGATATCTCACTAGCTTCAAAGCTGCAGCCCAATGTGGTTCTCTAAGGGAGGCAAGAAACCGACTGAGAATGTGCACATCATATGTAACATCAGGTCTGGTGATTGTGAGATAAACAATTCTACCAATGAGCGTCCTGTATTGCTCTAGACTTTGCATAAGAGCACCAACATCAGCAGCTAAATTATGGTGTTGTTGTATAGGAATTTTGAAGGACTTTGCAGCCATAAGCCCTGTATCAGAAACAATCTTCAAAGTATATTTTCTCTGATGGATATATATCCCTTTCATAGATCTGGAAATCTCAATGCCAAGAAAGAATTTAAGAGGTCCCAGATCCTTGATATTAAAATGAGCATGCAGGTGATCTTTAACAGCAGCTATAGTAGACTTATCAGAGCCAGCTATGAGAATGTCATCTACATACACTAGAATGGCAGTAAAGGTATTGGCTTTTCTGAGAATAAAGAGAGTATGGTCTTGCTGAGACTCCTGAAAACCATAGGCAAGAAGAGCAGTTGCAAACTTGCTGTACCATTGCCTTGGGGCCTGTTTTAATCCATAAAGGGACTTGAGCAGTTTGCAAACTATTGGCCTAGTGGAGTGATGGACTTGAAGCTGCTCTGGAACTACATAGCCATGTGGTAATTGCATATAGACATCCTCCTCAAGATCCCCATGAAGAAAGGCATTTGCCACATCCATTTGAGACAAGTGCCAACCTTTAATTGCTGTCAAGGCCAAGAAAACTCTCATAGTGGTCATTTTAGCCACAGGGGCAAAAGTCTCAAAGTAGTTTTATCCTTCTGTTTGGGTGAAGCCTTTAGCTACAAGCCTCTAGCCTTGTACTTTTTAAGGGTACCATCAGCATTATACTTCAGCGTGTAGAGGCCTCTTGCCATCAGGTAATTCTTTGAGATCCCAAGTATGATTTTGTTCAAGGGCATTGAGTTCTGCAGTCATGGCCTCACACCAATTGGGATCTTTCAAGGCTTGGTGATATGTAGTAGGCTCTATTAGAGAGGAAGTATTGCAAATGAAAGAATAATAGGATGGAGAAACAGATGAATAAGATACAGTATGAAGAAAACTATTACATGTAAAGCATTGAGAGGCTAGGAATTGGGAAGGCAGTCCTACAAAGTCTTTGTATTTGCTTGGTACAGTTCTCTGTCTTGAAGGCCTAACAAGTTGAAGTGGAATTAAGGGACAAGAAGGACTAAACTCAGAAGAAGTAGGGGTAGTAACTGAAGGAGCTGTAGAAGAGTCAACAATAGGAGAGACTTCCTCAATAGAAGATTGAGAAGGCTGAAGATCTGTGAACATTGGAATGAATGAGTGAAATGTAGAGTAAGGTAAGCTTGTAAAAGGAAAAATGGATTCATGAAAAATGACATCTCTGGAATAGAAAACTCTATGTGAAGTGAGCTCATAGAGTTTCAAATATTTCTTTCCATAAGGGTAGCCAAGAAACACACATTTAGTGGCTCTAGGTGAAAATATATCTCTTGAAGAGGCTTGAGTAGAAGCATAGCAAGGCATCCAAAGACTCTCAAATGATCATAAGTGGGAGGTGTATGTAAAAGAAGTTCATAGGGAATTTTGTGATTGAGAACAACAGTAGAGGTTCTGTTTATAAGGTAAGTTGATGCGAACACACATTCTCCCCTGAATTTGATCGGTAATGAGGCTTAAAATCTAAGGGCCCTTGCCATATTGAGAATGTGTCTATGTTTTTTTTTTTTTCAACCCTTCCATTTTGTTGTGGGGTTTCAACACAACTACTTTGTCGTTCAATACCAAGAGATAAGAGAAGAGCAGAGACATCAGAGTTGAAGAATTCTGATCCATTATCAGATATCACACATTTGACAGTAGTTTGGAATTGATTTTCAACAAGTTTCATGAAGTTTTGAAGCTGAACATAGACATGAGACTTAGAATTAAGCAATTAAGTCCAAGTAGTCCTAGAGTAATCATCTACAATAGTGAGAAAGGAGTGAAAACCAGTATAGGTGTGGTGATTGTAAAGACCCCACACATCACAGTGGATTAAGGCAAATGGAAATGAAGCATGACTATTACTCAAGGAAAATGGTATTCCACATTGTTTAGACAAATGACATATTTCACAAGGATTCTCAAGAATTGCATCTTTATTACAAGGAATTGGATAATACTGAAGACTTGAAACTGACACATGGCCTAATCTATAGTGCCAAAGATGAATAGATTGAGGGACATTTGATGACAAAGAACGGGTTGTGGGAGCAGATAGTGCACCATTCAATACAAGCTTGTATAGACCTCCTTCCAATTTACCAGTCCCCACCAATGTCTTGCAGGCTAAGTCCTGTATGAAGCAACATGAACAAAAGAATTGAAAAAAAAATTGTTGCCTGTAGTTAGTTTACTTACTGATAACAAATTGAAATTAGGAACAAGCAGAACATTGTGAAGGATTATATGATCTGAGATTTTGATGGTGCCTCTATGTGTGATTCTGGATTTATGACCGTTTGGAAGGTTAACAGGATCAATAAGCAAATCAAAGGAAGAAGTTATATTGTGTGAGGCTCCAGAATCAATTATCCAATCATTGGTGTTCATAACATGCAGAGCTAGCCTAACAGAACTAGTCACACTTGATACTCCAAAAGAATTACCTGCAGTTTGAGTAGTAGATCCAGATGAGTCAAATTGAGAGAGATTATTACCAGCCCGTGCAAGATTTCCTTCTGGTACTATCACAGCATTAGAGATAATATTTGCAGCAGCACTGTTATTTGGTGCAGGAAGTGGAGGAACATCAGAGACCACAGAATGACCTTGAGAGTTAAGATTTCTGTTTCTATGCTTTGGCATCTTTGTTGGATCTGGTTTCACACCATGTAGTTTAAGCCATTCAGGAAAACCATGGACAAAGAAGCAAGTTTCTTTGCTATGCCCAGTGCCTCCACAATGCATACAAGTAACATTGGACTTGACATTTGATTTCCTGACATTATTCTTTCCATTATGCTAGTGTGATTTATTGCTAGCATACAAGGCAGAAGAGGTTTCAGACAGAATTGTATTGTGGTAGCCACTAGAGCATTCCATAAGCTTCTCATCTTGCATCCACAAGGCTAGGGTAGTGTTGATATTAGGCAATGGAGTCTTGGCCAGGATAGTGCTTCTAATTCCAGAATAGTTATCATTAAGACCAATGAGAAATTGAGTAACCTTTTGCAAATGCTCATATTCCTTCATTTTTTGCTCAGCTCCACATGAACAAGTGCATAAATATTTGGGCATGCTATTGATTTCCGCCAATTCATCCCATAGAGCTCGAAATTTGGTAAAGTATGTGGACACATTCATACTATACCTTGCTCCAAAGTCATTATTTCTTTCTTGATTGTGAAAACTTGTGGAGCATTACCTTGTGTAAACAAGACTACATGAGATCTCAGAGTACATAGCATTGAGCAACCAAGAGGTGACCATGTCATTGCATCTTTGCCAATGAGCCAAGTATTTAGACAATGAATTAGGTTTTTTGTGCAATCCAGTGACTATTCCCAATTTCAATTTAGAAGAAAGAGCAATTATCATAGCTCTTTTCCATTGGTTGTTGTTGGGAAACGGGCTTGTGGTCCGATTCAACGTATACGCCCATAAAAGCTCATAGAGCCCTAGTTATATTATGTTTGGTAAGTAGTATCCTAATCTAACGAAATTTGAGATTGACTTTACCTATCTTACAAGAAATAGGATTCTTGTGGGAATAATATAAATAGGGCAAGCCACCAAAGGAAAAAACACACTAAACGAGTTGTGCAATATTTTTCTTCTCTCTAGAAATTACATCTCACCAAAATACTCTCTCTAAGTCTAACCATCAAGAGACTTGGATTTGCAGCGTGGAATTGTGATTGATATTCGTCCTACGTTAACCATCAAGAGACTTGGATTTGCGGCATGGAATTGTAATTGATATTCGTCCTACGTGATATCAATTCGACGAGAAAGAATTGCAGATTAATTGTTCGTAGTGTTCGTGAGTTTGTAGCACAAGACGAAAGTCTTCCGCGTCGCTCTAGGGTATGAATTCGAACGAGGTAATCCGTGATACTCTATTATTGTATAGTGAATTTGTTCCCTTCATTGGTATCAGAGCCGTTATGCTTGTTGCTCGTATTGTTATGCAATGAATCGCATGTTTTTGCTTTGGGTTTGTTTAAATTGTTTGCCTAAAAACGGACCAATTGAGTTTGTCGATTTCGTTATTAAAACGTTGTTTGTTTTGGGAAAATTTTATATGTACACGTAGCTTATGCTGAGGGGAACAACATATTAAATTTTCATCGAATTTCGTTGGGTAAAACTAAAGATATTCACAAGCCCTAGTTTTGTTGAAACATGGTTTTTCCGAAACTTTGCATGCGTTTTTGAACAAGTTATAATCCGTAAAACTGTGATTTTATGATGTATAATTGTTCTACTCCGCAAGGGATTTCCAAAAACATATTATATGTCTAATTTGGACTTAAATTGAGCGTTCTAGAACCTCGAAAAGTTGATGTCGCGAAACACGTTCGCAGACGGAGGTTAGGGATGATGAACAGTGCTGACAGACGACGCCCACTCTCGCAGCGGGGAGTGGTGGTGCGTGCGGTGGTTTTCGGCAGCCGTTTGTTCTCACCTCCGGCGAGTCTTAACGTTTTTGGGTCTTCTGAGTCCAATGGTGCTCTCTGTTTTCTGAAATTATGCCTGGAATTAGGTGTTTTTGCATTTTTAGTACCTTAAAAATTGTTTTAAAAATTATTAAAAATATGAAATAAATTTCCAGTGGCATACATATGATTCTAGGGGCTATATATTGGTTTTTGATACAGTTTTGTAAATTTTAAAATTTTTTGGGAATTTTTAATTATTTTTTCTCTATTTTAAGTCATATTTGATATATAAAATTGTCGTTTTGGGCTCTAAAATTTATATTGAGACTACACGAGACCCAATAATATTATTTTCAGTAGTGAAAATATATTAGTACATGTTATGTACCTAGATAGATTTGTTCTGTCTTATTTCTTTTTGTTCAAAGTATTAATTTGTGAATATTTTTACATTGTGCATACTTTGGTTGTGATTACGAGCCTCGCGAATTTTCCCTCCTTATTTGTATAATGTGATAATATTCATAATTAATTTTTGGAACAAAAGTGAATCAAAAAGTATGCTAAAATGTCTATGTTTGCAACCATATTGTAGTGAAATGGCTTCAAAAAGTGTAATCGCTGACTTGAACAAGGGTGAGAAATTGGATGACAAAAACTATAGTATTTGGCAAAGGAAAATCACTTACTTGCTAAACGAGCAGGAGGTTCTTGAGAACCTAGATACTGTGATGACTGAACCAGAAATGGGTAATTCTACCCTAGCCCAACATCGTCTTAACGTGCAGAATTACCAGTCGTGGGTAAAGAAAGATCGATGTGCACGCTTTAGCTTTACCATGTTGAGTTGCATGCATAATGATCTTATTGGGCAGTTTGAAACTTGCCCAACTGCTAAGGATATGTGGGACCACATAAGGACTGCTTTTGGGAACACATCCGCTGCAGGGTTGAGAACCCTAACTTATAAGTTTGAAAGCTATAAGATTGACCAAAAACGATCCATCCCCGATCAACTTTGTCAGATGTCGAGTATGATTCGTGAGCTTAAGGCTGCTGGTAGTATCTTATCTGATGAACAACAAGTTCAAGCGGTGATTCATTCGCTGCCTGATTCTTGGAGTAATTTGAGGCAGATTCTGACTCATACAGACTCTATTCAGACTTTTACGGATGTGTGTCGTCATGTTGATCTTGAAGCCGAGCGCCATGATGCGAGTCACGCAATGGGTGGTGTGACTCATGACCTTGCTCTTGTTTCCCTTGAGGGTTCGTGCAAGAAAAATGGACAGCGAAAGAAACAAGCTAAAGGAAAGCAAGCTCAAAATATGGGACCTAACGGTGGCAAGATCGCTAAGCGCCGTAGAGGCAAAAAGAATATGGCTAAGCAAAAGTGCTTAAACTGTGGTACCTTGGGTCATTTTGCTTGGACTTGTCCTAAGCCCAAGAAGGTATCTCTAAATCCTAAATTTTCGCAAATTTGTGTTTGCTCTAATGTTTTATTATCTGACTTTCTCCCTGTGTGGATTGTAGACTCAGGTTCCACAAAACATGTGACGAGGGATTGAGAAGGATTTGTAGATTATCGAAAGGTTCCTGCTCGTACAAGAAGTATTTTCATAGGAAACAGTTCGACTGTGGAAGTCGAAGGGGTTGGTTCATATCAACTTCTTTTGCGGAACGGGCGCATTCTGATTCTTGATGAAGTGCTTTATGCGCCTAGAATTCGACATAATCTATTATCTGTAGTACAATTGCTAGAATTGAGATATTCTTTTAATTTTAGTGGTAGCCACATGGATATTTGTTTTGATGATGAGGTTTTGGGACATGGTTTTTTTGTCAGATAATTTCTTTAAATTGGATTTGTTGGGTTCTTTTAATTCTTCTATTAATTCCTCTTCTTATGTGGCTTATGATGATTCTAATCCTGAATTATGGCATGCTAGACTTGGACATATTGGAAAAGATAGGATGACTAGATTAGCTAGAGAAGGCCTATTGGGGTCTCTCACTAGAGTCAACCTACCTATTTGTGAACCTTGTTTGGCAGGAAAAGCTTGTCGAAAGCCTTTTGGTAAGGCAAAAAAGGCCACACAACCGTTGGAGTTAGTCCATTCAGATATTTGCGGACCTATGAATGTTAAGGCACGACATGGTGCCTCCTATTTTTTTACTTTTATCGATGATTACACACGCTATGGTTATGTTTACCTTATTTGTCACCGCTATGAAGCTCTTATTTGTTTTGAGCGTTTCTTAGCTGAGGTTGAGAGTCAAAAGGATAAAAGCCTAAAAACTTTTAGAACAGACCGGGGCCGCAAGTATCTATCTGATCAATTTAAAGAATTATGTGAGAAAAAAGGAATAAAAAGGCAATTAACAATTCCTGGTACTCCGCAACAAAATGGTGTTGCAGAAAGAAGGAATTGTACACTATTAGAGATGGTTAGGTCGATGATGGCACATGCCAATCTCCCCATTTCGTTTTGGGGGGATGCGCTAATGACTGCCGCATATATATATATATATATATATATATATATATATATATACTTAACCGATTGCCTTCTAAGTCAGTTTCTACAACCCCTTATGAACTGTGGAAAGGTGAGAAGCCTAACTTGGGGCATCTTCACCCTTAGGGCTGTGCAGGTTATGTCCATAGTACATCCAATAAGTTTGGAAAACTAGGCCCAAGAGGAAACAAATGTGTTTTCATTAGGTATTTGAATACCTCGAAAGGCTATGTTATGTATGGTGGAAAACCTGAAGTAGGAATGACTGAAATAGAGTCGCGCGATATTGATTTCATTGAGAATGATTTCCCTCAGATAGGTGAAGTTAGAAAAGACTTTAAACTTTTTAAAATGGAAGAAGGACATTTGACGTCTCTTGGCGAAGGTGGGGAATTGCCTCAACCTGATCCTATGGTACAACATGAGGTTGAGCCTATGGTCACCAATGAGAGTCAAGAAGATCTTCATCCTAGTGGGAGTATGGATTCTAGTGGGAGTCCTATACTAGAACGAAGAAGTAAACGTGGGAATATACCTCGTCGTCGATTCGCGATCGAAGGGGAATCTTTCTTATTTACTGATTCTGATTCTAGTGAGCCTAATTCGTTCAAAGAAGCTCTTTCTTTACCTACTAGTAATGAATGGATGACTGCAATGGAAGATGAAATTTCCTCTATGAAGAAGAATCAAGTTTGAGAGTTAGTTGATCTCCCGCAAGGTCGCAAGACTATTGGAAATAAATGGGTTTTTAAAATCAAGCGAAAGGCGGATGGATCAATTGACAAGTATAAGGCACATCTAGTGGCGAAAGGCTATACCCAGAGAGAGGGTTTAGACTATGAGGAAACATTCTCCCCAGTGGTTAGATTTTCCTCCGTTCGTCTCATCCTAGCGATAGTAGCACACATGGATCTAGAACTTTTTCAGATGGATGTTAAAACTGCATTTCTCAATGGAGAACTAGATGAAGAGATCTATATGACTCAACCAGAGGGTTTTGAAGTCAAAGGACAAGAGCGCAAAGTGTGCCGACTCAAATGTTCCATCTACGGTCTCAAACAGTCATCTAGACAATGGTATATTCATTTTCACCAAACGATAACCTCAATTGACTTTGTGATGATTAAAGAGGACCATTGTGTGTATGTTAAACGATCCAAGAAAAAGGTCTTGATCTTATCATTATATGTTGATGATATCCTACTTGCTGGAAATGACATGGAGATGATAAATGCCACTAAAGAGTGGTTGTCTGCTCATTTCGATATGAAAGACTTGGGTGAATCAAATTAAGTGCTTGGAGTAAAAGTCGTTAGAGATCGCTCTAAAAGGTTTCTTGGTTTGTCTCAAGAGATTTACATTAAGAAAATTATAGAACGATTCGGCATGACTAACTCAAAACTCGTTGTCACTCCAATGGAAAAAGGATGTGTCCTTAGTACAACCCAATGTCCAAAGAATGAAGAAGAAAAGAAGAAGATGGCTACAACTCCATATGCAAATGCGGTAGGGAGCTTGATGTATGTTATGGTGTGTACTCGGCCTGACTTATATTTTGCAGTTGGGATGTTGAGTCGATTCCAAAGTAATCCTGGACCCGCACACTGGGTAGCGGTGAAAAGAGTTCTATGTTATTTGGTAGGAACCACAAATTTAGCCCTTTGTTATTAAGGTGGGGATTTGAGCTTGAGAGGTTTCACTGACGCGGATTGGGCGGGAGATGTAGATGAGCCAAATCTACTTTAGGTTACACTTTCCTCCTTGGTGGTGGAGCTATCTCTTGGAGTAGCAAAAGATAGGAAAGTACCTCCCTGTCCACAATGGAGTCAGAATACATAGCTTGCTCGTCTGCGGTTTAAGAAGCTGTATGGTTGAGGAGGTTTCTTTAACATCTTGATGTTACACCTAATGTGGATCGTCCTGTAGTCATTGGTTGTGATAGCATGGCAGCTTTGGGATATGGTAAGGATCCTAAGTACCATGGGAGGATGAAACACATTGAGATCAAGTATCATTTCACTAGAGACATGGTTGCAGAAAGAAAAGTTATTCTAGAATATATTCCTACTAGAAGCATGTTGGCTGATCCTATGACAAAACCTCTAGCTAGAGAGATCTTTCAAGATCACATGTTGGGTCTAGGGCTTCGTAGGATGTGACTTGTTATTTCTGAGAACACTTTTTGTTGAGATTGTTATTTTCATTATCGATTGAATACATTGCAGTTTTATTTCACTCCTATTATTTGTTAATTGAATGTTTTATAAAATTGCGTAGCATACATTTTGGTTAAAAAAATGTCATGGACATTGAATTGGCCTTCTCACACGGGTAATTCACCTTGTCGCTATGCGGGCGAGCAAGTTGAGATATTAGTCTTTGACACCTACAAAAGGGGGTGCGCAAATGACGTTATGATATATCGCCTTGGCACATGGCTAAGATGAGACCTATTTTTGCATGGGTCGACCTAATATGTCCCAGAAAAGTCCGAATGTGAGATCTTAAAAGAGGCACTAGGAGAGTGACTGCTTTTGAGGACTCAGGTTAGACGCCAGAAGGGCGACTAGACTAAGATTCGTACGGCGTTAGAGTATGACATGCCTACTTTGTGTGGAAGTTCCGCCGCAGCATACACATCATACTGTATGTGACCATGAGCGACCATAGAAAGTTTCATTACTGTGTGAGTTCTAGTGATCACTTTGTGATCATACTTATGCCCTATGTGACTTAGAACAATGTTATGAACTTGGACGTTAATGTTGCTACTTTGGCATGTCGACCAATGGGCTATGCACATACAGCCCCACGGAACATCACTGGGAAAGCAATTAACCAAGGGTAATTAGCTTGACGGTCTAAGAAAGATAATATAGTATACATCTCTGTTTTGTGTCTTAATGCCCGGGCGATCATATTGAACATACGGTTCAAAAGATTGATCTTGAGCACATAAACATATTGAGGTTCAAGCACCGCAATCGAGGGATTAAGGATGCTTGAATTGGTGTATATATACGGTCTGGGGCATAGACGAGGTCTTTACTAACAAGGAAGTTCTATGCTGGTCAGATGGTGATTTGGTATAGCGCTCCTACCCTTTATCTTTCTCGTCAGGTCGCATGCCTCACTTTCAGTATGAAGAAAAATTGAAAGAGCAGAATGTAAGTTGTACAATCGTGTCTACAAAGCTAGTAGCTCGAATGGGACTGACATATTAAGTCATCACATAAAAATTTTTCCAAGAAGAAATGCGCGTGATGTAGGTCAGTTGATCATTGATAAGGATAAAGAATCAATTTTGCTGAAATCTTGTAAGTTTGATGCTGAGCACTTTCGTGAGTTAGTAGCTATTGCAATTGTGATGCATGATTTACCATTTCAGTTTGTCGAGTATGATGGAATTAAAACAAGTTTTGAGTATTTGTGTCCAAATATACATTGTGTGTCTAGAAACATAGTTAAGGATGATGTTCTTAATATGTATGAAAGAGAGAAAGTCAGGATGAAATCAATGCTAGAATTAGCTCTTGGTAGGATTTCTTTGACATTTGATTGCTGGAGTAACATCACTATGGATGGTTATATAAGTCTCACTGCTCATTTCATTGATAATGATTGGAGTTTCCAAAATTAATTTTAGTTTTTTGCCTCCTCCACATAGTGGGGTAGCTTTGTTTGACATTTTATTGCTATGTGAGTGGGAAATTGACGGTCGAATTTTCTTATTGACTTTGGACAACGCATCTGCCAACGATGTATCTGCTGATTTGTTGATGAACCATTTTAAAGGATCACTTGTTGCAAATGGAAAACTTTTTCATGTTCGTTGTTGTGCACATATTGTTAATTTAGTGGTTCAAGATGGATTGAAAGATATTGACACATGTGTGCATAAAGTTCGTGAAAGCATCAAGTACGTAAGAGGGTCCCAATCAAGGAAGCAAAACTTTTTGGATGTTGTGAATCAAATGAAATTGAATTCTAAAAAAGATTTGATTCAAGATGATGCAACTAGATGGAATTCCACTTATCATAGCTTGAAAGTGCATTGTTTTATCGACGTGCATTTTGCCATTTAGCATTACTTGATTTCAATTATAAGCATTGTCTTGGTGCATTAGAGTGGGACAAGGTGGAGAAAATATGCAATTTCTTGGCTTTGTTTTATGAGATATCTACAATTTTTTTTAGAACAAAGTATCCAACTGCCAACTTGTATTTGAAGAGGAATGTTGAAAGTGAGGATGTGTATATCAAAGATATAGCCTCAAGGATGCTTCCAAAATTTGAGAAGTATTGGTCGGAGTTTAGTTTGGTTTTGGGATTGGCAATAGTTATAGATCCTCGATACAAACTTGATTTTGTAGATTTTTCATATGAAGAGATCTATGGTTACCTTGGTTCTCCTGCATTTATGAAAGTAAAAGAGACTTTGTTCAGTTTGTTTGCTCAATATTCAAAGAAACCTGAGACGAATCTTATTGGTGATTCTAGCAATCCCACATATGGTAGTGCCATGGAAACTTCTAGCATTTTACACGATGAAAGAAATAAGAAGTTGATGGTAATTTTTCTATTCTTTTTATCGTTTCTTATCTTTACGTGTTATTCTAAATTTATCTAAATATTTTACATTAACTCTTTAACTGGATCTTGTCTTTTTTCCCCACAGAAATTCAGGACATTCAATAATGATGTAGATTTCAATGTTAAAAAATCTTAATTAGATCTTTATTTGGATGAGCCAAGATTGAATTGTGAAGACCATCTGGATATTTTTGCTTATTGGAGATCAAATCAATATCGTTATCCTGAAGTTGCATCTATGGCTCGAGATATTTTATGCATTCCCATTTCAACAGTTGCATCTGAAGCATCATTTAGTGTTGGTGGACGAGTGCTCGATCAATACCGTAGTGTACTTAAACCAAACACAGTGGAGGCAATAATATGTACAAGAGATGGGTTATTTGGGGACAAATGTAAACTTTTTTCTCACTTCTTTTATTTGCATGCAAGCTTTAATAGTTGTTACGATATATTTTTTTAGTTTCTTATTGTGTTATTGATAATATTTATCGTATTGATGCATGTAGATCATCAATTATTGAAAATTGAAGAGCTCACCGAAGATATCATCCACTTGGATATTGATGATGTTAATGCTCCTTCCACATCCTCTAATTTAGGCAGCTAATCCAAGGTAAGTAAAATTTTACATATCTGATACTTATTTAAATTATATTAAATGAAACTTTTTGATATTTAAGTTTTTAACAAGCTTTATGACATCTTTATGATTATTACAACTTTAGTGATGAAAATATTTGTGTCGATATTGTGGTTATGACTCAGTCGTTCTCATCGCGATTTACAATTTTTGTGATTATCCTTGTCTTTGGAGAGTAACTTTTATCTTATGATTGTTCAACTGATTGAGTGCATTAGATTATTTACGATTCGTTCGTTCATTCATTCATTCGTTATTTGGAGTTACATCCGATCAGATCAATATTTCAGTGTAATAGATTATAAAGTGAATCGATCACTTTGCAATTCACGTAGGGCTTGTATGCATGTAATTATTTTGCTGCGTATGCCGATTCATTGGAGTGGAAAATTAATGTTAATTTTCCTTTAAAAAAAAGAATAAAAAGGAATGGTAGTGGCTGTTTGGAATGGTTGATGGAAATGAGGTGGAGCACTTTGGAATGGCAGTGTTTGTTTGATTGTTTTCATTCAATTTCAACTAGTCCTATCAGCTAATAATCTGACACAAAATATACTCATTTCCTTTTCATTTGGAATGTCATTTTGTTAATCTGTCCCTAAATGTACTCTCGAAGATTTGAAGCTCGGATTGGTTCCTTAATTTCTTCTCTTTTAGTGCATTTGTACGTATTACACAATTGAACTTTCTCTTGTAGGATTCAAAATTATGTACTATTACTATCTGGAAAGACTTAATTCACACTAGTGGTGAAATTTACTGAGTTCAAGCATGGGCACCCTGTTTCATCCTCGGTTTTAGCTTATTTGTAAAGTTTTAGCTTACTTGGCCTATACTTTTCTAGGCATTGTTATTGAGCTATGTTTGCTCTACCTTTCCTATTCTTTGGTGAGAATAATTAAATGTTCATGATTTGGAGGTTCTGAGTTGTGTTGGACATGTCCAGTGGAGGTTTTTGGTTTGTATAAATAATGTTAACTGATTTGTTGTGTTTCTTTGTTATTCATAATGTTGACTGGTTTGTTGTGTTGACTGATCTCAGGTTTGGTCTTTGGCTCTTTGCTGGGAGCTGCTTGGAGGACTTTTAAAGATTAGCATGAAGTTTGGAACTTGGAATAAATGTTGGATCTTTGTTTTAAATGACTTTGTTTTTCATTTTTGTTGTAAGACTCAATGGATTTCATGCCTGCTTAAACAACCTTCTTTTATCAGCTTGATATATACTTGAGTATTTTTTTTTTCTTTTATCAGCTTGATATGTATTTACTTAATTACTTACTGGTTGTAGTATTTGAATATAATGGTACTTTATTTTAATTTTAATGTTAGATATTGATATTTATTGGAAAAGACTAATAAGAATTAATGTTTTTTTTTTTGGCCTAACGGGCCCGGCGGGCTTGATTGAACAAATTTGAAAATCGTGCCTATCGGGCCATGCCGGGCTTTTCATGCTTTAATTGTTTCGTGTTTGGGCTTATATTATAGGCCCGTTAAGATTATTGTGTCGTGTTAGTGTTTGGGCTTATCGTGTCGTGTACTTATCGTGCCAGCCCGATAACAGCTCGGCACAACCGAATTGCCACCCCTAACTAAAACAAGCACCTAAGCAATGACATGAAAATTTTGACCGAACGATGTTGTCAAATGGTTTCAAAATTAATGAATGTGACAAGTGTCTACATTAAGAGTACAGTTAATGCTTACGTCATTGTCTGTCTCTATGTAGATGCCATGTTAATAATAGGAAGTACACATGATTTAATCATGACTACTAAAAACATGTTGAATAAACACTTTGACATGAAAGATATAAGGCTAACTGATGTTATATTAGGGATGAAGATCTCTAGAACATCGGATGAAATAGTCTTGTCACAATCACATTACGTTAAGAATGTTCTTCAAAAATTCAATGTCTTTGACAGCCCTCTGGCTAAGACACCAATAGACTTGAGTCTACACTTAGCCAAGAATAGGGGAGAATCAGTTTCTCAACAATAATATGCAAGGATAATTGGAAGTTTGATGTACTTGACCAATTGTACACATCCTGATATTGCATATTCAATGAGCAAACTTAGCAAGTTCACAAGTAATTAATCTTAGCCAGGATCATTGGCAATGCCTAACAAGGGTACTTAGATACTTAAAGTATACATTGAATTATGAAATACTTTATAATAGATATCCAGCAGTGTTAGAAGGATACTGCGATGCCAATTGGATATCTGAAACAAAAGACTCCAAATCTACAAGTGGCTATGGGTTTACAATAGGTGGAAGAGCGGTGTCATGGAAATCTTCTAAGCAAACGTGTATAGCTCGATCCATCATGGAATCAGAGTTAATTTCTCTAGATAAAGCTGGTGAAGAAGCTGAATGGCTTAGAAATTTCTTAGAAGAGATTCCTTGTTGGAACAAACATGTGTATGCTGTACTGATACACTGTGATAGTCAATCAGCAATAGGTAGGGCACAGAGTAGCATGTACAATGGTAAGTCTAGGCACATTTGTCGTAGACACAATACTATTAGACAATTGATCTCAAGTAGGGTTATTTCGGTTGACTACGTGAAGTCAAAGGACAACCTAGCGGATTCGTTTACGAAAGGTATAAATCGAGATCAAATGTACAAGTTGTTAAGCGGAATGAGTTTAAAATCCACAACAAAAGAACAAACATAGCGATAACTCAACCTTGAGAATTGGAGATCCTAAAACCTTGGTTCAATGAGACAACTAAGTTATGAATGTTCAGTTGAAACACTTGGAACTTGTTTCAACTCATTCCTAGAACGTCTAAGTGAACACACTTGCAACAGTGGTGAGGTTAAGTTAAACTTTTAATGATTCCTATACCTAAAAGGTGGAGTATGGCAGGATACTATTTATAGAAATTATAGGAGATCACCTATGTAAGTGAAAAGTAAATGTCCGCTTCCTAGAACACTTATGAATCTAAGATATGGTCCAGGGCATGGACACAACGTGAGAACAAAAATATTAGAATTGTTATTGTGTAAGTACTATTGTCTCGGTTTACACTATACAGCCGACTAGTTCAAAACATCACGTTACTAAGTGATTAGTAAATCCGATGGTATTTTACTAAGGAAGGTTTAAAGCAAAAAACCACCTAACCTGATGCAATAACAGTTTGCCGGAACTTCCAAGTGAGTCTGTATACATGCATGCATTAATTGTCATTCATGTGTGGGATTGTTGGAAAATGGTTTTAATAAATTGGTGTTTGACCAAGTTTCTAGTTTAGTTCCATTTATTGGAAATGGAAATAAGTTGCAAAAATAAAAACTATGTTTCGAGTAGATCAAGTTAGTATATTTATTATCTCAAAACCAATTTCGGATGAATGGGATATTAATGCGTATATGCAACTTAACATTATAGTTGAATAGTATTGAAAATATGAAAAGTCATATCCCACATTGAATAAAAAAGGTGAGTAAGTGCAGTTTATTAAATGACCCACTCTAGGAGGAAGCATTCAAGTGTTCTCCTCCTAGGTCCAACCTAGTGGTATCTCTTGGGCTAGCTTTCAGCTAGCTCAAGCAGCTGCGAGGTTCGCACCATCCGAGCCTGAGCTCGAGCGCGCATGCGCAGGTCGCATTGGGCGCTTTAGAGGTGCACTTTGCACTTCGCATCGTCGTTAGGAGCCTTAAAGTTTTATCCAGCTCAACCAGCTAAGTGGCTCAGCTCGAGGACGGTCCAGGTGCGGTGCATGCTCGATAGGTGTGAACCGATGTTGGGGGATGCGAGTGACTCGGACCAGGACGATTATGGGCAGTTACAGACGGTTAGATCCGCCCACCACTCGAATGGGTTTTAAAGTGCTACTAACGTGGATTAAAAAGTCGTTGCATTTTAGGGACGATTGCCGAGAACTGTGAGCACTAGTACGAGGCAATTTTGTCTTGCGAGATTGTGTCCAACACAAGCCTTGACTTTGATTTGCAATTAATTCTGCTTCATCTATTTTCTGTTCCATTGATATTTTCAAGAAAACCATAAATATTTTCATACAGGACTCACATTAAATTCAAAACTAGAAGACTTACCAAGGCTTGAGTGACGAAGCTTTCAATGAGCTTCAAGGCATTCAAGTCACATGGTAAGTTGGTCAACTTGTCTTTAATGTGCTTGAACATTTTAATTTATTTGATATCTCAAATCTCCCATCATTGGATAGTAGTGATGGATGAGTATTTTACTTATTTATTGGGTATTTATCCGGCTTAAGTTTTGCTAATTCTCAGGGTTTTTAATGCCTAATTTGTGTTTTAGTGTTATTTTATAGTTCCAGGGACTTGAGGAATAAATAGGCAAATTTTGAGACAATTCCGGGCTTTAAAGTTGAGTTTTGAATCATTCCGTCAAAGAAGGTTAAATGTTTCAAGGCAAAATGAGCTAACGGTGGCTAACGAAGGCTAACGGAGGCTAACGGAGGAGCAATATCCGAAGCTTGGAGTGATGAGGGCTGCGTCTCACTCTCTGTAAAGTACAAGGGCACTGGATCAAATACCCAGAATCTTCATTAATGCATTGTCCGCTCTGGTGCTGCCACGTCGCCGCGTCCAATCTTCAGCTCGCGTGCCTGCCCATGGATCCTCCATCCGACCCGCTCTTTCGCCCTCTTTCTCTCACATTACGGCCAGTTTTGCGTGGATAGTCCGCTTCTTTCCTTAATTGGGCTGGCTTCCTCCTCTTCAGCCCAAACCGCCCCATCCCCTCTCACAGATCTGACCCGCAGTTTCACAAACGGGTCTGCACAATGAACATGCCCAGATCCTGTTTGTTCCCCTTTTTCAGCCCTCTCTTTCGTCTTTTGCTACTTTCCCCCTTGTCTTTGGCACTTTTCTCTTTTCTGTGTTGGAGGTGTGCACTAATATCATCACTTTAGGAAGAAAAGTGGGGAAGTAATGAATTCTTTTGCAAAAGAATGGGAAAATTAATTCTTTTGCATAAGAGTGGAGAAAGTGGTGAAATCTTTTGGTTAATTTTTGGGAAAGTGAATTATTCTCTTGCATAATTTAAGAGAAAAATAGTTAGAAAACACCTATAAATACCCCATTCTTTGATCATTTCATACATTAGATTACCATCCCATTCTTCACAAATCCATCCCATCCTATCACCATTCCATTCTCTTTTTAAAGTTGTTTTCTCTTACTATGTACATGGGTAGCTAGAGCTCTATTCCAACCAAGGGATAATCGAAGAATTGGTTCTCCATGACTAGTGAGATCTAATTTGATTTTAATTGATTCTTCTTTTTCTCTTTTATTTATATATTTTCTGCACTTATTGTTTTGGTTGATTGCACAAAAAGGATCTTTTGTTCAATTGTTAAAATAGCAAATCGTCATTTAGAACGTTGAATCCGTAATTGTTTGATTGTTCTAATACTTGTGGCAAATTAGTATAGGTGATTACAAAGATGGTTTTCATTCTATGCTATGGAAATATATAATCTAGTTTAAATGAACCTACATGTAAGTTTGTTGGATAGAATTGATAATCCCTCTCATTCTTAATGTTGTTGATAAATTAAATTCTATGATCGTATCTAGAATTGTTTATTGACAATAAAAGTAAATAGAGAACGCTTCCTGATTATCGAGAAAGTAAGGAGATATAGGTTTTTAGGTCGTACCAACAATCATAACCAATTTGATAGAGAATGAAAGAATTATTTTTGCATCAATGATCAAGTCTATAAACCATTTCTAAGATTGCTCCTTTGGTTGGATATTTCATTTCATTGAATCACTTCTAGTTAAATCGTGTTCTTGTTTATTTCGACTTAATTTATTTAGTTCACTTAGTTCAATCAAAACAATATCCAAACCCCCCGCCAATTTTGTTTTCGTTATTTTTGCAATTCACATAAAAGAAAATCTAGCCAATCTCTGTAAATAGGACCTTGCTTACCACTACTACAAATTATTAATTAAAAAAACAAGAATATATTATTGTTGGTTTTCAGCAACCATCAAATATCTTCTTCCTCTACCTCATATTATCATCATGAAAAGTAGACAAGGAAGCTGCCCGAGAGCGTAGCACAAGCTGTGATACCAAATGATGCGGGTGGATATGAGAGAGGAAGGAAATAATTTGAGACTTAAGAACACAACAAAGAAAGGAGGCTAATTTAGGAGCAAGGCTCTACTAATTTCATATAAAATTGATTAAATTGCATCCAAGTCTGCCGACAACTCCTTGTACTACACTATTTATAGGCATAACATTAATTATATGGGATAAATCAAATAATTTGAGATCACTCACTTTTTTACCATAAAATAAATTCATTTATCAAAGCTGTTGTACTTGTGTTTTAACAATAATAATAATAATAATAATCTATTTGAAAAGTTTTAACTTAATTTAAAATTAATGAAGTTTCATCGATCTCCAATGATATAATTCCACCGCTATTTTATAGTTATTATAGCAAGCGCAAAATAGATGAGATAGCAAACAAATTGTGACGATCATGAAAAGCTAGCTAGGCCTCCTTTCCACTCCCTAAGGGCTAAAAGCTTGATCTTGATCCAAGTACCTAACCTAGCTAGTAGTCAAAATAAATTTAGTTCGGTCAAAAATTCTAGACTCAATCTTAAATTCTTAGAATAGAGTTCAAATTTTATTTATCTTTTAAATGCTACAGGCAGGATTCATTCATGTAGAACGTAAATGATAAAATTTTAAAATAATCAAGCAACTTGTGTTTACTTACCAACCCTGAATATCCGAGTTCAACTTTGGCTTAATTCATTTGCAGCTTTCTGTGCCACATTTGGATATGTCATGCCATGCCATGCCATGCCAACCTCGTACTGAACAAGTTTCAAATAACTTCGAAACAAGCCAAATTTTGCTCTTAGAGTGGGGAGAAACTAACTGAAGGAGGATTAAACTCAACTTCATGTATATCCACATGCAAATATTGTACAAAAATTGTCTCGTCTACACCACGAGGGTAATGGCGGCTTCAAAATCAAACATACAGCAACACAAGAAAATTTAAATTTAATACAAAAGTAAGCTTACTAGACCACATCACTTAAACATGTTTCACATCAAGATCATAACATCAGGTAAAACATTAATGTCTCCTGAAATAAAAAACAAAAGAAAACTTTTTTATTTCATCTCTACAATAATAGATGGGAGCACTCAATTTCAACCTCTTCTTCAATCATCCTGTCCCGCAAAAATGCAACAAATATTTAAGTGTAAGAATATATTGGTAATGAGACGAAAACCAAATTTCTAGAAAGCTGAATCTTTATATCAACCAACTAGTAATAGAAAACAGTAGGATCATTAGCAGTTAATTTTTTCTTTTTTCTTTTTTCTTGTGGTAACTAAAGGAAACTTTTATTGTAAACAAAGACAAATACAACTATCAAGGTGCATTCCTCATGGAATAAATTAAACCTGGAGCCTGCACACATACACATAACCCAAATCTCATATATCCTAGCAGTCTTTATCTCATGCACAGACTCAATCTCTGTTTGCACCAGTTGAAACACCTTCCTATTCCTGGCTCTCCAGTCAATATTTGTTGGACATCCTGAATTGTAGCCAATCTAACATTGAAATTACACCTACTCAAAACCACTTCCTATACTTTTGTTGTGAACTCACATTTTAAAAATAAATTATTTCGGCTCTCAACTTGATCACTGCACAAGGGGCATTTGTTATCCGGAGTGATTCCCCACTCATAAAACTTATCTTTTGTATGTAGTTTACCAAGATAAATGAACCACAATATGAATTGATGTCTCAGAATATTCCCAGGGAACCCATAAGGTTTTATGCCAAGACACTTTACTGCTTTTTTGTCCGATTGCTTCCTAAGCACTCTTGAAAGAGGCAGTTTTAGTAGCAGAAAGATTTCATCAGACTTTTTGATGGAGATTTTAAGGCATTCCTGCTCTAAGTATGTCCCTTAATTCCTTAAAGGCAGGGGATATAGGATTGGGCATTCTCCAACCTTGATTATTTAAAATATCGCTACTTAGCCTACTTTAGCCTCCTCCTCGCTTGCTGCATTATAAATTATTCTAGCACCATATCTCTGCTTAAGTGATCCACCTGGTAACCATTTATCACTCCATAGCCAGGTCTCCTTGCCATCACCTATCCCATGTGAGATATAGGGGGTTGAAATCCCTCTCAACTTAAGAATTTTCCTCCATGTCCATGAAGCGTCCATGAAGCATCTCCTCTAACATTGCAAGTCCATACATTCCCATTTTTCAACATAAGCATGGGGTACCATTTCACCCACACAGAATCTATTTTACTTGCCATATCCTACAAGTGCTTGAGCATAGCTGCTGTAATTCCACTCCACTCCACAGCCTTCTTGATCCCTAGCCCACCCTCATTTTTAGGAAGGATCATTATCAGTTGAGTTCAAGAAAGTCTTGTATGACTCAACGTTAAGTGCATATAGAAAAAATGAAATAATTGTGGAATACAAAATCAATCAATAATTTCAATTTACCATTCAAAGTGAGTTATAAATATAAATGAAGTTACTCCAATGATAACAAGTGATATCATAAATATTTGAGCTAAATATGAATAACAAGCTTACTGAAGAAGAAGAATAAATCATTAATAATGAATGTTACACCCAGAATAACATTGCTCCAAGTTTTATGCTGACCTTAACTTGGCTCATAACCTGCCTCTTTTGCTGCATTCAAACCATGTTTTCTTAATATATGGTAATGATAACCCCTGAAACAAAAAACAAAGAAAATGTCGAAGTCAGATATCAGCCAATCTGCAGCAAATTTATTAGCTTTGGACTCTAGAAGCAAAGTTCTTTCCCAAAAACAAAATTAAAATAAAATCATTTGGCTTCTAGAATCCATTATTCAGCACAAATGAAAAGAATGTACACGAGGAAAAGAAAGAGAAATCTAGATGACTACGGAGGCCATTACCCCAGTCTTGGTATGGCTAAATAAAGTGATTACCATTCGAGACAATAAAATTGACAAATCACACTACTCAATACACTAGGTCCCATTCGTTCTCTTGAAAGCAAATATTTAAATTAGATGAAGCAAAAAGGGAGCCACCGACCAATCTTGAAATAAATCTTTGGGGGGTGGGGGGGCGGGAACTCAAAATAAAATTTATGGACAATGATATGGCATTTCTTACCATCGGAATTTACAGGGATCACAGTCTCTAGCTTTCGATTACTTTAAATTTGGATTAATAAACGTGGTCTCTTCTTCTCAAATGCAATTGAAATTATAGCTGAATACCGCGACTCTAAGGAGGTTGAAGCACGTTACTAATAGTATATCACCAAAAGGCGGATAAAAGAATGAAAGGATTTGACTCTAGGCATTAATAGGCTGGCTTCTTTAAGCAGCACTTTTATTGTTGCGTGATTGACATGACTCTTTTCACTAAGAGTTAGGACGATGTTATGATGTCATTCCCCAAATAGAAGGAAAATGTAAGTAGACTTGAATAGGAAAATTAAAAATAAAATAAAATGGTATAGAAAAATAGAGAGGGAAGATGAAAATAGGGAGCTTCCACTAGCTTGGTGTGTGTAAATGAAGAAATTGAGCCTCTATTTATAGGGTAGGAAAAGAGACTTCAACAACTTCTATCCTCTCCACCAACAAACTCATTTGAATGACTCAAGTCTCTATCCTCAAGACAACAAACTTTGAAAGAGTCCATAATAAAATTTAAAAAAGAAAACAATTTGAAGTTTTAAATCTTTAAAATATTCCAACACTAATCACCATACTTAAGAAAGAGAGAAAATGATAACCACTCTAAAATCTAAAGATAATCTCAACCATAAGGTGATTAATACTATTAAGTTACCTTATTTCCCAGCAAGGATATTTAAAAATAAAAAGGACTAATATCTTTAAAAGATGATCATAACACAATCTTAGCAGAGATGCACAACAGCACAAGGGTATTGAAAAACAAGAAGAAAAGAAGAACATAGTAGCTCCATGGGATTCCCCTAATTTGTTTACCTCGCGCTGTGGAAAGCAGGGCATAGTGCGAGGATGCTGAACTCCAGAAACTCTACGAGCCATGGGAATAGAAGGATTTAAGGTCTTGTCACTGAAACCCCTCCTTCATAAGAAAAAATCATATATGAACACATTTAGAAACACCCACTTATATGAATCCAGATTTAGAGGTTAAAGATAAATTGTTGGATTTCAAATTGGAAATCCAAATAGCAAAAATCTATAGATACATAATAGCTTAGAAACACACAGATGAACACCCGAATCAAACACACACCACAATGCACTCACACTGTTGAATTGTAAAAGAGTATGAATAAATAAGAACAGATAGATTTTTGTTTACAGAAACAGGAGAGGATTTTACAGAGGAAAATAGGGAAAGGAATTAGCAAAAGGGCAATTACAGTTTAATCATTCAAGAACAAAGTTGCTTATTCAAATCTCGGATTTAGAAATTAATATTCATCAGCATAAACATGAGAATTGAAGTTATTTAAGTGTATTTGCAATTATTTAAGTTACATAATACCATAGAAACACACACATGAACACCTGAAACAAACACACACCACAATGCACTCACACAGTTGAATTGCATAAGAGTATGAATAAATAAGAACAAATAGAGTTTTGTTTACAGAAACCAGTAAACAGGGAGAGGGTTTTACAGAGGAAGACAGGCCGACAGGGAAAGGAACTAGCAAAAGAGATTGTTATTTTACCATATTTCACGAGCTTTCCGAGCTAAAGCCATCTCGACTTTTGGGCGACCTGAACTACGCTTTCCGAGCTAAAGCCATCTCGACTTTTGGGCGACCTGAACTACCGTACGTGCTGAGAGAGAGACAGAAAGTGTGTGTGAGAGAGATGCTGAAGAGTTTGTTAAAGAGTGTGTGTGTTAAGAGAGAGAGAGGGGAATGTGTGTGTGAGAGAGATGCTGTAGAGTTTTTTTAAAAGAGTGTGTCTCAACTTTCCGAGTGTTAATGGAGGTCTAAGAGCTTTCCGAGCTCATCGTTGTTAATGGTCTGTCAGCCCATGCTCTCCCTCCCCGTCTCCGTGTCTGTCTCCGTCTCTCTCCTGTTGCAATTTACGACTCCGTCTCTCTCTCTTTTGGTGTGATCTCGCTGCCACAGTTGGTCGGAATTCCTTTGGTAAGCATCTCTCTCTTTCTCTAACTCTCTCGCTTTCTATCTCTCTCTCCTTCCCTGATTTGTGCCCTAACCTTGATTGCACAATTGTGCCCTAATTTTTTACAAATTTTATATTTTCCCAAATTACAGAGGAAGGATTCTCACGATTCCAAATTAAGACCTAATTGTGGTATCCTCACGGTTAATTCTCCATGACTTATGGGATCGCAAGGTTTTCTGCAGATAATATTGAGAGGGTGGAGGAAGAAAGCATGAAGAGGGGTTTTATAGGAGGAGAGCTGGAGAAGTGGTGGGACCTTTAAGCACCAGAAAAAAACAAGGGCTTACGAAAGCAGAATGTTGTAAACATCTGTAGGAATGGCACTTATAATGTGTGTGATGTATGCGCATGTTATGATTTAGAGATGTTATTATTATGCAGCAGTTGTGAGAGCTGCTTTAGGGTAGGCCCAACTGGGTCATTGTTATTAACTTGGGTCTCTAATACCGTTTTGCAATTTCAATCTAACTTGGTGGATTTCAGGATAGAAGGGTGCTTTTGTTTCTCAAATCAGCTGGGCGGGATCAAATGACAAAATTGTTACCATGTGAAATTGAGACACCCCAAATTAGCCAATAAACTCGTTGAATTGTGACGTAAGATTTACGAGTATGTGTTCCTGTTGACAAGCTCAAACAAACGGGGGAGTCCAAGGTGCAGTATATCCTACTTTTGTTACTGCATTTTGCTACTTGCTATTCTTTGTTGAGGAATTCTGAGTCCATTACATGATTCTCACCAACTGTTTGAAATTGGGTTTATGAGAAAAATGATTTTTTGGTGTTATGGAATTATTTGTACCATGTATCGATTTGTGTTTTTTGGGATTTATGCATTATTTCAATATGAGTGGTTTGGAATGGTTTGGTTTTTGAAATCCAAAAGTCACTCATTCACGAGAAAATAATTACACCTTTAATGGGGAGCTTAATTATGCCCTTTTAAGTTGGGAAAGTCGATTATGTTTTGCTACTGAAGAAATGATTCTGATGGTAGATCGAATTGCTTTCCTTATAGTTGTTTGTCCAGATCTTTGCAGAAGTATAAATCTAGGAACTCTAACGTGCCATTAATTTTTCTGATCAAAAGGTGCATTCCTATGTGGACTTGTTCACCCATTATCTTTGTTTGATTTTTGTATCACCTTTATAGCTTATTCCTAGTCAGAAAAGTGAATCAACGGCATTTTTGAACCCCCATCCTGGAATTGTGCTTGATTTAGGTTTTTTTGTGGAGAATCTCTGTTCTACATTTTGTCGCTTGTTTACTTATCCATTCTTGTAATCTTGAACACCTGGGTGTAACCATTGTGTACAAGCAGATCTCATTTAGCTTCTACCTGTCATATTGGCATGTCCCTTCATGGCCAAATATGTCTTGAATCATGTAATAGCCGTCTTCTTTACTCCTGTAGGACGTCTCTTCAATCAAAATGTTGGAATTTATACGCACGCTGTCTTCATGCGCTTTCAAAGATCATGTAACACCTTACTGTCATGTACGCCCTGCATGTAAACACCAATACTCTCGGTATCTTTAACTTACACTTATTACCAATATCGTGCTGATGTAACGTACGTTAATATTTTTCTGCCTCTCACTTTCTCGACTTATCTTTACGGGAATTACTTATGTGGATTATCAATCTGAAGTAGAAGATGATATCCTTTCTATATTTAGAAAAGGAGAGGTTAGAGCCAAACCCTTGTGAATTGATCACTTCTTTTTGTGGTTCCAATTTATCATTGTGCCTCCATAGGCCTTCTGGTGTTGGGTTGTTTTACAGTTTCAATTCTATTCATTTAGTTGTCTAAGTGCACAAGATTGATCCTGCTAACAAGTGTTCTCATGACACTTGTTAAGATATGTTTGAAATAAGATTGATCCTGCTAACAAGTGTTCTCGTGACAGTTGTCTAAGTGCACAAGATTGATCCTGTCAACGGAGTTTCCATCATTAATTGTCCAGGCTACTCAAGGTAATGTTCAGTTTCTTGCCTAAGCTTCGAGCTAAGAATAAGGTAATTGAAGTGTATTAATTTAAGCACTTTAACTACTCAAGTGTACCTTTGGGTCTCAGGTTTAATACTCTTTATATTCAGGTTCAAATTTCAATCTTAGCATCAAGGTATATACTCATGGGGTAGTGATTCGGTTTCGGTCATGTGAGCTCTCTTTGCCTTCTGTTATGAGTAACCAGGCTATTTGGCATCTTTTTTCCATTGATTGCTTTAAGTTGGTGTATTTCACAGCTGAAGCCTTCAAGATATTCATGGGCAGTTCAGAGTACAAAGATGTAATAAGCACTAATCTTTCTCTACTAAATTAACCTGTTTTTAATATTCATGTATCTTTTTCTTTGACTTTTTGGCTTGAAATTATGAATTTCTCATCTTCTTCCTCCACTTGGATTCCTGTTGCATGCACATAATACGGTGTCAAACATTTTCCTTTTTAAATTTTCCAGTGATGTATCCCCTTAGACACTGCCATTCATTTTTTTAAAGGACTGCAGAATTTTGAGGATTCTTTAGTAGTCTAGGGGTAGTTTTCAAACTTTGACCAACACATTCTACTAGTCAAAATTAATATATGATCTTAATTATTTCTATTAAACACTATATATTGCATACACAAAGGCTAAATTTGATTCGGTCATGATATTTACGAAATATTGGGAGGCCAGATTTCAAAAATTGAAGATGTAGAGCTTTTAATTTTTCTTTGGTTTCAGTTCTTTTAACCTCAAAACTAACTGTAAAAAGATCTGTTTCAATGAATATACTAGTGTCTGATTAAATTAGTTTCACTTGAATTTTTCCAAAAGCAGATGTGGAGGTCTAAATTTCAGCCAATCATCCACAAGGTCCTTTCCATTAATTTTTTGGTAGATCCTGTGAGCTTATGTAACACGGCTTCATTGATTCCACGGTTCGTTTTCCGCTCCTTTAACTTAAGCTTGTTTAGTGGATCCACAAATCTTATTTCTTCACATGCATTAATTGCAGGATACAGAAAGAAGTCATTCTTGGCCCCCCTTGGTTGGTTTGCAGTCTCAAGACAAGCTTGCGGGTATGCATCACAATTCTTCAAATTCTATATATTTTCTTCCTCTCATATAATCATCATCCATATCCTCATTTAGTCATACGTATTATGTAAAATCACTGTATGAATATTTCAAGTAATGAAATGCTTAATCTTAATATTAAGTGTTGCAACAAAGTTAACATTTTAACTGATAATCGACGCAATACCTATTGGCTAGTGTAAACAATTATGTCTCTTAAGTGGTTCATTCTCTTTGTTATCAAGTGCACTTAGTAATTGCTTAGTGTGTAACTTTTAGTGTTAAGTGTTAAGTCGCATATGTACAGAACACAACTGAAGCTGGTGGGCAACAGGAGGATAAGTTGCAAAAAAATGTAAACCAAGATAAAAGTGTCCCAAATTTAAACTTCTCTGGTACATTTTGATAGTGTCCTATCTTATGTTTTGCTTTTTGACAAAGATAAAAGTGTCCCAAATTTTTGAACTCTGTATTTGGTGTTAAGCAAATCAATTCTCGTTGAGTAATTTTGGTTTATTTTTCTGTGCTCTTCGTTTTATTATTTTTAACTTTTTCTACATAATATGCAACTTTGTAGCCTGTAGGTGCCAATTCATTTATATATATATATATATATATATATATATATATATATAAATGAGATGTGCACTCCCAAAGGAAAGATAAACGCATATGATTCATGCATTAGATTTTACTGTATGAAGTAATTCTGGAACAATATTGATATGAAGGTTTGCCATCCTAGTTTTCCTGTAGATTATGATTAGTAACTAATTAATAAATTGGTAGCTTTTAACCTATTACCTACTCTGTAATAGCGAGCCAAATATGCGTGTGTTGAGTCTAATACAATGGTTGGTATCTTGACACACTAATGAACTTGGAGTTATATGATTAGGATATTTTTCATCCTAGATTGATCCAACTATTCATGTTGCATAAGTTCAAACACATACTCGAATATTAGTGTTTGTATTTATTTTCTTTGAGCTAAATCTATATTGATGCATAACTTATGTACTATTGATGCACAGCCCCTCCCCCTTTTCTTCTTCCTTCATTTGTTTCAGGAAGACATCCTTTTATTTAGAAAATTTTCCTTTTTTTCCTCTGACCACCATCCCTAGTTTCAGTTTAGGTTACCCTCTAAAGCGTAGCGTAAATGTTACCTAGAGATTTGAGAGGTATAATGCTTTACTTTTTCTATTCAGACAGTTATAATTGATTTACTCTATTGAAGTTTAGAAATCTCCATTTAGGATTCACAAGTTGGAAGTTACCATATAAAGCTAAATGGTAATCCACAAGTTGGAAGTTATCAAAATTTTCATATGCTGCTCAAAACAGAACTTGATTGCCCATTGAGCGAAACAGTAGCTAAACTTTAGTAGTTCACATGGAATACTTTTCGCGTAATGTGTACAACTATGCCTTCCGATGAACACTTGCATTGGATATGATTGATTCTTTTCCCTGTTTCAAGTAAAATGGTGTATATCAATATCCTGTATTCTTTTTGTAATTAATAGCCTTTATATTCATATGTGATATTTTCAGGCCCCAGTTGTAGAAGTTGTAGAACTTCCTGCTCAGAAGGCCCCAAAGAACTATGCAGCTATAACTACAGAAAAGAAAGGGAAAGCTGTTGAAGGAGTACGAGAAGAGCCAATAGATCCTGTTGCAGAAAAACATTGCCAACAAAGGTAAAAGCTTCAAAGGTAGCAGCTTTTCGTTTGGGTTATATACTATTTAAAGAAGATTCAAACCCATATAGAAGAGAATAAGGACATTTCTTAGAGAGTGGAGACTGATGTGATGTGTTGGAACCAGCGCTTCTTGCACATAAGCATGAAGGTGTATTCCCCTAAGACATAATAGATATATCTGGCCTGTGTTAAACACCATAGCTAGAGTTGTATGAAGTGGACAAGGCTCCCATCTCATGTTGATTTGGGTGGCTATTAGATGGTAAATGTCCTTGCCATTTCTTAAGAAGTTGTTCTTTTAGAGTTGAGTCTTTCCCGTTGAGTTTTACAGCAGGAGACCTTTTCATTGTTCCAAGCGATGACCTCAGAAAAAAAGTGATTCCAATCAAATTGGTGCTTGAAGTTGGCGTTTGATACGTGTTTCCTACGTGCCATCAATACATAGGGAGCAATTAATGTGTATTTTGTGTACACTTTGTGATACTATGTTCTCGTCCTTGACTATTCCTTTTGAGTGGTGAGAGAACACTTTGTTTTTCCCTAAATATCTCTCAAGTCAAGTTGCAGTCTATGTAACGAACACTCTCAGTATGGTTTGCCCATGTTTCTTTCTTGATAGAATAATGGTTCAGTTTGCAATGTGTATATCCTATACTGATTATACAGAGGTATAGACATAACAAGAATCTGTATATAAGTTCATGTTTTCATGTTTAATGTGGGATTTTGTAAATTGTAGATCGAGCTTATTGCACCCAAGGAAGTTACAAGTCAGTGCCCCCTCAAGTCATTCAAGATCCACTGGACAAAGGAAGTTCCTACTGGAAACTGTGAGATCAGGAGTGGCCACCTCAACATTCGAACATCTTGGTGGTACGAATTATAAAACTGTATCATTAGTCCTTTTTCAGTGTCATTATGGATTTGATGTACTATTTACATGTGTGTTGTTCGTGAGATTATGTCCAAATTGATATTCTACTACTACTAGTGCTATATATAATTACGATATCAATTTTAGTCTTCCAATTATCAGCAAACTGTGAGATCTGGAGTGGTCATCTTCCAATTGTCTTTAATTATGTCCATTCAACATAATTAAAATCATCCAGCAGTCATATCTAGTCATTACCTTTAAAAGTCAAAGGTAAAGCTTGACAATTTTCTTGAATTACTTGGTTGGGTGTTTCCTGCAATTTTGGGTTACTTGATGTTTTTGTCCCACACCTTGGCATTTGAATATTAATGTAATGAAGGCAAGATAGATATGGTTAGGTTAATGTTCATATCTGTAAGTTATACAACCAAGTGACTAATGCACTATTATTGATATTGTTAGAAGGGTTTGCTAACAGTGCATTGATGTTGATTCCCCGTGCAGATGAATTTGGAGGGTCACATTTCTTTATTTTTAGTTATCCCAATTACAGCCCCTATTTCTGATGTTATGGGTACAGCTCTTCTTGTATTCTTACTTTTTCGATCAATCATCAATCTAAGATGATAGTTAGGATACTTACGAAAGGTTTAGTTGTAATGGCACTCCCAAGGGTAATATTTTTTCTGAAAATTGTCTTTTAAGAATTGGACTCCTCAAATGCGATGGAGGGAGCGTATGTTACATTTTGCTGTGAATTGATAGTCATTCTTTTTGTTAGCATAAACCTTATGTCCCTTGTGATAATCTTCTTTCTGCAGAAGATGGTCAAGATAAGATCAATGAAGATGCTCCGGAAAATAATCCTCAATATACTACCGTTTATGTTGGCAATCTTGCTCCCGAGGTGAGTATTTAATGCAAGACAAACTCTTGAAAGACAATTTTCTATTCTTAAATCACTTTCTTATATCGTGGTAGTATGTGATGGTAATTACTGATGCGTGTCTAGCCATGTGTTTGGGAACATAGACTGACTGGTACAAGATATCCCAATGGACATTGTTCAGTAAACTGGTTCCAGCCATTGGCTCTATTAGTGTTTTTTTTTTGGTACGTGAACGTGCGTGCCAGGAGCTTCCACTAGGCGCATGCTCCTCATTTATTTCCCTGTCTAACCTTCCTTGCCATATTTGAGCTACTGGTCACATGTCACTCCCAATATGGCCTCCTATAGCACAAATAGGATTTCTGTACAAGCACGTAAACTCCTAGTTGCATATGGAGAGTGAGCCTACTTATTGTTATTAACAGCAAAACTGTCTCATTAATGTACCAATAATGTTGAGAACTCTCTGATAGTACATTTTTATGGGTCACACAGAACTGTTGTTTCTTGTGAACTCTATTATATGTCTCTTTTTTTCTTCTTGTTCTTGTTGATAACTCTTGGATATATGATTTGATAAAGAGTTCTGTTAAGATGAGAGTCCATGGGTTTGGGCCAGATGACACCAGGATGGTGATTTTGCTTTGTGCTTGCTCCGAGCTTGGGAATCTGACATTGGGAAAGTCGGTTCATTCTCAACAGGGTAACTAAATAATCAATTGGGGTAAGCCCTTATTGACATGTATTCCAAGAGTGGGACAATGGACTCCGCAAGCTTAGTAGAGATATATTTTAGTGATAAATACTTCCTAGGACAGACAATTCTAAATATCTTTGTAACTAACATAATGTACAAGGAAAAAAAAAAGAAAAGGTTATGAGTCTTACATGTTCAAATAATTGAGGCAATTCGGCATGCAGTTTATTATGTTCCTTCTTAAAGGGGTGTTCTGCCGGAGGGTTTATGCCGAGACTAGTGTGTTTCCTGAGATTTTGATTATAGTGAAGGATTCTAAATATTTGAATGTCATTTGATAGCCAGCTTTACCTTATCGTAGTGGCGATTATAGTTGTCATTTGATAGCCAGCTTTACTACTGTGCATATCTCTGGGGGGTGTGGCGATTATAGTAGTCAGTTGGTCGTGGGTGTTTCTTGCAGAAATGCGTTTTGTTAATTTAATTTTAAAGCTGTTTCGGATATCGTCATTGTACTTTGTTGCATGGCTAACCCCTCATGTCCCTTTGTGCTTCTTGGCAGGCATGAAGCTGAGCTTGCAGCAGCAGCAGTTAATTAGCCTCACTATGCATGTTCAAGGAGGCTTCGCTACGTTGAGTCATTGTCTCGTGCTCCTTAGTTTCACTTGTTATATGACATTATTACCTAAACCTTTTATGCTAAATAGTTGGATTTTCGTAGTTGAGAATTAATTTTGTGTATTAAGGACTAACTAAATGCACTTATGTTTTCTATGAATGATATTTATATATTTTATTGGCAATGTTGCATTTTATTTACAATTGATATGCATTGATTGATAAAACCGTTGAACGGGGACAGAACCAGAACCAGAGCGAGAATAAAAATTGGATTGCTTTTTTTTTTTTTTGAAAAACATACAACAACGTTTTAGAAAAATGTTGTATTAGATATATCACAAAGTTTTTAAAAAAATGTTGTAATAGATTTAATACAACGTTTCATTAAAAACATTGAAATAGGTTGGGGGTTTGAATAGCCTGTGTTCAATTTTAAAAATTGATTTATAAAAGTACTTCACAAAAGAGTTAGAAAATAATTTGTAGCGGAATAGTGTGAAATATAGGATAAGTTCAGGATGGTTGGTCTTGTAAAGTCAAGATAAGCATTACTTTAAGTAGTTGGAAATTCTGGAAACCTTCAAATAAATAAATAAAGTGATAAAACAGGAAGTAAAGTAGACACGATATTTGAAGTGGTTCATATTTTGAAAAAGTGCTACGTCCACTACCAAAGTAGTTAGCTTTGGATTTGAAAATGTGTATTATGTTTTTTACTAAAATAATTACAAGGATCACTAATGGATCGTGTACAAAAATATTTTAACCAAGTGTTTATGGGGAGAGTATAAATCTGGAATGATTTAACTCGTGTGCTGTAAATACAAAGGATTGTAATCAATGAAAAGCAATAAAGACTAGGTGTTTAGGTATGGTGCTCTTCAAAGAATATTAGACAGAATAAGGCTTTGAAGCTTTGAATGTATTAGCAGTGAATGGAGATTAAGATTGCAGAGTTATTGGAGAGTTCTTCAATGCTGCATGAAGTTTTCAATTTATACCCAGAGATATCTTGGAGCCGTTGGAGAATTTTAGTCTTGAATTTGATTTGAATTAGGTGCATTTAATGCAAAAAAGGACTTGCATTAAATGCCTTATTTCTTCTTGTTGAAATTCCATTTGTTAGTTCTTATCAGTCCAAGTGGTCTCTGTCCTTTGCCTGCAGGTTTGCCAAAAATAGGTAGACAAGTGTTGCCAGCAGTATGTCATTTTCTGAGATGTTAGCCCAAAAATAGAATGGTTCATTAAATGGTATTTGCATGTTATCGTTACTCATTAGGTCAAGGATGACCTTTGCTAGTAACTGAGACACATCTTCAGACAAGTCTTGATCAGACGATCTTCAGGTCTTCATACATTGCTGATGAAGCTTAGCTGAAACGAACTTGGCTGATGACTTGATGGACATTGCTGATGAAGCTTGGCTAATATACAAAGACCAACTTTTGAAGACTAAGCTAAGAACAATATAAGCAATCCTAAACTATTACAAGCAATTATCTAAGTACAAGTTGTCATTCTAACAGACACGCAGACTCATTAGTCACCTTGACTTAGACTTAGGTTATGGATACAAGCAAATCTAGATAATATATAACAAAAATGTTGTATTAGATGTATCATAACGTTTTTCATGAAATGTTGTAATAAATCTAATACAACGTTTCAGAAAACGTTGTGGTATGTATACTACAACATTTAATAAATGTTGTCCAATGGAACTCAAAAAATGATATTTCAGTTTGGAAGGGGGATAAAACAACGTTTCTAAACAACATTTCAAAAAAATACCCTATTACAATGTTGGCTAAGACAACGTTGTAAAAAACTTATAAGAACGTTTAAAAACTTATTTATTTGCAAAACGTTGTGAAAAACTTATAACAAAGTTTAAAAAATGTTGTTAAATGTTAAAAGTATTTTTTATTGTAGTGGTGATGTGATATCCTCGATATACATGGCAGTCTGATCTCCAGATCTTGGCGAAGAGAAGGAAAGGGCGATGCGGTTGACGGTGATGGGGGGAGGATTTCGGCGAAGATTGGGAATTAGGGTTTGAGTTGCGAAGACAGTGATTTTTTATCATCGGTGCGAAGACATAGATGGGGATATAAAAAGTATGGGAGAGAAGACAGAGGGAGTTGGTGATCTTTCTTGCGGTTGGTGTAGGAGTTGCAGTGAGGAATAGAGGTGTTTCTCTCTCATGGAAGAGAGAGGAAAATTACTTTTTTGCCTTCAAAAACTCACGTGCGCAGCACATGGGGAGTTAACGGCCAAAATTCTAACGGTCGTTAACAAAAGGACCACGGGCGAACAAAAACAATGTACTTTAGACCCAGATTTACACTTTTTGAGTACAGAAATTAATGCTAGAAAGTTGTAAAGAACAGAAACCACGGGTGCATTTAACCCATTTATTTGGTTTCATTGATTTTTTTGAGGGAGGGGTAAGAGCATGTACAACGGAGTATTATAAGAGTAGCAAAGTGAGATTCTCACTTTCAAATGAAGATCTTCTGTGTAGCTTCGAAAAGGTAAATGGGTAGTAAAATAAGGTATCATGGCTTATCATCAAAATAAGGACCAAAACGACGTAGTTTAAGCCAAAAAAAAAAAAAAAACCAAAACTACGCCGTTTGAAGAGAGAAAAATAAAAAATAAAAAAAAAGCCAAACACAAGGCGCTGACAACCCACGCAGACCACCTTTCCACGTGTCGCGATGCTAGAGGACCGACGGTAATTTTCCCCTTTTACTATTTTAGGCTAATTTACAGTCTTTTTTTTTTTTGTGTTAAAGTGCACATTTTTTTCTATAAATAGAGACTTGGTTTGTTTCATTTGGATATCTGATCAATTTTCTACGATTTTTTCAAGTTTCTCTTCATTTTTCCTCTCTTCTCTCTCTTCAAATTTGATTTTTCAATATTAAGTTATTTAATAACTTAATTTATTACTAATATTATTATTTACTAGTTAAGTACTTTAATAATTAATATTGCTATTATAATTTAGATATTATTATTGTTATTATTGTCATTATTATTGTTATTATTGTTCTTATTATTATTGTTATTAGTAGTATTATTGTTGTTATTATTAATATTATTAGTCAATCAAGAGATTAATATTATTATTAGTAGTAGTATTGCTATTTTTTTTTTTTACTGATTTAGGAGTTAATTACCTTATCAATGACTTCACGTAATTTCTTCTGTAAAAATAATTAATTTTGCATTATTATCTTTTTTTTAAAGGTTAGAAGGGACATAAACCTTACCCCAACCCTTATTATTACAATTAAGACTATATCGTCCCTTTGGTGTGGTTAGAACAAATTGTGTCTCTAGTGATGCTTTGAACACCCGACCTCCTCGTTGAGCGTAGTGAACTTAGTGAAGTACCATGGTAGTTCTAGTGTAGGGCTTGAACACTCGACCTCTCACTTACCCGACCTCTCATGAAAACTTGAGTGTTGGTAGTTATGTTGGTTGTGAGGGATTCAAGGATTGTGAGAAACGGCATAATGATGGGTTTGTTAGGCATGATGGGGGTGGTTATTGGGAAAGCAATATGTGGTGTTGATTTTGCAAATGGATGGAATGTTCCTAATAACTTTGTTCATCTTGTGTTATGTGATCTTGTTGAGTTTCTTTTACAGGCAAGAGTAAGGATCAAGGCCGAACATGTTTACAACGATCCATATGACTTTGAGCACTTGGTAAGTTTGATATTAATGCTTATTTCTCTGTTGCTAATTCGCGTCCATTCGATGTAGGTCAAGATTTGAGGAAAAATCCCTTTCAAGAGGAGAAGGAAGCCTTTGGATTGCATGGATGACAATTGGCGGACTTAAGGTGGAGGTTTCGACTTGATCCAAGGTCATTCGACTATTACGGAGACTCATTAGTATTGTTCTTCGCGTGCCCACAAGTGATAAGTCTTCCAGTTGGGCAGCATGTGTGAACAGATAAGGCGTGCCCACGCCTTAAACAAAGTTACATGCTGCTTTTATGAAGTTTCATAAGGCGTGCCCACGCCTTAAACACAGTGACGAGTTTTACAGCAAGAGTATCGAGATTTTAGTTATTTTTCCTATTTTTGTTAAGATTCTCTTTCCTTATTGCTTTAATATTTACCCTAGATAATTTAGGAACTTCATTTATAGCTTTTTGGCCTATAAAAGAGGCACAAAACATCATTGTAATACACAACTTTGATATTATAAGCTTGAGAGAGAATTATTCAATTCTTCGTCGTTCTTTAAGAACTTTTTTCGAACTTATCAGGATTGGTCCAGTGGCGTTCAAACTTTCTTATCAATTGGTATTCCATCCCAATTGTGACAATTTCATTATACCAAGGTTGGGTTGAGGTGTCACCCTCCATCAAACTTCCTTGATCTTAACTTCCGTTCCGTGTAAAATCGTGATTCGCTGAGAATCCTTGGTAAAGATTGTATCACTTGAACACCCGATTTTTTAAGTACCAGGGTGTCTTTGGTGAGACTTGAACACTCGACCTCTCCGTTAAGAGAAGTGAGCAGTACAAATTGAGTTAGAATTCGTTGGTGATAGCATTATTATTTGGTTCAGACTTAGGAGGAACAAAAGAAGTGCCAAGATTGAACTTTGGGCAGATTACCCCAGGAGGATCCTCTGAAATCATAATTGCTTGGGCCTCCTCTGGCTTTTCCTTTGATGCTAATCCTTCCATCTCTCTGTTCATTCATTAAACAAACGCTTAGCTACCAATTGTATGTCCAGACATAAATTACATGAAACACAATATTCTAGCTACTACCCAATCCCAAAGTAAGTGTCTTTCTTTCTCATAATGAATTTTAGGACGGTGGAAGCATTAAATACACGGTAATGGATACAAATCTCGATGCGTGGGTTTTTATTCTTAAACCTTCTCAGCTTTGCCAATTCTTCCTCAAACTTCTTCTTGGACACCATCTCCTCCATATTACTGTCCATGGTTTAACAAATCAAGGAGAAATAAATGGTCAAATTAATATCCAGTACTATAGAGTCTACGTACTCCTCTCAGATAGTTTTTGCCACGTGTTTTTTACTATCTGCAGTTTAATTTACCCTTTGATATTATAAATATGTTCTTTGAGCAGCTTCAATTCCTTGGCACAGATGGGGTCTTGGGTGGGGCAATCTCCAGCCTTCCAACCAGGTGGTGGTGTCCAAAAAAGGGTCTTCAACCCCAGCCTCAGTCCTTATCTTAACAAGATCTGCACTTTCCAATCAGTACTCCATTGCTCCACCAGCATTATGCCTGCGTTGGAACCGCTCCACCCCACAAGCAACAACAGCCTTAGCACACAATCATTTCATTGGGTAATGTCCACATTACTCTGTAATAAGCATAGTTTTTTTTTTTTTTCCTCAGCAACAAAATGTATTGAATTCAAATATAACAAGAGGACTACAGTACGTCCCATGCTTGGTAAGGTACAAAAACAATGACAAACCAATGGTACCCAAGCATGAACTTATGACAGTACCCAACCTAACACCAATATAACAAAATCACTCCAAAAATATCATCCATCATGCATGAGGACTAGAAGCAGCCCAACAAATCAAATCACCATGGAGCTTCATAGAAAGCAGGCAACCAGATTTAGCATCAGCTAGACTTTGAAAGATCAACAGTCTACCATGCTTGAAATACTTCAATTCTATCCATTCTTCTACAGGATTTCTACCACCATTAACTTGATCTTGTTCAAAAACTCTCTCAACTCGCTCTTCATTAACAATCCCGATATTTCAACAAGCTGTACAATGTTTTGGACAATGATCAAGGATTACTGAGGTTAAACCCACGAGCACAATGATACAACAGCCTTAGCACACAATCATTCATTGGGTAGTGTCCACATTACTCTGTAATAAGCATAGTTTTTTTACACTACTGTACGTTACAACTATGGTGATTGGAAATTCAACGAGCAGACCTTACACAGTGTGGTATGAAAATTGATATACTGATATTACAAGCAGCTACCTCATGATCCAAATTCAAAAAGTTTATGCCCATTGGATTAAGTAAGTATCTAAAGACTTGGCAAAGCTTCGGTTGTAAAAGGAAATGGGAATGACAAGCAAACAAATAGAACTAGTAGCAACACTACAATTCCAAGGGCAACATATATCTATATCTATATCGGTTACACAATGCCTTTCTTGCCTAGAGATGTTGGGGAGACTGAGACCCAGCCTACAGCCTGAAAAACAAAAAGATGTTTATAAATCAAATAAAAAGATATTATAAAAACTGCTATAGTAAAGATTCCAACTCCACTTACAGATGTGGGATGTAAACTTCTGATAATACATCGCACGCTCCCCATGGCTCTCCACTATTTCTACGGATACGGAAGTATCCGTGCTCCCCCCAATCATATATCCATATGAATTGAGAGCAATGTATGAGTACTCGTCAAAACCGACGAGTACGACGGAGTGGTGTATACGATCAAGATCATTTTCACATATCCCGGTTTTGAAGAGTGCGACGGCATCGTGTTCACGATCAAGGTTATTGACATCATTTTCATATATCCCCTACGTTTTTATAAGAAACATGGTTAGAATTCATTGTAAATGAAGGCATTAACTAGCTATAATAAATCAATATACTTTACCCTTTGGTAATCATCAAAAGATGGGGAAATGGTAAGGCTGACTACCAACGGTTGTTTAGTGATAGCCTTGACCAGATCAAGCTCAGACATCATAGGTTTGTATTTGCTCACACGAGATAATCTAACCCTCCGGCCATTTTGTAAAATAAAGAAAAGAAAAAATGAAGATTAGAAATTTCAATGTAGCCGTCAAGAAATAAATACAAAATCTGATTTTGAAACTTACTTTAATGCCAGCAAGGTAGTCTTCTTTTAGAGCAATCCCATGGCAAAGCACCCATGACATGGCTGCGTCTATAGTGCGATACCCCCATTGGTCATACGCAGCTCCATTAGAAATAAGTTCGTAGTCAGAAAGATTGACCTTTTCCTTGAACTTTACTTGATGTGCTAATTCAACGCAAGTCGCAGTTGCAATTGATGCGCATACTGTTTGATTTAAAAATACATTTTCAACGATAGACATTAGATAAAGAAATAAATGATTCACATATAATGAACATAAAAAGAAAAAAAAAGTATTTACTTCTCCCCCTTCCTTGATTTCTTATCTCTGTCGTCACTCCATGGCTCCTCCAGTCAAATCTCATAATAGGGCTGCTCACATTAGATGAGAACTACATGTGTGAAAGAAAAAAAATTACGAATGTTATTATGCTTACTACCACCATGTCCATCACAAGACTAAAGCATATCATGTGTATAAATCCCCAAAAAAGAACTTACAAAAGAAGGGGAAAGTTAATTGACTTATGCTTTGAGGAGGGCTAAATGGAATAACCTAAAATGCAACACCAATATTATGCATATGATGATATTAATGCATCATGACAAATCATATGATCTTGTCAATTTTAAGCTTAGCTTTCTATTGCAACAATAGAGCAAGACCAGCTCAAGTAGATACTGTAATAGCACTACTTCCTATGCTGCCATTCTTTCCTGATGTGAGAAGAAAATTGGAGTGTTATGAAGAGTCTTGCACAATCATGAAAAGCATGCAGCCTAACGTCGAACCAAGCCACACTAAGTTATCTTCAGGAACTACAAACATACACATGATACTGATGTCTATATAATCTACTTAAGATAGTTTGACATCAAATATACCCCAATCTCACTATGATAAAGTTAAAAAATCAATTTACTTCAAACAAATGGAACGCTCACAAGTCACACCCACCACAATTCGCCCTCGGGAGACATCTAACTGTAGGATCACAGCCAGAAGTGGGACAAACTGGAAAACGTTGCCAACCATAGCGAGAATTTGCCGGAATGTAGATGCCAGTATTACTTAAAAGTCGCCGTTGGAAGCTGTTTGTTGGCTAGCTGTTCCCCCAAGAAAGAGTCATATTTGAAAAGTCGCCAATAATTTTAATGTTTTGCTGTTACTTTGATATTTTCATATTGGATTACCAATTTTTGTATGACATGCAACAGAAATATCGAGTTTTTGTAAAGAAATAATTTTTTTTGAGAAAGTAACAGAAATGTATAGCTTGAATTTAGAAATGTGACTCTTTCCTAGGGAAAAATTAACAAGAAAAAAGAAGATCTTTGTGGGACGCGAGGAGTATAAATCAAGCTTAATGGCTGGAAACAATTCTGAAGCAAAGAATGTAAGTTACAAAGCCAAAGTCAATAGTCTTCGTAATAGACAATCATGTCAAAATGAAATATAGCTTCAATTAGGCACTCTTTGAGGTCTTTAAAATTACTGCTGCAATTGCGTAGACCTGCAAATTGAGATTGGTTTGCATGGATGATTTTGATGTGGGCGTAGATGTGGGAAGGGTGAGACACAGGGAGTGAGGTCTGAATCCAGAAATTTTCAAATTGTAGAAAATGGACAGTTTTTCTGCTCCAACTTATTTGGCTGAGCTAACCTAGCTCATTTATCCAATCAATAAATATCGGTTTTCAAGCTCAATCGGTTGTTATAAAACCGAAACGAAATGCATTAGTTTATTGCTACCCTATTAGTAGAACACAAACGATTGAACCAAATTTACTTCAATTTGGTACAGAATAGGTGCACACTTCAGTGGAAAAAAAAAAGGAGTAAAACATTATGCAATAAGATTGATCATATATCGTCCAAGTAAGAATCACATTAGTGTTATGTTAGACATCATGTTTTTTGACCCGAAGAAGACATTGGTGGTAAATTCAAAAAATCCTAATACCGAACAGGATGTAAGCTATTGAAACATGGACTTTCAACATATGGCAACAAAATTAACAAATCCTAAAACAGAATAATGTATAAGCTGTCCAAACATTGCCTTTCGATGAAAACTCAAAGGGGATCAGAATTCTAGTATTGAAGGTATCGAACATGCTTACTTGGGCAGCCTCAACCAATTTTCACAAATCATTATTAGGCATGAAGTAAACTCAAGAAGTGTTTTAGAGAAAAAAAAATAGACTTAATAACGCAGTCCCCAATTGGACATCAAATTAACGCTTCAATACAATGGAGCAGCAGTTACACTTTGCACAATTATACTACAAGGTAAATATGATTTAACGTATTTTCCATTCTACAAAAAATGATTTCCTCCCAATCAAAAGCACATCTGTGGTCTGTAACATTTCAACTAACTTTGGAAAATACACAAAAATAAGGAGATAACCTATAATTCAAAATAGGAACTGCTTTTTAGTTAGTTGAATGCAAAACAGAGCATAACCCAAAATGATTTACAGAGATAATTATAATAAAAAGGACTAATATCTTTAAAAGATGATCATAACACAATCTTAGCAGAGATGCACAACAGCACAAGGGTATTGAAAAACAAGAAGAAAAGAAGAACATAGTAGCTCCATGGGATTCCCCTAATTTGTTTACCTCGCGCTGTGGAAAGCAGGGCGTAGTGCGAGGATGCTGAACTCCAGAAACTCTACGAGCCATGGGAATAGAAGGATTTAAGGTCTTGTCACTGAAACCCCTCCTTCATAAGAAAAAAATCATATATGAACACATTTAGAAACACCCACTTATATGAATCCAGATTTAGAGGTTAAAGATAAATTGTTGGATTTTAAATTGGAAATCCAAATAGCAAAAATCTGTAGATACATAATAGCTTAGAAACACACAGATGAACACCCGAATCAAACACACACCACAATGCACTCACACTGTTGAATTGTAAAAGAGTATGAATAAATAAGAACAAATAGATTTTTGTTTACAGAAACAGGAGAGGATTTTACAGAGGAAAATAGGGAAAGGAATTAGCAAAAGGGCAATTACAGTTTAATCATTCAAGAACAAAGTTGCTTATTCAAATCTCGGATTTAGAAATTAATATTCATCAGCATAAACATGAGAATTGAAGTTATTTAAGTGTATTTGCAATTATTTAAGTTACATAATACCATAGAAACACACACATGAACACCTGAAACAAACACACACCACAATGCACTCACACAGTTGAATTGCATAAGAGTATGAATAAATAAGAACAAATAGAGTTTTGTTTACAGAAACCAGTAAACAGGGAGAGGGTTTTACAGAGGAAGACAGGGAAAGGAACTAGCAAAAGAGATTGTTATTTTACCATATTTCACGAGCTTTCCGAGCTAAAGCCATCTCGACTTTTGGGCGACCTGAACTACCGTACGTGCTGAGAGAGAGACAGAAAGTGTGTGTGAGAGAGATGCTGATAGACATGCTCATTCGGTTTTTTAAACCGGAACCGAACCGGCTAAAAACCGTCCAAACCGTGAACCGTAATGAACCGTGAACCGTCGGTTTCGGTTTCGGTTCTAGTTTGCGTCATTTAGGAACCGTGAACCGTCGGTTCCGAACCGCCGGTTCCAACGGTTCCAAACCGCCGAATTCAAACCGTTTGGAACCGCCGATTTAGAACCGTTTGAAACTTCCGATTTAGAACTGTTTGGAACCGTCGGTTCCAAACCGCTAAAAACCGATTAAATTTGAATTTTGAAAATTTTGAAGTTTGAAAATTTTTTTCCGGTTGAGGGGGCGTGCTAACTGCTAACAAAGGACTACAGCTACTGAGCTACCTAGACTAAAAAAAAAAAAAAAAAGACTACCTAAGGCTAAGACTATTGTGAATTGTTGATTGATTTTTGACTAAAGGCTAAAGCCTACAAGTACAACTGTAGGCTGCAATCCTATTCCTGCTGGCTGTCTACTCGCCTGCTCCTCCCTTTCTTCAGGCTTTAATTTCTTCCGTGAAGAGTGAACAAAATGACTAAAGAAAGCTTTTTTTTTTTTTTAACTAGTCGTCGACTCGTCGTAACTATAAATATCACCTGTCTTTTATTTTTTTCATACACAATCGTCTACTACATCTCTCAACTCTTATACTCACATACTCTCAGTTCTCACTAGACATGCTCATTCGGTTTTTTAAACCGGAACCGAACCGGCTAAAAACCGTCCAAACCGTGAACCGTCCAAACCGTGAACCGTAATGAACCGTGAACCGTCGGTTTCGGTTTCGGTTTGCGTCATTTAGGAACCGTGAACCGTCGGTTCCGAACCGCCGGTTCCAATGGTTCCAAATCGCCGAATTCAAACCGTTTGGAACCGCCGATTTAGAACCGTTTGAAACTTCCGATTTAGAACCGTTTGGAACCGTCGGTTCCAAACCGCTAAAAACCGATTAAATTTGAATTTTGAAAATTTTAAATTTTGAAAATTTTGAAGTTTGAAAATTTTTTTCCGGTTGAGGGGGCGTGCTAACTGCTAACAAAGGACTACAGCTACTGAGCTACCTAGACTAAAAAAAAAAAAAAAAGACTACCTAAGGCTAAGACTATTGTGAATTGTTGATTGATTTTTGACTAAAGGCTAAAGCCTACAAGTACAACTGTAGGCTGCAATCCTATTCTGCTGGCTGTCTACTCGCCTGCTCCTCCTTTCTTCAGGCTTTAATTTCTTCCGTGAAGAGTGAACAAAATGACTAAAGAAAGCTTTTTTTTTTTTTTTTTTAACTAGTCGTCGACTCGTCGTAACTATAAATATCACCTGTCTTTTATTTTTTTCATACACAATCGTCTACTACATCTCTCAACTCTTATACTCACATACTCTCAGTTCTCACACACTCAATTCTCACACTCTCATTTCTCAAATACTCTCATTCTCTCAATCTTCTACTTACTATATTTATAATTTATATAAATTATATTTACATACTACATTACTACTTAATACTTACTTACTATAAAATATATATTTATTTTTCTAAACAATAAATTATACTTACATTTATAATTTATATTAGTATACTTACTAGTTACTACACTTATAATTTATATTAGTATATTTACTAAATTTTATTTATTTATATTAGTATACTTACTATATTTATAATTTATAACTTATAATTTTATTTATTTAGTTATTCTACAAATTTTTATTTAATTTTCTAAAATATAAATTATACATACATTTTTCTAATTTATATTTTTAGTTACTCTACAAAAAAGTCTATACAAAAAATGGACTCTTCTTCTCAACGATCCAACAAGGGCAAGGGTAAAGCAATTTCACAAGCACGACAAACACAACGATTTCCACTTCCACCTTCTCCACAAGTTCCACAAGTTCGACAACAAAATATTCCTGTTTTTGACACTAATGACAGTATATGGCAACATTTGAATAACACACCACTGAATACTATGGAATTGGAAATGAGCGAAGACGAAGGCGAAGCAGTGGAGGTAGGATTTCCTCCCACAGGTCCAACCATCACGGCCGAAGCACAAGCTCATACTCAAGAGAGTCAAAGTCAAAGTACGATAGGAGGTCGAGGTCGAGGTCGACGACAATCCGCTCAAGCACCAAGATCCGATATTTTTACTATTCATTTTTCGAAAGAGCCGATTGGTGAAAGAAACTACAAAGTGACTTGTAAATATTGTAATCGCGAATACAGCTATACTCAAGGAGGTGGATACGGGACGTTCACCAAACACTTGATGAACAAGCATCCCGACAAATATGGAAACGATCAATCTCAAACACAACTAGCGGGATTTACGGGATCATCACAAGGTGGAGGTACGTCTTCTAACTTATTTAGATTTAATGAAAATACATATAGAAAATATTTAGCAAAACTTGTTAGTGTTAAAGGACTTCCTTTTAGTTTTGCAAATGATCATTTTTATCAAGATTTCGCACAACTCGGTTTAAATCCCGCCGCCAAAAAAGTATCACGCTCTACACTTACTCGTGATATTGCAAATGTAGTCGGCGAATATAAAATAGTTTTAATTGAATTATTTGGTTGTTTACAAAATAAAGTTTCAATATGTGCCGATATTTGGGGTGATCATTGGCAAAGGCATCATTATATGGGAATTACATGTCATTGGATTGATAATACATGGACAATGCAAAAACGATTAATTGCATATAGAGAGTTTGATAGTGAGCATAACACTACTAATATTTGTCATTAAATTCATACTATATTAAACGAATATGGTTTAGTTCAACAAAATTTTTCAATATCATTTGACAATGCTAGTTCTAATACTGCTAGTTTACCATCACTCATTAGACTTTGTCAACCATCAATTGGTGGTAAATTTTTTCATATTAGATGTATATGTCATATTTTAAATTTGTGTGCAAGATGGTTTAAGTGCTTTACATGGTGAAGTTGGTCCAATTAGGGATGCTATTTTATATTTGGCTAGACATACAAGTGTAACAAAAAAATGGATTAAATATTGTAAAAATAATAATATTAAAGCTAAAAGATTTTCGTTAGATGTTTCAAACCGGTGGAATTCCACCTATAAAATGTTACACGATTCGTACGAATATAGGGAACCATTGTGCCTATTTTTTACAACAATTGGATATGGTACTAATTTGTTTCCTTATCAATGGGATACTTGTACAAATTTATGTCAAATTTTAAAAACTTTTAAAGATGCCACCGAATAATTATCTGGTACATATTATCCTACTTCTATATTAGTTTTAGATCATTGTGTTAATATTGCTCAGTTATTCAATTTTTTTTCTTCATGTCCAATATTAGGTGGATGTATTGGTAGTATGAAAGAAAAATGGTTAAAATATTTTTTAGAAATTCCAACTATATTTTTAGTTGCTAAGTTATTAGATCCTAGAGTAAGAATGGATGGCTTAGAAGAATTTGTTAAATATTATTATGAAAATTTATTTCCCAATGGCGGTGATTTTGATAGAGAAGTTCCTAACCCGAGTGTAGTTATAGCCAATGCTAAACAAAATTTATTTGATATTTATAAAGAATATAAAACAATTCATGGTGATAGAAATACTAGTAGTGGGGATTTAGGTACAAGTACAACTAGTGGCGGTAGTGTTGAACCAATTGGTGGGTGGGTACAAAAATTTTATGATGCAAGATCAACAAAACGTGCAAGAGGAGGTTCCGATTCTTATATTGAACTTGAAACATATTTAACCACTAATTTTGAGTGTACAGATTCTTTTGATATTTTAAAGTGGTGGTCGAGAAGGGCTACAAATTTTCCTATTGTATCTATGATTGCTAAGGAGATCCTAGCGGTTCCCGCCTCAACCGTCTCTGTTGAACAAGCATTTAGTGTTGGAGGGAATATGTTAGATGCAAGAAGGTCAAATTTAACCGTTGAAAATTTAGAGAATCAAAATTTGCTTGGTGATTGGGTCAAGGCTGAAAAGAGAGAACAAGAAACCAAATTTAGTTCCGAAGAGGATGAGGAAGATGATACGGAAACGATCGGGAGCGATTGAGCTACGCCGCTCCTTGAGGTAAGTTAATTGTATATTAGAAATTAGAATTTAGAATTTAAAAATTTATTGTACATTTGAATTTTGAGGTAAGGCTCCTTTGTCCTCCTTTATAATAAGGCAAGGCTGGTTGTCCCCCTCCTTGTAATTTTTTATTATTATTAATAAAATTGGTCAGGGTACCGCCCCTGTTTTTTATTTATTTTTTATATTTTGAGTTCCTAAATTTTTATTGTAAGTTTTTTAAGTTCTTAAGTTTTTTGTAATCATTACAAAACTATTGTTGAATTTAAGAAAAACGATTTTATTTTGCAAAAGTTTTTCTCAAATCTAAATTCAATATTACAAACTCTATTTTTTCAAGACTATTGCAAAGATTAAAAATATTAAGTCCTTAATTCTTAAATTGTAAAAATTTTAACACTTTATAATTCTTAAATTTTAAATTCTAAAAATTACAATTTGTAATTTTTCATAACTAAAGTTCTTACAATTTCTAATTTATAACTTTTGATAACTAAAGTTCTTAAAGTCTTTACAATTTATAACTTTTGCAAAAATTCAAAAATATATATATAACACTTTTTTTACAATTTATAACAGTTTTTTAAAAAATAAAAAATTAAAACAAAAAATTAAAAAAAATAAATTTTAAAAAAATTAAAAAAAGAAAACCGGAAAACCGGAAAACCGAAACCGGAACCGGAAAACCGGAACCGGAACTCCACGGTTCGGTTTCGGTTTGCCTTATCACGGTTTGTGGAACCGTCGGTTCGAAACCGAAACCGGAACCGAAACCATTTTGGGCATGTCTACACAGACCATTAACAACGATGAGCTCGGAAAGCTCTTAGACCTCCATTAACACTCGGAAAGTTGAGACACACACACACACACACTTTTAAAAAAACTCTACAGCATCTCTCTCACACACACATTCCCCTCTCTCTCTCTTAACACACACACACTCTTTAACAAACTCTTCAGCATCTAGACATGCCCAAACGGTTCGAACTGCCGGTTCCGGTTCCGAACCGCCGGTTCCAAAAACCGCCAAACAACAAACCGTAACCGAACCGACAAATCACGGTTACGGTTCCGGTTCTGAACCGGCTAAGCCGGTTCCGGTTCCGGTTCCAAACCGTAATTTTTAATTATTTTTTTAATATTTTCTTATAATTTTTTTTAAAAAAAGATTTCATCTTAAAACTTTGTACAAAGCATTTTTTTGAATTTTTGAAGCTTTGTAAACTTTTCATTTTTGAAATTATAGAGTAAACAAGCCAATTTCAAAATTAAAAATTTAAATTTTGGCGATTTTTCACGATTTGGAACCGGCGGTTCCGGTTCCCGGTTCTAAACCGGCAGTTCACGGTTTTGAGAAATTGAAAACCGAAACCGAACCGTGTAACTGGCGGTTCCGGTTCAAGGACGGTTCCGGTTCCTCACGGTTCCGATTTATGCGATTTTTTGGGCGGTTCGGTTCCAGTTCGAACCGCCGATTCCGAACCGTTTGGGCATGTCTACCTGCAGATAGCTCTCTTCTCAGCTTTCTCTCTCTCTCTCCGCACGTCTCTGTATTGTGATACGCTTAGGTACGGCTGGGGACCACAATGAGATCTTCAAAGTAGAGCATATATGGGGCCATGCTGCATATTTATATGTTAATATGAGCACTGCACTAACCTTTATAATGTGGACCATGTTTTACGTGCAATTTCTGCATGCATGTCAAACGTCTCATGCACAAAAACGTCTTTGTTCAACATGGTGGAGTAGTATGCTCATTAATCTTAAGTGCATGATCATATCAAATTGATAAGAGTAATAATCTGTTAAATTATTTTATTGTTTATTAAGTTGTACTCTCTCCATCTTTAAATTATTGTCTTTCTTTTCCTTTTCTTTTTCGTCCGTTCCTAAATAATTATCTTATTTGAAATTTTCTTTTTAAAATATTATTTTTACAATTTTATCTTTACTTTTTCTTACTACTTTAATTATGTGCCACATGTACATGGACATTAAAGGAAACTACACACTTTACCAATATTAATATTCAAGTCAATTATTTTTTATTAATTCGTGTGCCGAATCAAACAAAATAATAATTTAAGAACGGAGGGAGTAATAATAATGAGTTATAGTTATAATTATATTTGGACCGAATATGTTCGTTTAGCATATGGGTCAATATTTATTAAGGTCTAATCTATTTTTACTATAAATTTTATTTATTCACTACATTAATTAATTAATTAATGGTTAAATAGATAATTAGTAATTGTCATGATGCAATTGTACTTCAAATTAAATATTTATGCCTAAAGTTGTAATATTCAAATTCACATAATTAAACTTTATATATATATTGAATTTTAGATTTGGGTAAATGCACTGTAGCTAGTGGTATTGTTGCGCATACGAGTTTTGTTTTTTGTAGCGGTAATCAGGTAAGTGATTATATAACTTCTTAAGGTCTTTTGAGCTTATACTTTTTTAGGTCTTGTTTTATTCGATAGATTTCCATTAAATTTGATACAAAGCGTTGTTGAACACGTTATAAGCGTCGCTTTATGTCGGAAGTTATTCTGAATTTCGTCGAGACTATTTCGTTGTTACTCGTAAATTGATATTGTTGTAAATCTCACATGCTCATTTTCGTATTACGTGAGATAAGGAACGACAACGGGGTGGTTCAGAGGCGGTTATACATAATATCACTCTTATTCCCCAATTCAATTTTATGCCCCATAGTCTCCCCATTCCCCACAGGGAAATCAATTTGTCTCCCCATATTCATTCACCACGAAGTAACAGTTAGTTTAGTTTAAAATAATTTAGTGATTAAAAAAACACTCAAAAAGAAACTTTTAAAGAAAATATTATTTAATCAAGTTCATATAAGACTTGATAAAGAATAATGTTTCTATTTAGAACCGATCATAATCAGGTTCATAAAAGCTAAAAAGTCTAATATAAGTAGTTGTGCACGCCTTAAATTCACCAAATATTAAAATAAAAATCATTAAGTGATAAAGAGAAGTGAGCGACTAAGCGCCCTCAGCGGCAGAATATATATATATATATATATATATATATATTTATATTATATGCACATACATACACCTAGGTTATATGATAAATACTTGTATGAATATGGACAAAATTATACTCCCTTCGTCTCTTAATTATTGTTTTGTTTGACCCGGCACACGGATTAAGAAAAAACAATTGACTTGATTATTAATATTGGTATAATGTGTAATTTCCTTTAATGCCGATGTGTATGTGGTCCATAATTAAAGTAGGGGAAAAAGTAAGGGTAAAATGGTAAAAGTGATGTCCTAAAAAAGAAAATTTTCAACTAAGATAATTACTTTGGGATGGACAAAAAAAGAAAGGAAGACAATAATTTAGGGACGGAGGGAGTATTACTAAATAAACGGTTTGGGAAATGGGGCAGGTAGTGCTAATACTATATTAAAACCAAATCGTTCCCTAGTTTTTCATTTCAATTATTCCCCGTTACTTCTCAATATTCAATCAAATTAGTTAATAGTCATCTACTTCGATTTAATTTAATTCAGATATTTAGGGTTCAATTTGAAATTGCAATCCCGACCTGCAGCATAAATTTTCGCTCTTTTGTGATTCCTTTGCTTCCTTGAGTTATGGATGGGTCTTTTGCTTGGTAGGCCTATATTTTTCTGGGGCACAGTATGACACAGTTCACATTTTTTTCACTGAATTAAAGTTCACATTTTTACCTATAAATAGAGACTTGGTTTACTTCATTTGGACACCAGATCAATTTTCTACAAATTTTTGAAGATTTTCTCCATTTTCATCTCTTCTCTCTCTTCAAATTTAATTTTTCTCAATTTTCCTCTCTTTTTTCTCTTTACATTTTTAACATTAAGTTATTTAATGTTCTTAATGTTTGTTGTATTGTTCTTAATGTTTCCTTTTAATCGTTGTATTTGAATTTCGTATTCTAATTATTGTAGTTGTTTTAAAAATTATTGTTTAATATAAATTATGCCACCTAGTATTATTGCTATTATTAATTGTCTAATAATTACTGAGATAATAATTATTTTAATATTAATATTTTCATCAATGATTTTTAAAATTAATGTTAATTTAAATATTAATATTTTAAGAATGACTGTTAAAAAAGCTGAAAAGTTATTACATTAAATTTAATTTCGAAATTATTATTAATATGATTTCAAAAATATTTATTTAGCAAATATCTAATTAAAATGGCATTTACAAACTTATTGTTTAATATAAATAAATGTAAAGATGTTAATTTAATGGAAATAAAAATGGTAGGGTAAAGATGGTGGAGTATGTAAGAGTATTGGAGTTTGTGCATTGTTGAAAGGGTTGATTTATTTGGGGAGTATAGTGGGGAGCATAAGAATATTTTGAGTATAAAAATACCAAAAAGTGAGCATAAGCTCCTCAAAGTTGTTGTTCCTTTTAAGGCCATGATGGGTTGACCAATTTGGCTCAACATTAAATAAAAAAAGTGACACTGTTAACACCCCTCCTTTTTTATTAAAAAAAATGTCATCAATTAAAAAGATATTCTTGTCCTTAGTTCTAAATTCATCCTCTTATCTTTAATCACACCTCCAAAATCTCTTAATACACCCCATTGTTTTTAACCTTTTAAGCTTCTTCCATATCAATACACCTCGCCCACCTCTTTTCTTCTTTTCTCCACAAAAATTCATATGATACGAATAACCAAGTTACAATAAAAGATTTGACTTGAGATGTCTATTTTGGATTCTCACGGTACTGCTCCTAAAACTTAAAAGAGGGTAATCAAATCGTAGTATTTAGCAAGGGAGAAGGTACATTCGAGCCATTGAACTTTTTGCAAAATTACAGTTCGGCCACTAAAATTTTAAAACTACACTTTTGGCCACTGTACTTAAGGTTATGGTGGCCGGATTGCAACTTTGTGGTGGTCAGATTGTAACTTTGTGGATAATTTGGTGGCCCAAATATGAGTTTTCTGGGCACAGCAGATGCATCATAACTTAAGTATAGTAGCCCAAAATATAGTTTTAAAGTTTTAGTGGCCGGACTGCAATTTTGAGAAAAATTCGTTGGCCGGGATATACCTTTTGTCTATTTAGCAACAATCGTTTATTTTTTAGAAAACAAAAAGGAAACGAAAAATTACAAAACAGAGCAAATACCGCGCAAGAGGATACGATGACTTTTGAGTTTCAGGGGGCTTCTCCTTCCTAAGTCGCTGTTGTTGAAAAATTCTATTTTTAGGGTCAGAAAGATAGCGAGATGCTTCACCCTTTATTACTCGTTTTCAATAAGTTAATGAAGTGATTGAAATTGTATCCAATTCTATCGAGAAGGGTAAAATAGAAAATATGCGGGTGGTATATTTCGTAGTATTTGGATGAATTAAAAATTAAGATGAGGTGTGCATGTAGAAATTGGGTATATTAAGATGATTTGGGGATATTAATAACTCCACCCATAAATAAATTTAAAAAAAAAAAAAAAAGGCTACACAGTTTTTTTTTGGTAAGTTGAAACTGCTTGTAATTTTCATGTGTGCGTAAGGGAAGTTGACAGAACTACTGCAGTAGCTTTCTCTGACCAAAGTGAGATTCTCCACAGCCTCGTATGTTATAAATATTTTATTTGGACTAATATATGTTAAATTAAATGTTCATAAGCTGTTTTTAAAGTAATCCAATTAAAGTGATCTACTAAAGTTAAATTTTTAGATTAAAAAGGTATCTAATTGTCATAGAATTAAATGTGTTTTAGAAATTTTCAATTTGTCGAGGGACCGAACTAAAAATCAATGACATCTTTTCTAAAAGACGGATTATGGCCCAAACTGCTTTTTGACAAATATATAAAGGATAGAATTAACGGAGAGTTTTCAAGAGCGTAAAACACTTTTACCAAAACGATCGTTTAGAAGTTCCATACCAAAATCAAGCATAACCAACTCAAGAATCTCGTCAACAAATCAAGAATCTCAAACTCTAAATCAAGAGTTCTCGATGAATGGATTCAGGTACGCTTTCACATTCAGTTTCCTTCTTCCGTTTCTCAGTTTATCATGATAGAGATTATATACAGTATACTATCTAGTGTTACATTGAATCCAAGCATGCTGTTGACGTTTAATTTAATCTAACAAGTGGTATCAGAGCCAGGTTTATACATGATCCTCGTGAGATTTTGCTGGAAGAAATTTGCCAAAATTATATTTTTGTTGTTCTCTATTCTTGTACTTTGGTTGAGGCAAAAATTAGAGAAATTTTGGGTTCTGATGTTTTTGTAAGAATTCAATCCAGTAATGCAAAATCCACAAATTACTCTTTTAGTTACATTGTTTATGGAATTTGGGCTTTATTAATAATAGTAAAATGGAAAATTGTAGTCTGACCTTGAAAACCCATTACCTCCGAACTATTCTTCTTCGATCCCGGCAAACCCCAGACGGCGACTAAAAACGAAGGCTCGAGGTGAACGCATTTTGTTTGGCGAGCCCTCATGCAGTAGTGCGAAGCCATCGTTGTATTAGTCTATCGTGCGGTGGGTAGATGATCGAGATAGGCTGGAAATAAACAAATAAATTTACCGACGGTGATTGTGTGTGGATTGGCCGGCGGGAAAATAAGCAGGAGATATTATAATGAGTTTTGTGGGTGTATTGTTTTTCCTTTGGGCCCGATTTAGGAAGAAAAGGGCTTTAATTTCAAGTAATTTGAATAACAATGGAGAACCCAGTTCTTTGCCTTTTGCGTCTTTTTGGAGAAGAAGGGTAATAATTAACAATTTGCTCCCTTGAACTTATGGATTACTACTAGTGGCCTTAACAACTTTCAACTTGATCCTTAAGTTATATTTCTTACAAACAGACCCCTAATTTGTTGAATTAGTTGTTAGATTTTTATTTTATTTTTAAACTATCCTTAATTCTAACCTAATTATTCAGATTATTTGTACTACAACAATTCATGATTCAATCATTAATTTTTAAATTTATTTGGTGCATCTCATGTCCTTTTTTTTATTTTGTCTAATATTTAAAATGAACTTATTGAAACAAGAAGTCATAAAAGTGACCTCTCTTGTGTAGAATTTTCATTGATAAAATTGGATATTTATGTTTGTATATGTTCATGTGGGTATTAATCGGCCTAAAGGAATGTTACTACTTGGCCGAAGTATACAAACACTTGTAGTAATAAATACATGACAATATTGGGTTATCCATGTGAACAATTAATTGGCCTAAAGGAATGCTAATGTTTGACAGGATTTATTGTTAGTATTTGATTACCACACAGAGGTGATTACTTACGAGTTAATATTACTGTCCAAAGACTTGATATTAATATTGTGATAGATACCTCGAGATGTTACCAATTTATTTGAATTTAATGATTGATTATATAATTTAATGTAAGCATGAAAGTTAATTATGGTTTTGTTCTCTGTTCAGCTATGATGTCTGCTACTTCTATTTTTGCTAACACCAACAACATTCCTATGCTAAATGGTTCAAACTTCAAGGATCGGAATGAAAACATTCTAATCATTTTGGGTTGCATGGATTTGGACTATGCAATAAGGACCGACCTTCCCGCTACTTTGACCGATGAAAGTTCCGTAGAGAAAAAACGGCATTTTGAGAAGTGGGAACGCTCCAACCGCATAAGTTTGATGATTATTAAACGCGGAATTCCAGAAGCCTTTCGAGGCACAGCATCTGAGGAAGTCAACACCGCTAGTGAGTACCTTACAGAAATTGAAAAACGTTTTGTGAAAAATGACAAGGTCGAGACAAGTACGCTTTTAGCTAACTTGATCTCTCTAAAGTATAAGGGCAAGAGAAACATAAGGGAGTACATCATGCAGATGTCTCACATTGCTTCAAAATTAAAGGCACTAAAACTCGACATATCTGAGGACCTAATAGTGCATTTGGTGTTAATATCACTTCCCGCACAATTCAATCAGTTTAAGGTTAGCTACAACTGTCAAAAGGAGAAGTGGACTCTTAATGAGCTCATTTCATATTGTGTGCAAGAGGAAAAAAGGTTGAAGCAAGAAGAAAAAAGATGTTGAGAAAGCTGCTAAAGAAAATGGTCCAGCACAAAAGAAGCAGAAAAGTGAAACATTAGATGGCTGTTATTTTTGTGGCAAACCTGGACACAAAAAGAAGGATTGTACCAAATATCGCGCTTGGCGTTTAAAGAAAGGTACATATCTTACTTTGGTCTGTTCTGAGGTTAATTTAGCTTCAGTATCTAGAAACACATGGTGGATAGATTCTGGTGCTACCAATCACATAAGTGTTTCTATGCAGGGTTGCCTGAGCTACCGGAAGCCAACTGATGGTGAAAGACACATCTTTGTGGGAGATGGCAAGTCAGTAGAAGTAGATGCAATAAGGCATGTTAGGTTTTTATTAGGAACTGGTTATTTTTTAGATTTGAAAGACACTTTTGTTGTACCGTCATTTAGACAGAATTTAATTGCTATTTCCTCATTGGAAAAATATGGTTATTCTTGTTCATTTGGAAATTGTCAGTTTAATCTTTCATTTAATTCCAATATAGTTGGCACCGGTTCTTTAAGTACTTATGACAACCTATATGTGCTTGATATTATTAGTGCATATAACGAATCTCTGCATGTTGAATCTGGAGGTACTAAGCGAAAATTAAATAAGGAAAATTCAGCTAACTTATAGCACTAGCGTTTAGGTCATATCTCAAAAACCAGAATTGAGAGACTTGTGTCAGATGGTATTTTGGATACACTTGATTTTTCAGACCTTGATGTTTGTGTTGAGTGTATCAAAGGAAAACAGACCAAAATGAAGAAATTAGGTGCCAACAGAGCTACAGACGTCTTGGAATTGATACATACAGACATTTGTGGGCCATTCCCCAAGCCTTCTTGGAATGGTCAACTTTATTTCGTATTATTCATAGACGATTACTGATGTGAACCAAGGCCCAAGTCCCAACATTCAAAGAGATCCGATGATGATAACCGGAGGCCCAATGACAAGAGCGCGAATCAAGAAAGTTCGGGAAGCTCTCTTGACGCTTGTGCACTCAATCAAGGCCAACACGACTCAAAACAGTGAAGGACGGATCGTATGTGTGTTAGAGGGTCGTTTGTATGAAGGATGAAGTTTCTGGCCACAGAGCGATCGCTCTGTCTCTTATAAAGTGATCGCCTTGGATTCTGCCTACCAAGCGATCGCTCTGTCTCAATAGGAAGCGATCGCCCGGGCCGAAGAGCGATTGCCCGAATTGCAGCGATCGCCCGGACTTGCACGAAGAGCGATCGCCCTGAGTCGCTGCAAGGCGATCGCCTTGTGACCAGTTTGTCAGTAACGCGATTATTTGACGAATTTTTATCAGTTTTGGTAACTTTAGGATATTTTAGGTATTATTATTTCCTAATAAACGTTTCCTAGGTTTAGTTGGATTGTTAGGCCTATATAAAGGCTTCTTTTTCATTGTAAAACATTATCTTTGATGATTATTAAATTGAATTGAGTTTTCACAATATTGTGAGCTTTTGAGAGATTTCTTGGATTAGAATTCTCAAACCCTTGAACTTATCAAGTTTGTTGAGCTGCAGGCTTGTGGCGTTCCCTGATCTTGGTTCCTAATCAATTGCGATTAGTGGGTTAAGGTTGCACCCCAAGGTTCTAGGGATTAAATCCGCCCTAGGGTTGAGGGAAGCTCCCTATCTTTTCGTTTCAATTCGTTGTTTCTGTGTTCAATCCGCGTTCTTGGTTGGTTCCGCTTTGTCACGATCTTGGAATCACATCAATTGGTATCAGAGCACAAAGAGGTAACCAACGTTTTCGTTCTAGCGTTCTTCATAAACTTTGTTTTCATCTTTCCTATATTTCGTTGGATTCATAGTTTTCTTCTTTCCTTCAAAATTTTCCAGCAATCTTGTTTTTTTAATTTCTTTCCAAACCCTATTTAAAAAAAAAAAAGAGAAAATTATTATTGCTCCAAAGAAAATTCCTTGAATCAAGAAAATTAAAACTTGATCAAGAAGTTACAAAAGTCAAAAAAAAAAATTGAAGGAGCCGAAATTGTGGACAAAAAAAAAATTTAGGGTTTTGGAAAATTGCTTCAAAGTTATCACCTGCACAAAGTGATATTGCTAGAAATACTTTCATACATCCATCTGGTCCATCAAATCTTTCCAATATTCATTAAATTTCATTCTTTTCCTGCTTTCATTGTGAAATCGCATCTCACTTTGAAATTTTGCCAAAAAAAATCAAAACCCTAGATTGGATTGTTTTCGTTCCAACTCGTAACGTTTTTCAAAACTTGCACTCCATATTGATAACTTCGTGGGTAAAAGAATTTATCCAAGAAATTAGAGTGTGTGAGTGAGTCAAGAGTGATACACGAGGGAATTGTGAGTCGAGTGTTATCTCAAACATGTCTCAAGAAGGTAGTGAAACAGCTAGGGAAGGTCAAGAAAACCCAATTGATCGGCTTGTCCGGTTAATGGAAACTCAACAATTGGAATCCCGACAATTGATGGAGGATATTACTCAGCGGTTGGCTAGATTAGAAGAAAGAGTGGAAGCACAAACTCAAGGGAATCCACCTCGATTTCAACCGAGGCGGGGGCGGTATGTAGAGGAAGAGGATGAGTGGGTAGAGAGAGAGTATGAGGATGATAGGAGGCGAGACAGGATGGGAGGAGAAAGGATGAATAACCCACGTCAAGAAAGAGGAATCTCCAACATAAAAATGAAAGTTCCTCCTTTCAAGGGCAAAGCTGATCCGGAGGAGTATTTGGAGTGGGTTAGGAAAGTTGAAGTGTTATTCGGTTGTAATAATTATACGGAGGCTCAAAAAGTCAAACTTGCCTCTTTGGAGTTTACCGAATATGCTAGTGTGTGGTGGGAACAGCTAGTACTCAACCGTAGGAGGATTGGTGAAGGTCGCATTAACACGTGGGAAGAAATGAAACGTGTTATGCATAAGAGGTTTGTCCCAAGCTACCACCACCGAGATTTGTTGAGGAAGGTTCAAAACTTAACCCAAGGGAGCAAATTGGTGGAAGAATATCATAGGGAGATGGAGATGGCTCTTACTCAAGCCAACATTGTTGAGGATGATGAAGCAATGATCTCTAGGTTCATCAATGGCCTAAATAGAAAAATTGCGAATATAGTCAAGTTGAGGGAGTATGAGTAGATGGAAGAAGTTGTCCATGCCGTCGTCAAGGTAGAACGACAACTTAAGAGGAGAGGTACTTTTACTCGAGGTTATAATTCGTCTTCATCTTTTCAAAGCCCTAATAAATCCAAATTTGAAGGGGATAAGGACCCAAGTGTTACACCTTCCAAGTCCTTTGGGGAGACTTCTAGGGGTAAGGAAGTTGATAAGGGAAAGGGTGTGGAATCGAATACACCTAAGTCGAGGGAGATTGTTTGTTTTAAATGCAATGGGAGGGGTCATATCGCATCTCAATGTCCTAATAAGAGAATTGTAGTTCTTCGTGGGGAAGAGTATTACTCGGAAGATGACAAGGATGAGGGTGTGGTGGTAGATAGTGAAGAAGATGATACGGATATCGCCGAAGCCGCATGTGGGGAGGCTCTTGTGATGAAAAAGGTATTGAATATGCAAGTAAAGGAGCATAGTGATCAACAAAGAGAACATCTCTTCCATTCTCGATGTCTCATTGAAGGGAAGGTATGTGATCTTATCATTGATAGTGGTAGTTGCACGAATGTTGTGAGCACTGAAGTCATTAAAAAATTAAGTATCCCTGTTGTAAGACATGCACAACCTTATAAGCTGCAATGGCTTAATGATTGTGGAGAGATTAAAGTATCCAAACAAGCCTTGATTTCGTTCTCTATTGGGAGGTATAAGGATGAGATGATGTTTGATGTAGTTCCCATGCAAGTGGGACATGTACTTTTAGGAAGGCCTTGGCAGTATGATAGACATGTGATACATGATGGGTTTCTTAATAACTATATTGTGAAGCATAATGGCAAAACCACTACACTTGTGTCTCTAACACCTCAACAAGTGTATGAATTCAAGGTCTTAAAGAACAAGGAACGTGAGGCTAGTGTTAATGAGCGGAAAAATAAAGAGATTGGTGGGAGAGAGTTGAAAGAAAACCCGAGTGGAGAGGAAAGAAAGAGAGATGGAGGTAAAAATAAGAGGGTGGAAATACGAGGGATTGAGGAAGACAAACAAATAGTTGAGAAGTCGTATGGCATTGAGAGAGCGAAACCAATTCTTTTTGCTAAACCTAGTGAGGTTATGAGGGAGTTGGGGAATAATCAAAGTGAGATAGTTCCTTTTTCCAAGGAGAGCTCTTTTTATGCTAACATTTCTCCTCAATTTTTTATTCCATGTGTTGTCACTTCTCTACAGGTTTTCGTTGACGTGTTTCCTGAAGTAAGCAAGAAAGTTTTGAGATTCAAATGGGGCTATGAACCGGGTAATGAGATTGTTGTAGTCCATGCACTTTCTCAAAGGATTGTCTTACTTTCCCTTTTGGATACTAAGTTATTGGGGTTCAAAAACAATGAGGATTTACATGTTGATTCCCCTAACTTCTGTGGAAAGCTTGGATATTATGGAGAATGTGGTTGCATTACGTCTCCTAAGCGTGTGGAGGATTTTTTTGTTTCATAACAGTGTGGACCTACCTCGCATGCCTAGGATGTGCTCTTCTTTGAAGCTAATTTTATTTTCTCCTAGTGCTCTTGATTATCTTGCTTTGTGTTCTGTTGTTGAGTTTACATGTCAGGTTGAAGCAAGGATCATGGAAGATCAAGTGTTTGCCAAAATTTTCAGAGTGGACCTGAATGGTAAGTTGCATGTGCGTGTATATTTTTCTATTGCTGATTTGCATCCTTTTAATGTAGGTGATTCGAGGACGAATCCTTTCGAAGGGGGAGGGAATGATGTGAACCAAGGCCCAAGTCCCAACATTCAAAGAGATCCGATGATGATAACCGGAGGCCCAATGACAAGAGCGCGAATCAAGAAAGTTCGGGAAGCTCTCTTGACGCTTGTGCACTCAATCAAGGCCAACACGACTCAAAACAGTGAAGGACGGATCGTATGTGTGTTAGAGGGTCGTTTGTATGAAGGATGAAGTTTCTGGCCACAGAGCGATCGCTCTGTCTCTTATAAAGCGATCGCCTTGGATTCTGCCTACCAAGCGATCGCTCTGTCTCAATAGGAAGCGATCGCCCTGGACACTGCCTGAAGAGCGATCGTCCTGAATCGCTGCAAAGCGATCGCCCTGGACACTGCCTGAAGAGCGATCGCCCTGAGTCGCTGCAAGGCGATCGCCTTGTGACCAGTTTGTCAGTAACGCGATTATTTGACGAATTTTTATCAGTTTTGGTAACTTTAGGATATTTTAGGTATTATTATTTCCTAATAAACGTTTCCTAGGTTTAGTTGGATTGTTAGGCCTATATAAAGGCTTCTTTTTCATTGTAAAACATTATCTTTGATGATTATTAAATTGAATTGAGTTTTCACAATATTGTGAGCTTTTGAGAGATTTCTTGGATTAGAATTCTCAAACCCTTGAACTTATCAAGTTTGTTGAGCTGCAGGCTTGTGGCATTCCGTGATCTTGGTTCCTAATCAATTGGGATTAGTGGGTTAAGGTTGCACCCCAAGGTTCTAGGGATTAAATCCGCCCTAGGGTTGAGGGAAGCTCCATATCTTTTCGTTTCAATTCGTTATTTCTGTGTTCAATCCGCGTTCTTGGTTGGTTCCGCTTTGTCACGATCTTGGAATCACATCAATTACTCACGATACAGGTACCTATATCTAATCCATGAAAAATCAGAGGCACTGGGCATGTTCAAAATATTTAAAGCTGAAGTTGAAAATTAACTCAACAAAAGAATTAAAGCTGTCAAATCTGATTGTGGAGGTGAATACTACGGTAGATATGATGGTTTAGGAGAGCAATGCCCATGACCTTTTGCTCTCTTCCTAGAGGAATGTGGAATCGTCCCACAGTACACCATGCCGGGGACACCCAGTATGAATGGTGTTGCTGAAAGATGAAATAGAACCCTAAAAGACATGGTTAGGAGTATGATTAGTTATTCCTCCTTACCAGAATCACTTTGCGGAGAAGCACTAAAGACAGCAGCTTACATTCTCAATAGGGTACCAACTAAAGCAGCTACTAAAACACCTATCGAGCTTTGGGTTGGGCGAAAGCCTAGTCTAAGGCACTTTCACATATGGGGATGTCCAGTTGAGGCTAGGCCTTATAGGCCAACTGAAAAGAAATTGGAATCTAAAACAGTTAGCAGCTACTTTATTGGTTACTCAGAGAAATCAAGGGGTTTTAAGTTTTATGATCCCACTAGAAGGACTATTTTTGAAACGGGAAATGCGGTATTCTTTGAGGATATTGAGTTTGGGGGAAGAAATAAAATTAGAGACATTACCATTGAGGAAAAGTCGATCTCGACACCTACTACTACTACTCTTCACGATATACAGGTTCCTATTCCTGTCATTAGTCAAGAAGTAGATCCAGAACCTCAACTGGATAATGTTGAATTACTCCCCACTTAGGTTGATACAATAATTCAAAATCAACAAACTCAACAACCTCAACAACCTCATGAACCAATGCCATTAAGGAGATCCACTAGAGAGAGAAGAAATGCTATTTCAGATGATTATGTAGTATTTCTCCAAAAAAATGATGAAAATAATGGCTTGATAGAAAATGATACTATCAACTTCCGTCAAGCCATGCAAGATCCAAACTCTCAAAAGTGGATTGATGCCATGAATGAGGAGTATAAGTCAATGCAAGACAATCAAGTATGGGATCTTGTCCCATTACCTGAAGGTGCGAAACCTATTGGTTGCAAATGGATTTTCAAAACCAAGAGGGATTCAAAGGGTAATGTGGAAAGATATAAGACTCGTCTTGTGGCAAAAGGCATTACTCAAAAAGAAGACATTGATTTTAAAGAGACTTTCTCTCCGGTTTCTACGAAAGACTCTTTTAGGATAATTATGGCATTAGTTGCACATTTTGATCTTGAGTTACATCAGATGGATGTAAAGACAGCGTTTCTTAATGGTGACATTGATGAAATAATTTATATGGTGCAGCCAGAAAGTTTTGTGTTTGGAGACCCAAAATCTATGGTTTGTAGATTAAAAAAATCCATCTATGGGCTCAAGCAAGCTTCTCGCCTGTGGTACCACAAGTTTCATCAGGTAATAATCTCGTTCGGTTTTGAGATCAATGCTATTGATAATTGTGTGTATCACAAGTTCAGTGGGAGTAAGTGTATTTTCCTGATATTGTATGTAGATGACATTTTGCTTGCCACAAATGACTTTGGATTGTTGCACGACACCAAGAAATTTCTATCAAAGAAATTTGAAATGAAAGATCTTGGGGAAGCTTCTTTTATATTACGAATCCAAATACATAGAGATTGTTCTCGGGGTATACTTGGAATATCACAAAAGAACTATATAGAGAAAGTATTACAAAGGTTTGGCATGCAAAACTGCAAACCAGGAGACACCCTTATAGCTAAGGGAGATAAATTTAGTCTCAATCAATGCCCTAAAAGTAATCTGGAAATTAAGGAAATGCAAAAGATTCCCTATGCTTCGGCTGTTGGGAGTCTTATGTATGCTCAGGTCTGCACAAGACCAGATTTAGCATTCGTTGTTGGTATGTTGGGTAGATATTTAAGTAACCCTGGTATGGATCATTGGAAAGCATCCAAAGGGTCATGAGATACTTACAAAAGACTAAGGATTACATGCTCACATACAGAAAATCAGATCAGATGGAGATCATAGGGTATTCTGATTCTGATTTCGTTGGATGCAAAGATAGCAGAAGATCCACTTCGGTCTACATTTTCTTAATTGGCTGGGGGAGCCATTTCATGGAGAAGTGCTAAGCAGACACTCGTTGCATCTTCAACCATGGCAGCTGAGTTTGTAGCATGTTATGAAGCATCCAATAACTCGGCAGTGTTATATTCCAATAACAACAGAAGTTCTATTAAGTCAAAGCACATTGACATAAAGTTCTTGGTTGTGAAGGAAAGAGTACAGGGTGGTCAAATTACTATAGAGCATATATTGGGACAGACTCAATGATCGCGGATCTGCTCACTAAGGGTTTAACACCTAGGGTCTTTCATGAACATACTGCTCAAATGGGTGTGATATAGTTTCAGGATACCTTGGTTTAGTGGGAGTTTGTGATATTTTATTGTTCTATATTTTTATTTTGGGCACATTTTATGTATTTGGATATTTTTGTACAGATATAAAGTATTCAGTTTATTACACACTGACTTTTGTTACGGTTGATCTCACTAAGGATTAAGGTGGCCAGTTAGAAATAGGCATGTAAGATCACATTACATGTAATTTCCATGCTACGCATCCATGATTGATCTATGTCATTTGGTTGTATTGGTATATGTGATTACTGATGGGTTGATTCACGCCTAAAGTGATGAATGCCTCTTTAGTCCTATACTTTTATGATCAATGGACGAGATTGTTAAGAGATACTACTCTTATATGTGACAGCAAAATTTGAGCTCATAAGGTAATGAACGTTTGTCCATAGACATATGTAGTCCAAGTGGGAGATTGTTAGAAATATTTTATTTGGACTAACATATGTTAAATTAAATGTTCATAAGCTGTTTTTAAAGTAATCCAATTAAAGTGATCTACTAAAGTTAAATTTTTGGATTAAAAGGGTATCTAATTGTCATAGAATTAAATCTGTAGATACCATTTAGAGATTTTCAATTTGTTGAGGGACCAAACTGAAAATCAAAGACATCTTTTCTAAAAGACGGGTTATGGCCCCAAACGGCGTTTTGACAAATATATAAAGGATAGAACTCTGTTCTCCTTCAACAGAAAGTTTTCAAGAGCGTAAAACACTTTTACCAAAACGATCGTTTGGAAGTTCCATACCAAAATCAAGCATAACCAACTCAAGAATTTCATTAACAAATCAAGAATCTCAAACTCTAAATCAAGAGTTCTCGATCAATGGATTCAGGTACGCTTCTGCATTCAGTTTCCTTCTTCCGTTTTTCAGTTTATCATGATAGAGATTATATACAGTATGCTATCTAGTGTTACATTGAATCCAAGCATGCTGTTGACGTTTAATTTAATCTAACATCATACACATAATAGTCACCCAAAAGTGTAAGCATTTGCGTTGTCGAAAGCTTAGAAAATTCATTTTCGTGACTCTTAATTACTCCGGGGCACGTGAAATACTGTGAGTTGGTGTGTGGATCCTTTGAAAGTAACTTTGATAATTTTCGAAAATCTTAAAGGTTAGTGTTTTTAAACCATCAATATGGGTGATCGACAAAAACATTAACTTTAGGATTATAGATCCTTTAAAGTAGTTATATAATTAATAATTCTGTCCTCTTATAGCTTTTATTATGAAATAATTTAAGTTTATAATACGGATTACAAGACTGACTTGCTATTTTTTTTTAGTCTGTTTGGTGCAGCGTTTTCAAAACGCAGTATTTTTTCTTATAAATGCGTTTGAGATACCATTTCAAAATGATATTTTCTACTTCTCTTTAGTTCCATTTCCAACGCGTAGGTCCACCTCGCCCTTGGTCAATCTTCTACTTCTCTTTAGTTCCTACACATTATTACAAATGCGATAACCACATCATATCCAGTATCCAATACCTATGATAAAGAAGTAGAAAAATTAATTTCTATAACAAAAATACCTGAAGCGGAAGCCCCGCTTCCCTTCTTGCTCTTTAGCTCTTCCAGGTATTTTGGGCAATTCCTCCTCCAATGTCCGGTTTCAACGCAATGGAAGCATGTTCCCTCTTTAGCTACACCACCTTTAGGTTTTAAGGCCTTATCATTGGACTTAGGTTTAATCTTCCCTTTGTACTAGACCTCGAGGTTGATTTCTTCCCTTTGCCCTTTCATTGGACCATCAATATGGTCTTTCCTTTGCCCTTATTGATGTTTTGTTCAGCAGTCCTCAACATATTGAGTAAGTCCGATTGTGATTTATCAATTTTATTCATATTATAGTTCATGATGAATTTATTTTAACTATCCGACAGCGATTGCAAGATATGATCAGTGGTCAACTCTTAGCCTAAAGGAAAGACAAGTCTCTCAAGGTTCCAATCATTTTGAGTACGTGAGTCCCCACAGACGCTCCCTTTGCCAGCTTGCATTGGAACAAAGCCTTTGAGACATCGAATCGTTTATGCCTAGCTTGCTTTTGGTAGAGCTTCTTCAAATATACGATCATTTCGTATGCCTCCACGTACTCATGTTGCTTCTGAAGCTCAGAGGTCATGGTAGCTAGCATGAGACTTCCAATGTCCAAAGCATCATCCTCATATTTTTTATAAGCAGTATGCTCAACATGAGGAGCATTAGTAGCAGGTATAGTAGGTACGGGCTTCTCAAGCACATACAACTTTTTTTCCTGTTTGAGAACAATTCTCAAATTTCTGTACCAGTCTAAAAAGTTATTTCAAGACAACTTGTCCTTCTCAAGGACTGATCGCAATGATAAAGTTTGAGTATTAGCAGCCATGGATATCTATCACAGAAAAAGATGTAGAAATAAGTATTATTAAATGCAAATTATATTTAAGGACTTTTTAAATATAGCTCTCATTATTTTATATCAAATTAATGTCCCTCACCATTAATTCGAAAAAATATCAAATATTTTTCTGGTGGGTCAAAACCCATATTTCATCTTATCTCAACTCAACTTTGGCTGATCACCCCAGACTTGATTATTTAGGTAGAAAACATTTTTCAAGTACATCTCTATGTAACTCTTAGATTAATTGGGCGAATAACTCTTTATTTTAATTTATCTGATAAATTATATCCTACTTTCATGCCTCTAAGCCTACAATCGAATTGTTCTAGCTTAGTTAAGTTAGACCCAATTATGTGATAGTTGAATATTACTCATTTATTACATCGCGTCTCATCTAAGATAAATCAAGGTACTCATGCATTAGCAGACCTATCATTGAATGATCTTGACCATGACGAGTGTCACATATTTGGAAGGCATAAACTTAATATTTTAATTAAGGGATTTTTAATGTTTGTTTGATCTCATCATTTAATATATCGCAAATATAAAATATATATATACATGCATCATATACATCAATAAAATAATTACGTGACACGGAAATGACCCCTAATCTAACGATTTTTCTCAAGCTAGTGAGAAGTTGAACAAAAGCGGTGAAGTGAGAAAAATGAAGGACCTCTCCAAGTGCTTTTGTTGTCTCCAAGTTCCCCTTTGCTTTCTATGGTCGTCGTCTTCTCAAAATAAATTACATTATTCAGAAATTTCGTTTCAACATACGAGGTGATGAAGAGAAATTTCTTTCAGAATGTATAGATAGAGGCACGACAAGCATGTCGTATTTTAACAAAATAAAATAAATCATCCATTCAACCATCGTATAAAAGAAAAGTTGGCCATATTCACGCACTATGCAATAAACAAGATAAACTACGTAAACAATTTAAATCTTGTTTAACCTCCCAATCATAGCCATTATATAAATAAATTTATATAATCCAAGTAATTGAACAAATAAAAAAAAAAGGGTAAATAAAATATTCATTTAAACCCAATTGAAAAATAAATTTAAATTATATAAATTTACCAGCAATTCTGTGTGTTGATTTAATCATAGAATAAACTATTCTCGTTCTTAGTTCTAAATTCATCCCCGTATCTTTTATTACACCTCCAAAATCTCTTAATACACCCCCATCATCTTTAAACCTTTTAAGCTTCTTCCATATCAATACACCTCACCCACCTCCTTTCTTCTTTTCTCCACAAAAATTCATATGGATACGAATAACCAAGTTACAATACAAGATCATAGGTGCTAAACGCAACCCCCAAATACGCTGTACGCGGCCCCTCTCTCTCGTCAAAATTACTAACTTGCCCTTATCAATTTAAATTAAATTTACACTTACCCCCTTTTAATATATTACACTTACCCCCCATGATAAGTAAAGTTTATAAATAACCCCCTTTACAATTATATAAATAATGGAGGAAGACACCCGATTTTGACACCTCTCTCAACCAATCAGACCTCTTTATCTCAATCAATTAGACACTCTTCCTCACTTCAACCACCAATCAAATTTTCTCTAAAAAATTTGTCCAAATGGCCGATTATGGATCCACTTCAAACACTTTTGAGGTGATTTTTTGACATATTGTTTTAAATTATATTTTGTTGTTGTTATTATTATTGTGTTAATTTATATTTTTTTGCTGTTATTATTATGTTATAATGTATATTTTTGAAAAAAAAAATTGAAATTCGGGTGATGCACACGTACAACAAGCATATACAGCAATACATGTGCTTGTACCATACATGCGCATGAAGCATGCTCATGTACAACAGTACATGTGCAAGGTACATGCGCATTTCACCAGAATTTTTAATTTTTTTGCTCTTTACCCCCCTATATTTGTAATATTTTGAAAAAATGTACTTTATCCCCTGAGTTTGTTAATTTTGTTAAATTGTTTAATTGAATGCAAATTTGAGCTTTACCCCCTGAGTTTGTTAATTTAGAGCCCGTTTGGTACAGCGTTTACAAAACGCAGTGTTTTAAAAACGGATGTCTTTCCTTATAAATACGTTTGAGATATTACTTCAATACGCAGCTTTTTTTTCCTAGGAGCGTTTTAAAACCTGCGTTTTGGGAAAAAGCTGGGAATTTCAGCGTTTTAAAACGCAGCTGCGTTTTGAAAACGCTGTGTTTTCTGCCGCAGTACTGAAACACATTTTTTGCAAATAAGCTTCGTTTTATCCCTGCATTTTGGCCAAAACGCTCGACCAAACGGGCTCTTAGTTAAATTATTTAACTGAATGTAAAATTTGCAATTTACCCCTCTTAATTTGACTTTGTAAACTTTTATCCAACGTATTGAACATAATATCATTTGAATTGATACATAAAGAAATAGATGTTTAATTAATTAATTAATCAAAGGCATTTAGTATGATGACACTATGTTGTCAGTACTCTCTCCATTTCATTCAAAAATACACGTTCGAAAATAATAATAATTAAGGATATATATATATATATATATATATATATATATCATTAGAGTTTGTCATAATTACAAAAGGACTTGAGAATGATCAAAATGATATAAGCATCTATTATATTAATAAATATTCTTAACATAAAATCATTTTAGAAATAGATGTTTAATGAATTAATTAATCAAAGGCATCCAATAGGATGCCCTAGTTTATAAGAGCAGCCCTTCGGGACACCAAAATTTTTAGGAAAGGAATGAAGGTGTAATTTTTAGGATTAATTCTCTATTTCATTACCATACTTTTTTAAAAAGTCCATAAGCTCACCTTACGAATATTTTTCAGACTTTACTCACTATACTTTAGCAAAATATGACCATTTTTGCTGAAGCAGACCATGATATGACTCCAGTTTAGAATTCCACGAATATTTCTGCAGAAGATGACTCCAGTATAAATTTCCAGCCATAAATTTAATAGATGCTTCTAATTGACTCCATATTTGTTTAGACATTTCAATCCTCTGTGTGTGTGTGTATGTGTGTGTGTAAAGAAAACCTAGAATTCAACCCTCAATTCATAAATCACGGGCTTCGCTTTTCCTACGTCGACTTCAAAATTGTTCTTGCCCGACCCCGTTGACAAAGGCCTAACGTTCGAACCTCATTTGGGTCTCTACATTCACTCCCTAGCAATCGTTGTACACCTTCAAAACAATGCACCAAACGATTTCGACTCGCTCATTTGCCTGAGTTGTAGGCTTGCTTCGCTAACTTTCAGTAGCCTGTAGTTCAGGGATGTGTGGTACTCGCTTATCCTTTTTATTGTGCACTATCTATTCGCTACTCACTTTCAATAAAGCAAGCAAGAAATTAGTAAAGTCTTATATGTGGTAGAAAAGTCTTATGCATGGATGAGACCCCGAAGGGTAGACAATTCTTTCCACTAGGCCTTTCCCCAGGAATTCTAAAAAAAGGGGAAATAGGCTATGAAAAATGGGTTGTATTACATATACATGCACGAGGGAGAAAGAAGGGGAGGGAAGACTGCTTTAAGACGACTCAAATTTCTTTGGATATTAATTAACCAATTGCAATTCTTTGGCTTAAACATAGATGTAACTGATAGAATAAACAGTGTACAATCCAATGAATTGAACACAACAGTCTACGTCAATGAGAAAAATTAAAGCAGACAAATGGATAGCATGGCAAATTAATTGATTTAATAATAGGCAATTGCAATAAAATACCAATGCAAATCAAACATTGACAGAGTTATGAATAAAAACGAAAGCAACAGTTAATATAACATACTACGAAAATGTAAATGACAGAATTAGAAGAACTTATCAAAACGTTGGATCGCTCGAAATACGAATTGGCCTTGAAGAAGAATTGCTCTCATACTTACTGGTGCACTCCAGTCGAGTCGGTAAATGTCTTCCAGGATAATCCAATATCAAGAATGAACCTTGTGCAGCCTTGTTCGTTCTTCTTCGACCACACTTCAGTTGCCGATGAATCGGACAAAGTAACACCTATGGATTAGAGAGTATATGAAATCGCAAGGCTGTACTGCTCAGGCGAAAAAAATATGAGGAGAGCATTTTTCTTGAAAATTAGTCGTGTCGTGAGAGAAAGAGAAGGAGTATATGCGTGTATATCAGGCTGACAGGCTGTTAGGTTAGGGATAGTAAGGCGCATGATGATCTTCCTGACAGAGATTGAAAGCTGCTTTGGAAACTGCCTTGCCCTGAGAATATCAGATCCTTTGTTTGGCTCCTGTGTCACGGCCGCCTCCTCCATCTTTCTTTTTGGAAAGGGATGCCCTTGCTTGGATTAAGGAAAAGACTTTCAACTGGGCACACAAGACCTCAAATGCTAGATAGCCTCTGCTTTTTCTCTCATGCTTGTGGATGGTTTGGATTCGAAGAAAGAAAATGATCCTTGGAGGAAAAAGCTCTCCAAGAAGTGAACAATCAAAATTTAGCCCTTCTCACAAATTTAGATGTAGACACTTACGTGTCACTTATTTTTAGATGCTCAATCCAATCTACAGTTTGTTAATACCATATTGAACCTTCTTTGCGGGATCTCCACTTAGATAGGTTGGGTTGCTACCGTAGATGAATTAACTACGGGTTTCAGTCTCATTCCTAACCTGGATTTTATAACTTGACTTAAGTCAAGTCCTTTAGTTAACGGATCTGTTGTATTGTCTTTGAATCCAACAAAATCAACAACAAATACGCCTTGAGACACAAATTTCCTTACAGTTTTAAGTCTAACTTAAATGTGTTTCCTTGTCTTTTAATTATACTTGGTACTCTTGATCTTTGCAATTGTGCTCATACTATCACAATGCAAACAGATTGGTGGAATCGGCTTGCTGATAAAAGGTAGCTCAGACATTAGTCCCATAAACCACTCAGCCATGATTCTCGTAGTATCCAATGCACACAACTCAGCCTCAAAGGTAGACCAAGACAATATAGTCTGTTTGGTGGACTTTCAGGCGACAGCTACCCTACCACCAAAAGTAAATATGTACCTTGTACATCCATAACTCCCCGAGTTCTTAGCTATCCAGCTCGCATCACTATATCCTTCAAGGACAGAAGGATATCTACCGTAATGCAAACCCAAGGAATTAGTTCCTTTCAAGTACCTAAGTACTCTATCCAAAGCCTCCCAATGAGTTCTGTTTGGGCAACTCGTGTACCGACTCAGCTTAGACACTAAAAACGCAATATCAGGTCTAGTACAGTTAGCTAGGTAACCTAAGCTACCAATAATCTGAGAATATTTTAATTAAGACACAGCATGAATCCCATTTTCATTCTTATACAAAGCTATCGAAGAATCATATGGTGTTTTTGCAATTTTACTAAAGTTCCCATGTTCCATTTTGAACAATGGAGTCCATTTCACTCTTAACGGCATCCTTCCAATATATAGCTTCTGGTGAAGCCATAACATCTTTGAAGGTGACAGGATCACCCTCGAGATTGTAAGTGATGAAATCACTTCTAAAATCCTTAGTGACCCTAGACCGTTTACTCCTTCTAGGTTCATCTGACTCAATGTCACCATGGCCAGAACTACTAGGTCCTACCCCTACATTAGATATCCTTTCTACTTTATCTGGAATGGACCTTAATGTGGAGTCTTAATTTTCATTTAAAATATTTTGGGGCACACCTATTTTCATAGGAAAAATATCCTCAAAGAATGTTGCATCACGAAATTCAACAATGGTATTCACATCTATGCCAAAAATTTCAGATTTAATGACTAGGAATCTCAAGGCATAAGATTGTTCCACATAACCAATAAAGATCGCATCAACAATTTTAGATCCAAGCTTTTTTCCTTTTGTGTTCAGGGACTAACACTTTTGTAAGGTAGCCCCATACTTTAAAGTAGTTTAGGTTTAGTTTACGACCCATCTAGAGTTCAAAAGGACACATGTCTTTATGTTTCAGGGGTACCCTATTCAGAATATGGCACACCGTATTCAGGGCTTATCCGCACATATATTTAGGTAATCCTGAACTCTCTAATAAACTGTTAATCATATCTTTAAAAGTCATATTCTTTCGTTCTGCCATCCCATTAGACTGAGGTGAATAAGGAGGTGTTTCCTCATGTACAATGCCAAATTTTTGGCATTTCAATGCAATTAAGTTAGAAGTGTACTCTCATCCTCTATCAGACCTTAACCTTTTTTATTTTCTTGCCAATTTGTCTCTATTTCATTCTTAAAAATTAAAAAAATTTCAAGCGCTTCATCTTTACTCTTAAGCAGATATACATAACAGTATCTAGTAAAGTCATCTATAAAGGTGATAAAATATTTCTTTTGGTCACGTGTTAGCATACCATTAAACTCGCAAATGTCGGTGTGAATCAAATCAAGTAACTCAGAATCCCTATGTACCGAATGATATGGTTTTCTTACTTGTTTAGCAGTTACACATACTTGATATTTCTTAGTTTTATCAATAGTATGCTTTGGAATCAAATCTAAATTCATCATGCATTTAACAAAATCTAAATTGACATGACTCAAACGACAATGTCATAAAATAGATGAATCAAAATTCTCAGATACATAATTTAACTCAATAAAATCAACCACAATTTTAAATAATTCATCCGACAAGTAACCCTTGCCAATAAATGATCCACCAAATAAAATTACAACTTTATTGAATTTAAAATACATTTCATAACCCTCTTTAACTAAGATAGAACCACTAACTATGTTCCTTCTCATCTCAGGAACATGGTGCACTCCATGCAAGGTAAGAACTCGCCCTGAGGGAAATCTCAAGTCCACGCGTTCGGTCCCGTGTACTCTAGCAGCCCTCGTGTTCCCCATCATCACTGTTGTTCCAACTGCAGCTCGTAAGAAACAAAGGGCAATTTATCAACACAAACGTACACATTTGCTCTATTATCTACTAACCACTTATTGAAATTATAAATAGTAAGAAATTAAGGGTTAATCGAAACTTACCCACTGGGATCAGGCCCTTCAGTTACCATGTTGACTTGAGGTCCACCAGCATGAGCCTTAGGCTTCTTGTTCAGACTAGTCCGAGTCCAATGCCCTATCTTCTCACAATTCCAACAAGGTTTGTTTGCCTTTGGTTTCTTTGCAATTTTAGTTTTGGCCTTTAAAGGATCGGGATTATTAGGAACAACAGGTTGCTTGTTCTTAGGTTCCCTTTGTTACTTTCCCCCCAGTTACCACATTTGCCTTCGGTTGGAACTTAACAGGCACTTGACTACCCTCTTTCTTATTCTCCTAATCAATAGTAATGGAATGCATTAAACTTTTCATAGTGATGTTTTCTTTTTATGTTTGAGAGTCATCCCAAAATCCTCCCAAGACTTTGGGAACTTCTCTATAATTGACATCACTTTGAACTTTTCAAGCAATTCCATTTCAACTTCTCGGAGGGAATACAAAATTAGTTCTAACTTTTGAGTCTGCTCTAGTACTGATTTGCCCTCTTTCATTTCAAATTTTAGGAACTTAGAAACAATAAACATTTCAAGACCGTGGTCTTCAATATTATATTTCTTATCCAATTCGTCCCAGAGATCCTTAGCAGTGCCTCGAAAAGTGCAATAGACATCGAACAACGTGTTGGACAAGCCCTACAATATCATTCCTTTACCTATTTCATCTTTCTCTCATCATACCGTAGATTGATCAGTAGGAGGACACACAGACATGATTACTGGAAGCAAGCCCTTGGTGATTAACCAAATCTTCATGTGTTGTTGCCAACGTTTGAAGAATTGCTCAGAGAATTTCTCCGGCATCCCAGTTAAATCAACCATTTGCGTGCCAATAGTAGTATAGTCTATAACACTAGCACCGGACTTAGACCCAATCTCAGTAACACTAGAACATTAACAATGACAGTAGCACTAGCGTTTTCAACATTCTCACTAGCCATGCTAAACGTTTGGAAAAAACTAGTAATCACAATTCTATAGAATAAACAATGTACAATTCAATGAATTGAACACAACACTCTACTTCAATAAGGAAAATTAAACCAGACAAATGGATAGAATGGAAAATTAATTGATTTAATAATAGGCAAATGCAATAAAATACCAAGGCAAATCAAACATTGACAGAGTTATGAATAAAAATGAATGCAACAGTTAATATAACATGCTATAATGACAGAATTAGAAGAACTTATCAAAACGTTGGATCGCCTGAAATACGGACCGGCCTTGAAGAAGAATTGCTCTCGTATTTACTGGTGCACTCCAGTCGAGTCGGCAAACGTCTTCCAGGATAATCCAATGTCAAGAATGAACCTTGTGCAGCCTTGTTCGTTCTTCTTTTTGTCGATAAATAGGAGAGAGTAACAAGTATGGATTAGAGTGTATATGAAATCGCAAGGCTGCACTGCTCATGCAAAAAAATTATGAGGGGAGCGTTTTTCTTGAAAATAAGTCGTGCCGAGATATATAGTCACCTGTGCCCGTGCCCGGCCGAGCCGAGCGAGCAAAAGCGCATGTGTGGTGTTTGATTCAAACCACCTAACATGTTACTTGAACAATGATTCTTTAAACATGTTGGTTTATAAACCTCTCAAGTTTGCTCTTTCTTTCCCATGTGGGACATCAACAAAAACCCATGTCTATGTTGCCTTTTCAATGACTTTCAACAATGGATTCCAACCACTTAAAGGTTTCAATCCAACCATGAAAGTTGTCCATCTACACGCATATACCACCTTCTAATACTCACTTTGGTCTAGATATCATTGGTCTCTACAATAAGACCCATCTAAGTGACCAAGAACATCATATTTCCAACAGTAATTGTCTTATAAATTTTACAAATGACTGAATCCACCTCTATATTCTCTCTCACATATTTCCAACAGTAAAACATTTTGAAAAAATCTCTTTCCCATCTCTTTCTTCTTATTCGTCACATAGACATTCCGACAACTCCACCAAAGAATTACTAAAGCGCCGATCTCTTCCTCTTCAAGGTCGAAGCTGTTGAAGTCGCCGACGACGAAACCAACACCCACCAAACGCAACCGATCACCACCAACCACCAAATCCTCCACAATTTCGCGCCAGGTAGAAAGTCCCCCAATTGAACCTGATGCAAGCCCTAATTTTATTGCTTCCTTTCTCTCTCTCTAAAATCGACGGAAAAGACATGGATGGAGTTCATTTCTATGTCCGCCTATCTCCGTCTCTCTCTTACTCAAGATGAGCACTAAAATATATAACATTAAGGATATTTAATTTTTGGATTTTCATAATTTTTTTAAGCTTTCCATTCAAATTTGTGGATGGGGTGATGAACGTGATACTTACTTCTAAGTACAGTTATTAAAGTGTGAAAAAAAAAAAAAGTTGAGTGGTTTAGCAAAATTTTGGTGAAAGTAGAATGAACAAATTGAGAATTAATTAAGCTTTTTCTTTACTATATACTACTTGATAAAATGAAATGGCTCTGCATGGGGCAACTGATTTAAACAGCAAAACAAGACTATTTTCACGACTGCATCGTATCCCACAACAAACATTTTCATTTCTTTAAGGATATCCTCACAATCGCTTTTAATTTATTGGAATGCAAGATGATCTCTAGGATGAATTTTACTCGTTCTTCCTCAGAATTTCAACTCTTTTTAAAAAAAAAAATCTAAAATGTGTATAACGGATGACGAACAAACCACAATTTGATCCATTATATTGCTTACTACATATTTGAACAAATAAATTTAATAAAAAATGTGGTGACCTACTGACCTTCTTGAGATAATTAGGTCCTCCAGCAATCATAAAGACCTCATTCATAATTTTTCACACTTGCAAGCAGCCTAGCACGCTGGAATCTTTTGATATGATGTTGCCCGTATTACTTTGGTTTAATATATAATTTGGTACCTGAACTTTACACCTTTTCCTGGTTCGGTTATAGAACTTTGACATTTTCTATTGTGGCCCCTGAACCTCACTTTAAGCCTTACAGTTAGTCCCTGAAGTGACCGCCGTCACTTTACACGTTAAATAATTTCTAAAATGCCTAAAATGCCCTTGCTACATGTTAAGTGTAATTCTATGGTGGACAACCGTGCTTACTTGGAATTGGAATTAAAATTTTTTTTTCTAACTATGTTACGCCCTCTCTCTTTCTTTCTTCAGTTTCTCTCTCTTCTAGTTTCTTTCTCTCTCTTCAATACACACTTCCTTTTATTCCAAAATTTCCCTAAAAAACAATACCAAACACCCTCCCCTCTATTTCCACCACCGCCACTGCTTCCTCCACCACCGTCAACCACCAACACCCACCTCAACAACATCAACAGCGCAAACTCATTCCACCTTCACAGTGATGGAGACAACAACCACCACCACTGTCTATAGCAGCGCAACTACTACCACCCACCATGAAACATTCCCATCCTCCTGAACCCGATGTCTCCACCGCCCCAATTAGACAAAACCCGATCTAGCCCTACCCTTTTCGAAATGATGGAGTAGAGAGAAACTGATCAGGGAGATGAGAAGATTTTCCTTGGCAGAATTTGGGGAAGAGAAGAGTAAAATTGCAATTCTCTATCCCTCGGGTTAATGAGTAAAACTGAAGCTGAACCACCAATACAAATCAAAACCGTGAACACAAGCAGCCATGGTTGTTTAATCGAAAATCAATCCTATTAATTTTCTTTCTCCCCCCTCCCTCCTTCAATCTCCCCTTCTATCAGTCGATTGTAGTTCTATAAAAAATAATCACGGATTTGACAAGGAGACCTTAGATCCTACCATTGTTGCCGGGTTGTTTCGATCTTGGTAAAGAAGTGGAATTTACCACCAACAAATTCCAATCTCCCCTTCAGCATGTTTCATGTGTTGACGTAATGAAAAGGGAAAGGGAAAGAGAAACACAATTGAAATTGGTGGTTGCGAAACTCGTTGAGATCCCATCCCACCGTAGCCTCTACCACTGGTCCTCCCCCACAGAAAGACGCAACCCAGATCTGAGATATGGGCACTGTACAGCCATGCCGGAGTATGCGAAACTGTTCGGGGGAGAGAATAGCCCTCCATCCCTCATCTGATTTCTGGACTGAAGTTGGTGTGGCCATGACTCTTTCTTTAATTGAATCACTGATGAAACAAGGAACCCAGAAGCAAAATTTGTGATTTGGAATTTTGGATTGTAATTTAGTGGCCAATTGTGGCTTTGTAATATCGAGAATTGAGATGGAGACTTGTTTCTTGTCATGTACAGATGGAAGGGGGTGGGCGAAAAACAAGAGGAGGATGAAGAGGAGAGAGAACAGTGGGGGAAGAAGGAGGAAGAAGAGAAATAAAATTTGTCTAAGTTTATTATTATATTTTGTTTTAATTTAATAATTTTGATTTAAAATTTTTAAAACTAATTATTTTCTCTACTCAAAGAAAAAAAGTCATATTTTAATTTTTTTAATCAATTTCATTATTTTATTGGACCAATAATTATCTCATGTCTTACAATTTTTAGAAAAAAAAAAAAAGAGAAATAAATGCCCATCATAATTTTTTTAAAAAGAGTCAAGTTGAGTTTATAAAGTGAATCTTTTTTTATAAATATTTTGTCCATTTTAATATTTTATTTCACTTGGCAACCTAGTCATCATCCATAAAGTGTAGTATGATCACATGGAATCTCAGTCATCATCAAACAAGGGTATTTTTGTCTTTTTATGAAAAATTTAACGCCTCAACTGACGGTCGTCAGTTGAGGGACTAACTGTGAGCCCAAATGTTCAGTTCAATGACCAAAATAGGAAATGCCAAAGTTCTATAACCGAACTAGGAAAAGGTGTAAAGTTTAGGGACCAAATTGTATATTAAACCTATTACTTTATATGCAAATCATTCTCCGTTGAATGCATCATATATATATTTTTTGGTCAACTATACGGTCAGCCGGCCAATGTTGTTTTCTCATATATATATTTTTCTCCAACTTCATAGATTTCACACTAACATATTTATATAACAACACTAAAAATTTATTACAAATTAAATGTGAAATACTAAATAATTTAATCATAACATCAATACTAACATTAACACAAATTTAAACAAAATATGCTTGTAAAAGCTTACATTGCAATGATCCTCCAAATTCAAGAATTTGAACTTGCAAATATATATATATATATATGTATATATATATATATATTCAAATTGGATTTTGATTGCTAGCTAGAAGAATTGAGAGAAACAAGATTATAGAGTTTAATCTTGTAGAAGAAAGGAGATGAATTGAGTGAGAATGAAGTTGGTGTTTTGAAACGAGTATGAAACTAATCAGGGTTTCAAATAAATGGATAATAATCAAGACTTAGGTGAATCAAGATATTTTTAGTGTTTATGAGTAAAATGGAGGAGGGGTTTTCATCGGAGGGAGAGAAGTTTGAAGCTTGAAGAGGTCAACCTCTTCTTCTTAATTTCTTGCGTTACCTAGTGATGCAAGTTAAATTTTAGGGTTGAAACATACAAATTTTCATCTTCCTCGTTATGATATTCAGTTAGTACACTTAAGTATTTATTTTCCAATTAATGATTCTCCTTCATATACTAGCTTTTAATAATGATTTATGCGTCTGAGTTTATATTAGTTTCAACAGACATCAAAATAATACTCCTCAAATAAATAAATTAATGTTTCCCGTTGCAGTTTTAGCTGAGTATGTCTGCAACACCATTCGCCTCCTTATAACAGAAAAGGGTTAAGAACACTATAAACTTGGATAGTTGAATGAATGCAATCATATATATACCAGCGGTTGAGGACAGTCCATATCAATCAATCTCTACATCTATCTAACATTAAACACCACCGGTGGCAGTGGCGGTAAAATCTCTACACCTAACGTTAAACAATAAACACCAATTAATTAATCCGTTTCCTCGATTTTGACCAAGCTCTTGCTCAGCCACCATATATATACATATATTTGTACGACATGTTAGATAATTATCACATCTTCGATAAGTTAGAAAAATTTTTGCAAAAAATATGAAGATTTGAAATTTAAAATTAGAAATGCAGTCCCTTTTTTTTTTTTTTGGACACATTCGCAAAAATAGAAAGTGTGACTCTTTTGTTAAAGATGAAAAGAATAATAAACTCTAGTTTTATTGTTCTACATTGAATCACTTTTTGCATAGCATATGTTAATACTTACCCTCCATCCGATCAAGTTTGACGTAAGCTATAAACGGACTACCTACCAGTGAGTTAGGGGGTGAAATTCGGATTCTTCTTTCCGGTGTGCCCAAAAAAATAAAATTCACGAGAGCAGTCGAAAAATTCTACTATATGTTTTTTAGACTCTGGCATAAAGACGTCGTTTGGTGATTATATGGTAAAGTGTTAAATTCTTTCCTAATTAAATAAGTTTAATTTTCATTCTATCCAAACTAAAAGTTTTATTTAATTTTATATTACCTTCTTCCTTGAATAACTGTCCAATTTAAGTTATTTTTTTAAAATTAAAAAAATTAACTTTTAGATCATCTTATTAGCACATGTACATTAATTTCCTTAATGTTTATATATAATATTAGGACATGATAAATACCAAATTTATAAGTAATAAACTTATACAAAAATAAATAATCATTTACAAATTAAAAAAATAAACACTCGTTTAGAAGCAGTGAGAGTACTATTTTTACATACCTAACCACTTCCTCCGTTTCAGGTAAAAAGTCCATTATATTATTTTGAGATGTTTCACTTAAAGAGTCCACTATAAAAAAATTATGTAAATACTTTTTATAATTTTTCATGAAAACTCTTCACTTGTGTTGTAATCATATTGATTGTGCTTAAGTATTTTTGTAGTTATCACCAACTCTAATGAAACTAATATATTTCTTAATCTAATAATTAGCATTCTTAAATGTGAACTCTTTGAGTAGAACGGTGGGAAAAACTAATAGTGAGTGGGGGCTTAATAATTTTACTTGAAATAAATCACCTAACATAATTGGCTTTTTAAAAAAATTAAAAATAATCACCTAACATATATACTCCATACAAGTAAATTTGGCAAACCCCAATTTAGTAGCAGTACTCCTTGCATTTGCTTTCAATTGTTTCAATCGGGTCGTTTACTGGGTAAATATCAGGTACAACTCAGGCATTTCAGCTATTGGGCCATCAATGATTGACCTTCTTTTACAGCCGTAAAATATCCCGAGGTTAAACTCGCAACCAGCCCCTCTTTTGGTTCGCCGCGAATAATACGACGACACGCATATACCGTACGTGAGAGAATATATGTACGCATGCACATTGTCTCAATTTTTCTCTCTCGAGCTCTCCTGCCAAAGTGTGTGGGTTACTGTGTGTACGTACTACTCTGTCTTTCTGTCCTCTCCGTTCTCTCCATTAGTAATTGACATACACACAGAGTGAGAGAGAGAGAGTTTAACAAGAATGGCGCCCAGAGGAAGATCTAGAAGGGTCGATTTTGAATTCCTTTTTTCCCGATTTTTGTTTGGGTAATTTCTCTGTTGGTTTCTCATTATTTTTTTATATTTGTTCCATTTTTTTCAGTTGGGTACGTCAAGAATGGACGCAGCCATTGATGCTATGATTCCGTTCGGGTTTCCGAAGGAGCTTGTTCGGGCTAAAATGAATGATCTTCTCAACGTATTTCCTTGCCTTCTTTTACCCGATAACTCTGTTTGGTTGCCGAGAAAACTAATTTCCGTCAAAAGCAAAATCATGTGGTTTTAAGCGTACTGAGTTTGCAACTCCCTTTTTCTTTTTCTTTTTTTACTTTCTGTTATTTCCTTATTGTTAGCACTCAGGGGTTGGCATACTGTAGCTTGTTCCTCTTTATCGTTCTGGTTTTTATTACTATGGAGTATTTTTATTTTTATTTTTTTAAACTTTTTGTCAGGTATTTAAGAAATACGTTTTGTTGTTTCTTCTACGGTATTATATTCATATTTAGTCGATTAGATGTCTAATGGGGTTGGGGTTATCATTTTGGGTAGTATTTGTTTATGTTATGTCGATGGATTTGACCAACTCGCAAATCGCAATGTAGTTTACTGTAGGGAAACCCGATAGGTACTCTGTTTGGTTGCCAGGAAAACTAATTTGGGTCATAAGAGAATTTTCAGGCATTTTTCTAAAATTATGGTTTTGAGGGGGTTGGAGTTTGGTGCTTGCAACCCTTTTCACTTTCTGTTATTGCCTTTTTGTCAGGTTCCCAAAAAATAAGTTTGTATATTCTCGTATAATTATCATATTTAGTGGATTGGTATATGTTGATATATGTTCTGTTGATGGATATTGATCTAGTGCCAATGTAGTTTAGTATTGTTGGAGTCATTGGAAAAGGGGTTGGATCAGTTAAGTCTAATGCTGTAAATTAGTGGGTGTTGAGTCCCCCCAAGTGTTTGATGGGAAACTCCAATGGAACTGGGTGGAGACGAACTGCGTACCCTCTCATTTGTATAACAGTAGATTTGGCATGCCTAGGAAGCCAAACCGCGACCTATTCCAACAGAAATTGGTATATGGACTTCACATAGGGGCTGCTGAAGTCAAAGGGAGAACCCATAATTCCAGTTGTGATAGAGCAACTGACTAATATTCGCACTTCAATATCATGTTCCTTTTACCCCTGCACTGTTGCAATGGTAGCTCGAAGAAAAGGACAATGGTATTCTGCACTCCAAAGTCCAAAGACATCAATATATATGATTTTTGCCAGAAACCTTTTTGCAGAACATCTCTGCTAGTAGGGTACTCAACTTTGCTCAAGTGCTGCATATTATCCTCAAACCGATGGGTAAACAAATGCATGGTAATTGGTACCTGCGAGTAAGTTGCAGAGTTGTGGCACCATTAAAACTACCACACGTGATGAAGTTGTAAATTTTTGGCTACATCTACTTATTAATAACTAGGTTCAAGCACGACCTAATTGGATCCGGTGGAACAAGATGCTAAAGAAACGAAAGAGGCCATTCATTACTTGATGGAACAGACAAGCATTAAAAAAGAGTTAAAGATCATTGGGTTTACCTGAGGTTGTAGGGACACATAACAATTCTCAATAGCAGCCCAGGTAGAGTCCAGGTTGATCTTATTGACTAAAAATGGAATCTATCTTTTGTGCGAAGGCGGATATTACTTATTAGACCAAAGAAGCGTGAAGTATTGAAACAAGGCTACAACTAAAGTTTGTTGAAATGATCCAACCTACCTTATGGTTCTACTTAAGAGTCTTATTGCAAGCTCATTGAGAGGTCTCTCTCCTTTTAGGCGTGAGGAGAAGGCTTTTCTGAAGCTGCACGCAATGTCAAACTCTTGATAAATATGTCTGATATGTGGCAGAGTTGCCTTGTTAGCTTCATAGTCAGTGGATTATGTATGTTGTCAGCTTAAAGTATTGATTTCTCAGCATGTAGACATGTTCTGTGATTAGTATTTGATCAATTGGTGGGGTAGGTGGAGTGTAAGTGATAGAGTCATGGTAATGTTGGAATCATCAGAATGAGTTTGATAATAAAGTGTAATTTTGTAAATCATGGTTGTTGAATAAATTATCCTCGTAAGCAATTTCTGGAAGCAGTAATCCTTCGGTGTTAAAGGGATACCCTTACTTTTATTTTAATGATTTTTCTTATTTCTCATGTGGCTGCAATTATTGTAAAAGAAGAGGTCTTTGATTTCAGGAATATGGTGGAGATGATGGGTATCCTTTTATTGAAGCTGATGCCTATAAAGTCCTCATCGATGCCATTCTTTCTGGTGAAGAAGAGGAGAGCAAGCAAGGGAAAACTTCAATGAAGGTATTAAACAGCAATCTTTCTGAGATTGGTTACAGTTTTGTCTTTAATTGAAGCAATGGAATGAAATTGATATTCATGGTTAATCATAAGGCACTGGTCTAATGGCTAGCTTTCTGTGTAATGCTAATATACACTATGAAACAGTGAATAAGGCCTAGTTTTTGTGAAATTATTTTAAAAAGTAAATGAAATTAATGAGGATAGCGCATATAGTCAAATTTTATATGCCAACCACATTGGGGTCTCTTAATGGTCACAATAATTTTATAGTTTGTTCACAAATGGAGAGTATAGGCATTATTCCCTTCGTTTCTAATCTTTCCTTTTTAGTCCGTTCCAAAAAAATTGTCCACTTTCTAATTCTTTTTTGGAAGTTACCTTTAGCATTTTACCCTTGATTTGATTTCAACTTTAATTGATGGCCCCACTCTCACATGGGTATTCTTGAAAAACAAACACCATTCTAATATTTATTATAGAGTCAATTATCTTTTTTTTAATCGGTGTGCCGGGTCAAACATGACACTCTTTTAGGAATGGAGGAAGTACTAGTTAATACCTACCCAAGGGCCAAACCCATTTGCAGCAGGAACTGGTTTGATATCAACATCTTTCTCTTGCAATATGGTAAATGTCAGATTTTTATCCATTCACCATTCCAGGAACACACAGCATAAAACAAGTTTAATGGTCTTTGTGATGAGCTCTTACTCTTACCAGAAACATTCAGTACTCTATTACAAAAAAGCTAGCATAATTAGATAAGGTTAACCTACATTTACCATGAAAGTGTTGCATCTTGAGAGAATGGACAGTACAAAAGGAAAAGAGGGTGAGGGTAGTTTCAAGGATAATCTATTGTTTTTCGAAGTTCAATGTTAGTGAACTCTCAAACTTTTGGTAGAGTCAGTGACAAGGCAGAGTTTTCTCCCTTTTCTTTTCTTGTTTAGCTACTCCATATTATCGCACATACTTTGTTGCTGCTCATAGTTGTAAAGTAGTACAGTCTTGAAAGAACATTTGGTGAAGCTTTGATCTTTAGACAATAAATTAAGAGACAGATATTGTTGGTAAATACTCTCTCCATCCCTAAATGAGTATAATTTTTTTGTTTTTCACGGAAACTAAGGAACTTAGACTTTTAAATTTTTTTGGCACACATACATAAATACCCTTAGTGTTCTCATGATATCATAGCAAGTCCACATTGGGACATGAGAGCTGACAAAGGTGAATTTAGTAACTTCATTAGAAAAATGACATTCATTTTCGGACAATTATTTAGTTATTCATTTAATGGGTACTCGTTTTGGGATGAAGGAAGCAGAAATAATCTTTAAAAACAATATTGTTGTAGAAGGGAGAGGATTGAGGAGAGAGACTTGCCTATATTAGTGGATTGAGGAGAGACTTGCCTACAATTTTGTTGAAAGTTAGCATTCAGTTCTGGATATAGCTTGATATTTTCCCCTTCTTTGTGCATAATAGTTGTGTGCCATCGGATAATCATTTTCTTGTTGCATTTCAACTGGATGTGAACTTTTGACACTTTAGTTTGCTTAGAATGCTTAAGGTATATGGAAAGTTAAGAGTTGTATACCAACACTAGTCCAAGTTTTTATTAACCTTTGAGTGTTGACTAGTTCATGATCACTGTGGCTCAGGTTGTTGCAGTGGTAAAATATTGATAATTCAACTTCTCAAAAATATTGATAATTGACTACACAATTGTTGCGAATCTAAATGTTGCAGAGTGACTCATCAGAAGATGAAAGAGTTGGTGATCATGCCGTATTAACCACTGCTGGGCCCTTAGGTGGAAGTATTGAGTCTATGGGTTCTGAGACCCCAAACACGGTATTGCAGACTGACAGAGGTATATTATCAAGCTAATACCTACTTCAGTCCCAAATTACAAACCCCCTCCCCGCTTCCTTTATTGCTACAATTGCTAGTCTTCTTCTCAAAATGTAAGAATTGTCATCTTCCTGCTGAAGGAGATGGCAATAGATGGAAAGATATTGTTTTGGACCAGACCTGCAGTAATGAGGAAAGGATGGGTGAAGCTGCTGATATCGCTGATGGATATTCTGTAGGAGACATGCATCTTCACAACCCCCCTGTTTTCTCTCCTCTGTCTTTGATTGCCTCTTCACCAGCACTGCAAAGTACTCCAACTCGAAGGCGCAAGCCTTGTTATGGGTGGATTAGCGATGGTGAGGAAGACGATACTTTTGTTATTCTAACACCAGCTGTCATAGCACCAGCCTCACCATCACCGGCAGTGCAGATGGAGGGTTTGAGTAACGGGACAGTCACACCGTCAAAGCGCAAGACAAGGTGGGACTTGAGGCCTGAAGACATGTAGTTGCTTCTTTCTCGTTTCACTCCTCTTTGTGTATGTAGTAGTGGTATGTATGTTGTCTGAGACCCATGTACCATTCACGTAAACTAGGCTAGAATTTGTAGTTTTTAGCTGTTGTGTGATAACGGTTTGGAAATGGAAGACTCTTATGCAGGTTATGCCTACAAAAGGAGGTCTATTGAAAGGAGATATATGTTTTGTTGAACTGTTGAGTAATAAGATGTTTCTGACCATCTGATCTTGAATTTCTCTGATATATTTTTCGTGATGCAAGGACCCATGTAAATAAACTTACATTGTTATTTCCTTTTAATTTTTCTCATTCTTGAATTTATTATTGGAACCAACCATTATCTTTTTTTTTTTTTTAACTTAAAAATACTACATCCGTCCCAAAATAATTGTTGTTTTAGTAAAAAAATTTTGTCCCAAAATAATTGTCGTTATAGGATTTCAAGAAAAATTTGTCCATAGTTTGCCAAAATTACTCTTATTTATTACTCCCATTAAAGAGGGTTGGTAAGAAAAAAGAAAAAAAATAATCTTACAACTTACCTACAATAATTGAATTTAAATAAGGGTACATCAATCTATTTGAAAATTTTCTTAATTTGTGTGCAAATTGCTAAAACAACAATTATTTTGGGACGGAGGTAGTAATAACTATGAACTTCACTAAATGACTCGTGTGTGTACCATTAAATACTTCCTATATATATATATATATATATATATATATATATAAGTATTAGCACTTGTTTTTATGTACTATGATATGCTACTGTAACAAGATATTCAACCGTGTATAACGATAATTACGTATGTTCTTTTCATATTGACTTGTGATATCATCGAGGCACACTATAAATTGCAGTCATCTATCAAGAAATACAAATTAAAGAATAACAATAAAATGAATATAAATGCTCCTAAAGTCATTTATTAACCAAAAATAATGGAAGAGTTACCAATATTATAGAATGAATATGGATACAGAAATTGGCTGGACATAAATTCGTGACAAAATTCCATTTCCATATGAAGTAGTGTAATCTATACATTTTTGGTACAAAAATAAGTTTAATACTCTAGTATTTTAGATGAATTACGGACTATTTCTTAAATATGAAATTAAATGTTAAAAAAAGTCTTATTTTCTTCAAAATTAAGTGCAAACTAGTTTTACACCCGTGCGTTTAACGTACGAACATATATCTTTTTCAACTAAATCATACTCGAGCAAAATAAAGAGGAAAATCAAAATAAAAAGAATAAATGGAGGTAAAGTAATTTTGGAGGCAACTAATTAAATACAAAATACAATGATATATCGGTAATATTATAGTTTCTGAAAAAATTTCTTATACACAAAATTTGTTGTTTTATTTCTTGATTTTCCCTCTTTATAACATATTTTTTAATTAAATTATTTATGAATAGTATAATTTACTTTTCCTTAAATTATATTACATAAATTGAAAAAAAAATAAAAATAATTATAGTGAAATTTATAAAATAATTATAAGACTTGGTTGTCATTGTATAATTTCAGGTAATTACATAAATTGAAAAAAAAGAAAAAATGTTCTATTTTAATTTTCCTCTTTGTTTTTATTAATGTAATACTCTATAACATCTTTATAGAGTATAATTTAATTTTTCTTAGTTTATTCTTTGTATTTTGTTTTTCCTCTTTGTTTCAAAAATTAATGATTAATATTTCGTATATTCGAAATTTGCACAATTAATAATTAATATTTCAATTTAAAATTACATAAATTTGAAAAAAAAGAAAAAAAATTAAAAGATATTGTTTTCATTGACAATTAATGAAAATATTGTCTAATAAAACAATACTTCAAGAGAGAGAGAGAGAGAGAGAGAGAGAGAGAGAGAGAGAGAGAGAGAGAGAGAGAGAGAGAGAGAGAGAGAGAGAGAGAGAGAGAGAGAGAGAGAGAGAGCCACTTTTTCCAATGCACTCTTTTTAGTGTCACTTTTTTCACCTCATAGTGAGTGGGTCTGTCACTTTTTTCAACTTATAGTTTGGATGTAATCATAATCTTTCATCATTACCCTCTACTTGTGTTGTAATTATCTTGGTTGTACTTTAAGTATTTTTATAATTATAATAAATTTTAATAATATTAATATATCTCTTAATAATTAAACTTTTCAAACGTTAACTTTTTAGTAGAACGGAGAAGTATTATACTTGTGATTTAAATTTTGCTTAGTCGATGACTTTGTAGTTTGCTGCTGAATTTAATGTCATTGTTGTTCCTACTTTTTCAATCATGTACTCATGTGAGTCATGTGTCAATTACATGGCCTCTTTTCTGTTTGTGTTTGGATGGAAAATTCGACGGAATGAGTAAAGTGTGTTGTTTGAGAGGGTTTACTATCTGGTGGTGTAATATTTTAGATTAAGGGGTGATATGTTAACATAATATAAATAAGGGGCTTTCTATAATTTGGGGCAAAAAATCGGCACACTTCATAGGTGTGCAACTAGGTGCAATTTGAGAGAATTGATTTATTTTATATTTAAAGATTGTGTTATTATACTATATTTATGATTTTGTATTTTCGAAAAAATTTTAAAATGTTTAATCAGTTTTAGACATATTAAGAAAACTTTCTATTCTTGGTATGATAATTTTGGCGGTATATTTCCTTATGTACTTATTAGGTTTTATAAATATATAGATATAGATATAGATATAGACGTATAGATGATGAGCCAAAGGTGCACATGTGACATGTTAATGGCTACAGGTCCGCTCGACCTTGCGTGTCCTGCCACTATTGCCTCCTGGGTTCAAATCCAATGAAACAGAGCACTGGCGGGTAAAGCGTCGAACAAAAACCCTGAAATTTCCCCCTTTTCATCCCCCTTAAACCCTAGTTTGATTCCAAAATCAACATCGTCTGGATTGAGATAAACCGGAAAAATCAAACTCTTGTGATGAATACACCGGCGACGAGTTTCCTCGGTAATTTCGTTCCTTTTGTCACAGTGCAGCTCTTGCTGCGACCTCCGATTCCAGCCCTTCGTTTTTTCTTCTATCACTTGTTGGCGCAATCGTACCAATTCGTTGAGAAACAAGGCTTCGAGGTAACTCTTATCAGATTTCTTTCCTACATGCATTGTATTATCGATTCTAAAGATGTATGTATGACGTCGATATTTGCTTTATGTTCGCAATTGTACTGTTTGTAAATTTATCGTGCTCATAAAAGGAGTCATATTTCAACTTTTTAATAGCAATTTTGGTTTTATTTTCCATAAATAAAGTAAATATATCTATAATATGGATTCTAAAAACTGTCAAATTGACTTTGGAAGGACTATGTGGATTTGAGAAGTTGAACCAGATAGCAATAATGATAAGGTACTTAGTATGTTACATTTGATTATTCACTTTCAATTATGTGGTGGTTGTTCGCAGTTGTGCAATTGGCTTAAATTTAATTTAGAATCTAACATTATTACTAAATTTCTAGGAATAAATTGCATGAAAATGAGGGAATGCCAGATTCAAGTGGCTCTATCAACAGAACAATTGAAGAGATTATTCAGCCTGTAGTTGTTGATCAGGTAATTCTGCTACTTACTACTTATTCATCTGAATTCTCATATTTAATTTGGGCCTTGACAGTACAGTTAGGCTACAAAATTTTGGTCGGATTCATGGGATTGACACATGAACATAGTATGTACTTGCACGAGTCTCGTTGTGGCCATATTTGTAATATATTTGATGATGCTTTCATTGGATCTTGTTCTGATTATTTCCAAATTCTCGGTCGACATGCGTTTGTTAGGATGACAAAAGACATACTCAGTTGCAATTACTTAACAAGATACTAAACAATGATGGTGTTGATGCAAAGGCTCAAGGCCTCACCGAGGTATTTTCTTGTCATTGTTTTTACCTCTAACATTAGAATGGCAGGCTAGTTGGATCGATGATACTGCTTTTATGTAGTTATTTGTTACTTGTTATGATGATGATTTCTAGAACTTTCTTTTAACTTCGGTTGGAGCCCAGTTTTGAATTCCTTCGACTTTCTGATGGACCTGCTTTTGTTAGGAAAAGAGACAACCTACCCAGCTGGAGTTTCTTAACAAGCTAATAAACAATGGCAGTGCTGAAAACTAAGGCTCGAGGCCTCACTGAGGTATTTCTTCTCAATGTTTTGAATTTTAAGATAGAATTACATGCTACTGGGCTGATAATACTGCATTTTTTCATTACATCACGATGTTTCTTTAATTTTTGTGTTGAATTCCAGTCGAACTCTCTTCTTCAGCATATGTTTGCCACGTGCCTCATCCAGCTATCCCGGCGCCTGACACGTGGTCAACTCTAATGCCCTTTTATTTTTCTTTCTTTTTGTTTTTGCTTTTTTCAAAAAAGGGACAAACAGTGTAAGCGCTTTTTTGGGGCCCTTGGCCGGCTCTCTCTCTTCCAACCTCATTAGAACGAATTCTCTCCTTCCTTCTCTACTAATAAGGACACAAGAACACACCGTTTTTGCTAAAGCTCTCAAGTAGAACAACTGAAGAAGGGAGGTTCAAGCTCGGATTAGGAGTATTGAAGGTTCCATGTCCTCTCTGAAATCTCTACAATGCAGGTCCTTTTTGATTCGCATGTCTAGTACCAAGGTGTGTTTTTCATTCTTTATTTTCGTTATTTTGGATGTTCTTGTTTAAAATCTATATTTGAGCTTCATATATTCTCGTTTAGACTCGTTTATGTAGTTTGATTTAGAAAGTAAATTGATGATGTTTCGTTTAGACTCGATATCGGTCTTATTTGTTTTCATATTTTATGCTTGATTTGCATATTTTCATATTCTTAAATCCATGCTTTATGGAGAATTTTGGCTAGAGGATTTTACCCTTGATTTTTGATCCAAAACACCAAATCATGCTTGATAAAATAAGATAGACCTAACATGTAACTTAGACAGGCAATCATGTGAAACCGGTTTGACCGGACCAGGTGGGTACTTAACACCTTCCCACCTCATAATTCAATACCTAATTCTTGAATCTCAAATTAACTCCTTTTTCTCTATTAGTTATTAATTAAAATAGATGTGACGACACTCTTTTATGTATTGTTAGAGTCCATTTTGAGAAGTTTGATGCAAACTCAATTTCATTAAGATTGAAAGCTCCTAGTTTTATGATCGGGGTGCTCACAATAGTTGCTCATTTAATTGACTTTCCATTAATTGTCTAACTTAAGTGAGATCGTCTTCGACTTGTTGGATTTTAAGCATACTATAATTGGGATTTTCAGCCAAGGTCCGAGCCTCTTTGCGAAAAAGCTCTAGACTCTCGAATAGTCAAGTTTCATACTTCCTCCATATTTGTATCATCTTGGAATTCTGCCCAGTAAGACTCAAAAAGGTAACGCCCATGACCTACCATACAGTCTACCTCAGGATTCAGAAAATTGGAACCAGACCCGATGAGGATGTTGGAAGATGTTGCACTCAAAAAGGTAACACCCATGACCTACCATACAACCTCAGGATTCAGAAAATTGGAACCAGACCCGATGAGGATGTAGGAAGATGTTGGACCCTATTTGTCGGAACCTTTCCAACCAAATAGGATTAGCCAAAACTCTATCTAGCCTTTGCTGAATATAAGCCTGGCCGTCGACCATGCTTCCAAGTGAACATTGGGCCTCCCACCAAATTTTTCATGAGAATTTAAAATAGCGTTAAAGTTTTCCATGCAACCAAAATCAGGAGTAGATGCTATCGTATTATGAGAATCTTGCATCTGAAATGGTACTGAGCATGGATATGAACTGCTGTTAAATAGAGCGTGTCCTCTGTTGGCGAGTAAGAAACCAAGAGGTGGACGAGACTACTAGTCACAGAAATTTGGCAAGCTTGAACTGTCTATGAGTTCCACAACGCCCAAATCCCACCCGACATTCCTATTGGCAGGGCTATCGGATTGCAATTGAAAGGAAAGGCGAAGCTACCACATCCGCATCCAGCGCACAGGTATCTAGAATAACGATAATATTTGCTCTCTGTTACTGAACGAACGAGCCTGAAGACCTGTGACAAAACCCAGCACAGTGCATTTTATTCGCGTTCCAAGAATCCAGTATGGTAGAATTGAGGTCTGTAAGCCGTGTAATCGTGCAAGTAGTTCCTCGGTGTCATATTGTTTCTTGGCAGATGATGGGAGATGGAATGCCATTCTGCTTATTACTGCAAAAATTGTGGTTTGTGTATTAGTGGCTGTAGAATGTAGGTGTCCTAGATGGATCCCAAAGGTCTGTTGTAGAGGTGTCCCGGGATACTCCAAGAAAGTACCTCAGTGATAGGAGTCCGTCGGATGAGGTTGGTGGCATTACATTCTATTAGTTGATAGTTCGGTGGATGAATGGAAGTAGGGTAACGACCAAGATAAAGCTAAGTGGCTAGAGAGGGCAACTGCTGGGTGACCCTCCGGGAAAGATGTCAGAACAAGAGCTTGTCACAGCTACACCTCAATGAATGATGGTAGATGAATAGTTAATAATAACTTGACCCACCACTATATATAGTGGGGTTGTTGTTGTCGGAAGGATTCCTATGAGTTCTCTCCCCTAACCAAGCTAAGACCACGCTTGTCCCTAAGGGGACCATGATAGCATACTTTTCAATCTTAGCCACCATTTAAAATACCCAATAAATACCAAGTATGGAGGTCTCCCCGAGCGTGGTCTTATTCTTGGGGGTGCTTCGGTTGAGGAGTTAGGGGAGGTCCCTCATGTCCCCTTGCTGAGAGGGTGTGACTATAAGGGTCCCCCTAGGTAGTGACAAGTCCATTGAACCTTGATGTTTGATGAGAACGTTTCACTGATAGGTATACTAACAAGCCCAAGGTCAAGTCCTTAGCGTGATAGGTTGAATAGGTTGAATGGTGGTACTCCTCTTCAGAGACACAGAATTCTGTTGAGGCCTAGCTAAATAGAGGTGACCCTCCCGAAGGGCGGGGGAGTCCATTGAGGCCGTTACACGTGGGTTATGGTGGCGTGGAAGCTTAATGGAGGGTCTCATTCCACAGTGGCCATGAACAAGAGCCCCTTGTTCCTCTTGTCCTAGGTGCAACCTTAGTCTTTGGTTGGTCATGGTGTACAAGTACAAATCCCTATTTGCTAGGTGGCTGAGGTGTTTTCCCCTTGAATTGATCTCTTTAGCATTACATGATTAAAAGAAAATTTGGGATCCATAGGAATGGTTGGGATTCTAAGCTGTCGGTTTATTTCCATGTGAGTCTGTGGAAGTACATTTGGATCATTAGACGGTTGAGATAACCCCGAAGTAGATACCGTTGGACAGATTCGTCATGGAAATGGATGCAGAGAGGTAGAGACCCCTAACCACTGACGGTTGTTGAGGGTTTTGAGATAGTCAAGCACAAAGTTTGAAGGGGTTGAGTTATCAAGAGATAAGGAAGGATTTTGCTTAGGGTTAAGAGACTGCGTAGGTGAATTATTGTAATCTAAAGCATTTAGGAAAAGGATTTTATGCATAGGAATGCTCAAGCTCACTTGACATATGTACCGCTCAGGGGTTTGTCGTTTGATCTGATCAGAGCACATGGCATTAGGGCTAGGTCCTGATTGTAAATTCACGGGTTGGATTGCATCTGCACTTTGGCCTACAACCACATGCTCGCCTGCCCTTAAACTTGGGCCTCCCTTTCCCTATCTGCTGACCTTGATCGGTGCCGGAGTGGTGGTAACTTACCCAAGATCCTGCCATCATTTTGCTGGTTATTTGGCCAGCGCAAAATTACTCTCCATTCACCCACCTCCAGTGTACCTGCTCCTGCTTTTGGCATTTGCCTCCTTGTGTTTGGCACCCATTGTCGATGTCCCATCAGCCTGAACCGAGATGAATTATAATCTTTAACTTTTGAATAACCTAATGAATAAAACTCCTAATTCTACTGTTGTGCGGTAATGACTTGGTGGTATCAACATTAACGCACATATAAGCATACTTCGCTGGAGCCCTCGTATGCAAATCCATCTTAATCGGGTTACCAAATAGCTTAGCGATTTGAAAGAGTGCCCATGTCGTAGTATTGAATCAGCAACTCTGGCAGCTGAAACCACATTGCCATTTGTGATCATAGAACTGGAAGGCTTAAAGTCCTTCCTCCACTCACATGCCGCCAGGTAATGATTATCCAAAAGCATGGTTCCCTGGACAAGACTTGAATAGTCATCCTGATTCCAAAACCTCACCAAGTGACATCCCTGCTAAGATCGGTAAACTGGATGTCTTGAGGGAGCTTCCATAAAGCTTTACACCTAGAGTTCAGTCAGTAATAAGGAAAGTCCGTATAATGGCATAAGCTAAATGATCAATGTCTGTACCCAGGGTCCCTGAATCTGATACAAGACTTCTCTAGAAATTTGAACTGTTCGGATGCTATCATTCGGCGTTTCCCCTTTCTCCTCACCTGCCAAGGGCTCCTGATGAAATCCTCGAACCAAGATCAAAAGTACTTATGCGGTGACCTTGCAGAGCCTTCCTTTGTAAGATCCCTTGTCCAAACATAGCCCTTCCTAATGTGGTGGACCCATAGAGGCCTCTGGTTGAGGAACATAAGTTAGACAAGACCTCTGGTGAATCATTCTTGTGTGAAACAAAAGCAGAGGATGCCATCGATGCCTGAAAGGCAACTATCCCTGCCCATTTAGACCTGTCAACCCTCGATCCACCCTATTCAGGGGTGGTTTGAAGTAAAAGGTGACAAATTAGCTTAAAAGGATCGAAGTTTGGTCTTTACTTTGTTCTAAGGAAAGCTAAGCACCTACCTGATGCCTTTGTCATCCCTACTATATAATTAGTGTCATTAAGGTATTTCAGTATCATTATAATGTTTTTTGTGAGTGTAACTCAGTTTATACAAATTTACAGGGAAAGATAATATCACTTACGAATTATGCTAAGCATATGAATGTAGTTTAAGAGGATGATCTTAGAGGGAACGAAAGAGGGGGGGAAGGAAAAGGGTCTTCATCTTGCTGCTTAGATTTTGTGGGAGGATTAGGTTATTTAGTTGACAAATTTTTTCATGTGGGATTGATTAATTAAATAATGATAGATTTATCATTTATCTAATAATCTAAATTGTAAGGTGATTTTGTATGGTGGGACTTGGGAGAAAGTGTGTAAGATGGGAGAGAGAAACCATTTATGGTAGAATTTACCCCTATACTAACAGGAGAAATAACCTAACTACTTTGTAAACTAATTGATTAACAGTGGTTAATCCACGTCAAGCATGCAAACCTAGAGTCTAATTAAGATTGGACTGGAAAGGTGACAACACCTTGTTATTTGGACAGGGAGGGGGACATTAAGTTGGAACATACAATTGGAAGTGGAGACATATCCAAGAGATTATTTGAATTAAATAATCCATGTCAAGCACGCAAACTAAGAGTCTAATTAAGATTGGACTGGAGAGGTGACAACACCTTGTTATTTAACAGGGAGGGGGATATTAAGTTGGAACATACAATTGGAAGTGGGGACATATCCAAGAGATTATTTGAATTAAATGGCCACTTTGAAGGATAAAGAGGTTTGCTAATACTTTATTAGTTGGAAATGTGGCATATTAACACCATTGAGAAAACAAGAGCTTAGAGTAAAAGGGAAAGGGAAAGGGAAAGAAGAAACAAAGAGTAGCAGCCACATTGATATGTTTTTGCTTGTAGAGAGTTGGGCTCCAACGCTAATATCTTTCTGCGTAATATCAAGTTCTTTTCTACCTTGCAGTGTTGGTTCTTCCTCATAGTTGCAGAATTGGGCCCTGAAGTATATTCTCGTTGGCAAAGATAACATGTCCTGAAGGCAAACTCTAAGGGTGTGGTATGTTTGGATATCCCTCTTTTTTTTTTTCCTTTTCTGTTTTGTGGGGGGTTTTGTTTTCTTCTTGTTTTTCACTCTTTCACCCATTGGTCCCACCACCTTTCTTTCTATCTCTTTCTTATTTGTTTCTTCAATTATTAATAAACTAAGTAAAAACTTCAAAAAACAGAAATCACATATCGAAACACATCCTATGTTTCCTTGTTTTGGAAAGTTGTATAAGTTTCAACTAATCTTATGAATTCCAATGTGACTATCGTTCGATGTGGAAACCTTTTAAAACTGGGTACTTAATACGCGCCAATAGTAGCTGTAGCAATTCTATTTTTGTATACTATAAGGTTCTTTTTACTCTGCATTGATGGATCCTCCTTGTAGTTACAGAGTTGAATTCCGGTGGAACTTACTTTTCTGCATATGCTTACCAAAGAGCTATTTTATTTTAAAGTTCCATACTTGTTCTTGTTTGTCATGTTATATAAATCAGATTTATAAAATCACTCAAAAATCCCTAAAATAGTTTAGACCGTAGTACAACAATGTTACATGGCTTCTATATTGTATATTATTCATTTCATTTCTTTATTAAACAAAGGGTCTTTCTGACAAGTGCCCCAATGGCACTTGTTAAGGTTTCCCAATTAGGAACTTTATTACATTGGGGATGATTTCCAATGAAATTATTTCCATTTATTGACAGAACTTAATTTTCATTGAAATTTTATACTCCCTCCGCTCCTAAATTATCGTCATGTTTGACTTTTTTTGGCCAAACAAAATGCTTTTTAAATGCAAATTTGACGTTTATTTATATATTTTTTTCAAAATCATAAAACGTAAAATTTGTAGTACTTTTAAAATACTACGAATTACGTATTTTGTGATTTTGAAAAAATATATAAATATACGTCAAATTTGCATTTGAAAAATATCTTGTTTGACCAAAAAAAGTCAAGCACGACGATAATTTAGGAACGGAAGGAGTATGTCCTTTTTGTGTGTTTGTGTGTGTGCATACCAAATTAATCATTTTGCTTGCATAAAATCACCTAACATTTAATGCAAATATTTTGGCAATCTGAATATTGTTAGAGCATCTGCGTTAATTCAATAGGGGCATTTAGCGGGTAAGTATCAACTATGAGTTACTATAGCTAACTCAAATATATACCGAGGAGACTTGGCTCCTCTCCATTTCTAGATTTCCTTGATTCCCTCATTCCACCATTGGATGTTTGCTACATTAGTAAAGCGGACACATAGCAATCATCTATTGGCGCCTTAAGAGAATTGAGGGAATCTAGAAATGGGAGATCCCCGACCCATACCAAGCTGGTAGGACTTCACCTGTGACCCCACAATGATTCACCTCCTTTTACAGCCATAAAATTTCCGGAGGTTAAATCGTAACCAGCGCTTCTTTATGTTCACCGCGAATAAAATGACGACACTATGTACCGTATGTGAGAGAGTAAATACGCGTGCATATTCTTTCTGTCTGTCTCTATCTCCTGCCAAAGTGTGTGAGGTATTGTGTGCGTACATACCACTTTGTCCTCTATGTTCTTTCCATTTAAGAGAGAGAGAGAGGTATTGTGTGCGTACATACCACTTTGTCCTCTCTGTTCTTTCCATTTAAGAGAGAGAGAGAGCTATTGTGTGTGTACATACCACTTTGTCCTCTCTGTTCTTTCCATTTAAGAGAGAGAGAGAGAGAGAGAGAGAGAGAGAGAGAGAGAGAGAGAGAGAGAGAGTTCCACAATAATGGCGCCGAGAGGAAGATCTAGGAAGGTCGATTTGTAAATCTTTTTTCCTTCTTTGTTTCGAATTTTGTTTGGGTATTCCTCTGATGATTTTTGCTCCTTTTGAATTCACAGGTGGGTACATCACGAATGGCTGCAGCCATTGATGCGATGGATCAGTTAGGGTTTCCAAAGAAGCTTGTTCGGGCCAAGATGAATTACCTTCTGAAGGTGTTAATATCAATTGAGTCTTTGTTGCTTGTTTATTTACCCCATAACTCTGTTTTGTTGCCAAGAGTTTTCCGTGAAAAGCAAAATCATAGTATTTTCGTAAAATCTTGGGTTGTAGGTGGTTGGGCTTTGCAACCCTTTTACTTTTTGTTGTTACCTTTTTGTTAAGTTGGTGTATGTAGCTGGTTTCCTTTTCTTGTTTTTACTTTTTATCTGACATTCTCAACAAATAAATTTGTTGTTTTTCCTATTATTTTCACCAATAATGTCGAGAGAAATTGCCTTAACATGCATTCGTATCACAATAGATTTGGCATGAGACCAGACCTTAAACATTACCTATTCTGAGAGAAATTGGTATATGGACTTCACAGGGCCTGCCGAAGTCAATGGGAAAAACAGTATTTAGTCGTGGTACCAATATTTGCACTTCAATTTATTGTCCCTTTAACCCCTATTGCAATGGTAGCTCATAGAAACGGACAGAGGTATTCCACATTCCGAAGACAGCAACATATAAGATTTTCGCCAGCAACTTTTTTGGCCTAATATCTCTCCTAGTAGTGTTAATTTTGCCTGATAACTTTTCTTGTCCCTTTAACCCCTATCCTCAAACTGATGGGCAAACAAAGGTGGTAAACGAATTTATGGAATCAATATCTTTTGCTTTACTGGGAGTAAGTTGCAGAGCTGCTGGGAGTAGCTTGTTTTCTTTTTGTTTTGTCTTTGTTGATGGATTTCTCATCCATCTTCTTGTAATCTGGTTATTTCTATTATATATAAGTTTTTCATATATATATATATATATATATATATATATATATACATTTATATAAATAAATATAAAATACCAAATGTTTGTAGTTGTATATAGTTGATTTACTTGTACCAACTAGGTACATATCAGCCCGACCCAATTTGATCTGGGGGAACAATCTTCTTTATCCGAGGTTGTAGTGACAGGACAATCTTCGATAGCAGCACTGGTATATCCCAGGTTACTCTCTTTGACTGAAGATGAGATCTATCTTTCATGCGAAGTTAGATATAACCTAGGAGACCAAAGAAATAAAGTTTGTTGAAATGGTCCAACCTAGCTTATGGGTCGACTCGGGAGTCTTATTGCGAGCTCATTAGAGATTTGCCCTCCTTTCAGGCCCGAGGAAAAGGCTTTTCTGAAGCCGTGAGCGATTTCAGGTTCTCGATGAATATGTCTTACTTGTGGCGGAGTCGCCTTGTTATCTTCAGAGTTAGTGGATTGGGTATATAATCAGTTTAATGTAATTAATTGCGAGCATTGAGACAAGTGAGAAATATTGATCTATTGGCAAGTTAGGTGGAGGTGGATAGTAATGGATAGAGGTATGGTACTGTTGGAGTCTTCAGAACGAGTTTGGTGTATGTAATGCTGTAATTGTGGTTGTAGAATAAATTATCTTCCCAAGTGTTTCCTGGAAACAGCTACCCCTAAAAAATTGAAGGGGTATATACCTCAGTTTTTATTTATTTGTTTTATTTTAATGATTTTGCTAGTTTTTCATGTGGCTGAAATTATTGAAGAAGTGGTCTTTAATTTCAGGAATATGGTGGACATGATGGGTATCCATTTATTGAAGCGGATGCCTATAGAGTCCTCATTGAGGCTCTTCTCGCTGGTGTAGAAGAGGAGAGCAATCAAGGAGAAACTTCAATGACGGTAATAAAAAGACCTCTCAAGATTGCTTACAGTTTCTGTGTTTAATTGAGGCCATAAATCATAAGGCACTGGTCCAAGGACTAGCTTTCTGTGTGTGAATACGGCCTAGCATTTTTTAAATTTATTTTATAAAGCGAATGAGATGAATGATCATAGCTTATACAGTCAAATTTATATACCAACCACATTGGGGTCTCTCAATTGTCACACTATTTTAATAGCGTGTTCGCATCACTAGTTTCCTAGATATCTACCCAAGGGGCCGAACCCATTTATAGTAGGGTCTGGTTTGGTACCAAAACTTCTCTCTTGCATTATGCTAAATGTCGGGGTTTTAACCATTCACCTTTCCCGGAATGCAGCATTGAACATATTAATGGTCTATTTAGAAGATCTTTTACTTTTACCAGAAATGGTTCGGAACTCTTTCAGAAAAGAGCTAAAACAGCATCCCTCTCAGAAAGATAAGGTTAACCTACATTCACTGTGAACACGTTGCATTTCGAGAGAATGGACAGTACAGTAAACTCTTGAACATTTTGTAGAGTCAATGACTTGGCAGAGTTGTCTCCCCTTTCTTTTCTTGTTTAGGTATTATTGTAAATACTTTTTTGATGCTCTTAGTTATAAAGTAATATGTTGTTGGAAGAACTTTTCATAGGGCTTTAATCTAAAGCCAATGAATTAAGAGACTAGTATTGTTGATGCTCTTAGTATTGTTGATAAATACTCCCTCTCCTGAAATGAGTGTCATTTTCTTTTTCACGGTAATTAAGGAAGTTATACTCTTAGAAATTTTAGTAGCCCATCTACATAGATACCCTTTTTGTCCACATCATAGCATTGCAAGTGTGCATTGGGAAATGATAGTTATCAAAGGGAACATGATAGTTAGCAAAGGTGAATTCCATCACACCATGGAATTGGAAGTGCTCGATGGGACATGATAGTTGGCAAAGGTGAATTCAGTAACTTCATTAGAAAAATGATACTCACTTTGGGACCTTTTTTTTCTTTAAAGATGGCACTCATCATGGAGGGAGGTCAAATAATTTTTCAGAAAGTATCATTCTAGGAGAGAGAGGATTGAGGAGAGCCTGGCTGATACTCCCGAGTAGATGCATGATAGCTTCACAACTTTATTTATTTTTTACTTGAAAAACTATCTTGTATTTATTTTTTACTTGAAAAACTATCTTGTAAATTGGCCAACTTATGAAGGCCATCTACTTTTCCTCAACAAATAAAGAAATAAATAAATAAATACAAAAAATGAAGGCCACCTACTTAACGCCCTCCCCATGGTGCGCTTGCATGGTTGTGGCTGTAGGTGTAGGCCATCTTCTACTTCTTCTTTCTTGAAAGATGTAAGGTTTCGGGGAGACAATTGCCCCAGCTACTTCTGCCGCTTCTGACCATCATTGTGTAGCAAATGGATATTTTGCAAGTATCATATGGACTATGCATTCTTCCATAGGTTCATTTAGTTTGATATTAGTTATTCTGTAAGATAATTTATATATGATAAGAGATTTTTTAGTGGTGATTGCAGATTTTGTTTTTTATTTTAACACGCAAGTAACATTTTAAAAGCTTACACTTGTATATACTCCACACTTGCACACAAACACGCACACACGTCCACTTTGATTTAGTTCTATATTCTTTTTGGGTCTCTTTCTCTTCACGTTGTTCAGATTTCTGTTTGAGCGATCCTTGCATGGTTTAATTTTTTTCATTCTTTTGATGGGGCATCCAGCAAAATGGGGGAGGGGAGGAAACTGAAATTAGTTTGATTTGTTGTGTTATGGACTTAAAAAAATTTAAGTTGGAGTGTGTGGGGATTGAATGACTTGGGGAAAAGATAGATCATTAAAGGGGCTATTAGGAGATGGAAGCCGCTTGTGGTATGCTTGCAGGAAACTAAACTGGAGATGATGGACAAAAGGTTGGTACACAGCGTGTTGGGGGGGGGTAGCAGGTGGGTAGATTGGGTCCATCTTGGGGCTGTCGGGGCAGCGGGGGGTGTTTTGATTATGTTGGACAGTAGAGTCTTTTCTGTGTTGGACTCCGTTATAGGCTCCCATTCGATCTCATGTTTAGTTGAAAGGGATTGTAGATGACTTCACCTGGGTGTTTTTAGGAGTTTATGACCCTTGTTCGATGGTGGATCATGGTACGCTATGGTCAGAGTTAAAGCTAGTGAGACAAAAGTGGAGGTTTCCTTGGTGTGTGGGGGGAGACTTTAATGTGATTTGCTTCCCTCACTAGCGATCTGACTCGAGGATGTTTTTGCGTGCTATGATGGATTTTAATGACTTTATCAATGGGTTGGATTTGGTAGATTTACTGAATGTGGGGGGTCCTTACACGTGGTTTAGAGGTGGGGAAAGTGGTCAATGTTCAACGATTGATAGAGTCCTTTTATCTCCACATTGGGAGGAGTAGGTTGGCGAATTTACTTAGTGTTGTCTTCCGAGAGTGATCTCTGATCATGTGCCTATCTTACTTTAGTGCGAGGTGTTAAATAGGAAAAAGTCTTGTTCAGGTTTGAAAACATGTGGTTGGAGGAACCGGGGTTCATTGATTGGGTGAAGTTGAAGTGGGGTACGGATGCGGTCAATGGAAGCCGTGTTTCACGCTAGCTAAAAGGCTGAAATTGCTAAAAAAGGACCTCAAAGTGTGGAACACGGAGACCTTCACAATGATCGAGACAAGGATAAAAAATGTCACAGAAGGAATTAAATGATTGGATTTTATAGAGAGTGAGGGTAGTCTTGGGGATGATAACGCTATCGTTGTGATGGTGTGAAGATGGAGGTTAATAGGCTCCTAATCAGCGAAGAAATTTGTTGAAGGTAGAAATCTCGGGTGCTGTAGCTTCATGAAGGGGACAAAAACACGAGGTTCTTTCACCGGATGGCTAGCTCTCATAGAAGTTATACAATGGTAATGTAACGGAAGCTCTGGTGCTTATTAAGGGAGGGATAGTAGATTTTTACCAGAATCTCTACATGGAGAAGGGGGTTGGAATGTGGAGCTCGAAGGGATCTCTTTCAAGTCATTATCGCAAGAGGGTAGGGATTTCTTGGAGCAGCCATTTTCTGAGGAGGAAGTTGTTACAACTTTGAGGAGTATGAAAGGTGAAAGCCCCGGACCCGACGGGTTTACCTTGGCGTTTTTTCAATGATGTTGGGAGGCAGTCAAGACAGATATCATGGAGGTGTTCCACTCGTTTTTCGCTAGCGAGGTCTTAATGCTTCCTTCATTGCTTTCATTCCTAAGAAAACAGTGTCGTGGACTTGAAGGACTTTAGACCCATTAGTCTTATTGGGAGTGTTTATAAGCTCATTGCTAAGGTGCTTTCGTCTCGTCTCAAGATTGGTGATGTGGTTTTAGACTATCAACGTGCTTTTCTGGGTGATCGCCATATTTTGGATGCAGCTTTGATTGCTAACGGTGGTTGACGCTAGGATGAGGAGTGGGTCCTGGGGTGCTTTGTAAGTTGGACATTGAGAAAGCATACGATGGGATTTTCTGATTCATCTCTTAGATAGGATAAGTTTTGGGGAGAAATGGAAGAAGTGGATTTTTTATTGCATTTTTACAGTGAGGTTTTCTGTCTTAGTTAATGGGGAGCCTGCGAGTTTCTTTTCGAGTTCCAGGACTTCGGCAAGAATCCTCTTTCTCCGTTCCTCTTCATTGTGATAATAGAAGCTCTGAGTTGCCGTCTTGATAAGGCAGTAGCGGAAGGTTTTATTCAGGGTTTCAAGGTGGGAAGAGAGGTGGCATCGGGTGTCAGTTTCTCACTTATTGTTTGCAGATGACTCTCTTGTGTGTTTTGTGAGGCTAGGAAGAGTCAACCGGGGTATCTTCGTATGGTGCTTCTATTTTTTCAGTTGATGTCGGGGCTAAAAATTAACATCTCGAAGTGCGAAATTATTCTGGTAGGTGTGGTGGAAAATTTAGAGAACTTGACTTCTTTTTTCGGTTGCAAGGCATCTAATCTCCCAACGACGTATTTGGGTCTCCCCCTTGGAGCCCTTTACAAAAATGTAGCTACGTGGAATCCGGTTATTGAGAGGTTCGAAAGGAGATTGGCGGGATGGAAGAGTCAATATTTGTCAAAAGGAGGTTGGATGACTTTGATTAAGAGTACCTTGTCCAACCTTCCAACTTATTTCCTATCTCTTCTACGATACCTATTTCTGTGGTGAAGAGAATTGCAAAGTTGGAACGAGACTTCTTGTGGGAGGGGGACATGGAAGAGCGGGAGTATCATTTAGTGGGTTGGGAGTCAGTGTGCTCTAGCATCCGGAATGGAGGTTTGGGTATCAAAAAACTCAGAGTTTTCAACAAAGCTTTGTTAGGCAAGTGGCTTTGGAGATTTCTTGTTGATATGTAGTGGGCAAGTTCGGTGTAGGGAGTCATCATTGGTTTCCCAAGGAAATTCTATCTTCTCACGGGTCGAGTGTGTGGAAAAGGATCATGAAAGGTTGGAATTCTTTCAATTGGTTTATTTCTTTTGAAGTCGGTAACGGGGAGAATGTCAGATTTTGGAAGGATAAAGAGCTTCATAGAGTTTTTCCTAATCTGTTTAATCTTGTGGCCAACGGAGGCGAAATGGTTAGTGCGATTCTCAACCATACGGGTGGGTTAGATTTTTGGGAATCCAACCTTTCGTAGAGATTTGCATGACTGGGAGCTTGGTGAGGTCATTCAACTTTTTGACACCCTATATGCCTTTAAGAGGCAGGGTTCGGGAGATGATAAAGTGTTATGGGATGGAGCCAAGAATGGAGATTCACTGTTAAATCTTATTATTTGGCTCTAAATGGTCGTGAGAGAAGCTTCTTTCCTTGGAAGGAAATCTGGAAGACGAAGGTCCCGAGTAGAGTGACGTTTTTTGTGTGGGAGGCTTTGAAGGAGGCTATCTTGACATGGGATAATTTGAGAGCTCGTAAGAGAATCCATGTAAACTGGTGTTTTATGTGCAAACAAGAGGAGGAGACTGTTAATCATTTATTGGTGCACTGTTTGGTTGCTAGGGAGTTATGGAACTCTTTCTTTCTCCTTCCTGGCATTTCTTGGGTTATGCCTAGGTCTGTTATTGAGTTGCTGTGTGGGTGGGCTCCGTACAAGAGCATAAAAAGGATCACGCTGTGGGAGATTGCTCCGTTAGCAATTTGGTGGAATATTTGGAAGGAGAGGAATCGTAGAATTTTCGAAAATGAGGAGTCAGACCAAATCAAGAAGAATGTTCATCTGACTCTTTGCTTTTGGAGTTCGGAGATGGAGTTTAGGGAATTCTTTTGTAGAGATGATGGATAGTTTTTAGTGCTTTTCTTTTGATTGTGTACTCCCAGTGTACATGGACGCGTCACCTGTTGTGGCGCTGTGTTTATATTTTTATTACTTATAAAAAATAAAAAAATAAAAAATCTAAGGATATCATTAATATAGCATAACAGCCTTTTGATTTACACTTTCTTACCTAGTATATCTGCCACCCTCAAAGTTTCATCCCTTTCATAGTTACATGTGCGGATTTCGTGGTCACAGTGTCACTTTTATTAGTCCAGTTACAAGGGTTGTAATTTGGTGACTTGATTTTGCAGTTTTGGGTTTTACTTTTATAATGATTAACGAAAAAGTAAGAGATATAAGAGAGAAAGCTGGTGGGACCAAAGAGAGAGGAAGTCCAAAACCACAAAACCAAATCTGTAAATTGCCAAGGAGAATGGAGCCAAGGTGTTCCATATCATGGTATGGAGTAAATATGTGATTGATGGCACTAGTGATTGGATGAATAATACATAACAGAGTTTCAAATGAATGGAAATTTATGTTATTCTGTGATGTGCTCCAAAGCTACCTAAAAAAGGACCACGTAAGAGTTGCAAACAATGTTATTGGTTCATATACCTTTTTGTTTGAACTTTGAAGGAATATGTAATGGCAAAACATAGCCAAAGGGAATCTACAATTGTTATTATCCTTTCTTTCAATTGCAAAAATAGGAACAAACTATGCATATAGCCATGCAATATAGTAGTAGTTAGATAGAATAATAGTGAAATCATATAAGATTGTGGATGGGGGCCAAATTGTATTTATAAAAAAGTTTATGTGAACTCATTAAGAATGAAGGAGCCAGAGTTGGCTGTTGTGTATGCCTTCCCCTTGACTTTTAGTTGAATCCAGGGTATTTGGTTTTGTTTTAGACCCTCATACATAGTAGCCTTAGCTATGCCCACATGTCGCCTCTTTTTAGTTGGAAGTTTATGGTCATAGATTGTTTTAACACTATCCATACAGGTACGGAAATTATAATTTTGCAGCAAAGTACCGATATGGGCCGAGGCCTACAGACTCAACTGTATGAATAATCTTCTGTGTTTTTCATCTCTACAAGATAACATGGCTCCAAGGAGCTCTTTTTCTCCTGCAAAATTTTCTGAGTTGTAAGAGCTTTTAACAGTTATGAAAAATAACATATAATTTTCAATGTTTTGTTGAGATGGCATCCAATATCACGGAATAAAAATGTGCATCAAGATACAGAAAAAAAAAAAGAACAGCATCTGCAATTTTTGATAAGATAGTTGCATCCAAGTCTGCAGTTCAGTGATCCTAGCAAAGTCTAACAAGATCCTTGACTAGCTTTCAACTGTAGGTGGATATGCAAGTTAGTTCTCTGTCTTCACTATAGCTTGATAGTTTGGATGCCCATTTTTCCCCCTTTGTGCATAACAGTTATTTGTCATCTGATGATCATTGTTCTTGTTGCATTGCCACTGGATGTGAACCTCTTAGTTCATTATATAGAATGCTTAAGGTATACATAGTTGAGTTTGTATATCACACAAGCCCAAATTGTGATTGATTTTTGAGTGTTGAAAAGTTTATGATCATTGTGGCTCAGATTGTTGGTAAAATATGGATAATTCAACTTTTCAAAAATATTGATAAATTGGCTGCTTAATTATTGCGAATGTAAATGTTGCAGGGTGACTCACCAGAAGGTGAAAGAGTTGGTGATCATATGTTATTAGCCGGTGCTGGGCCCTCTGGTGGAAGTATTGGATCTGGGGGTTTTGAGACCCCGAACACTGAATTGCAGACTGATAGAGGTATTTTATCAGCCACATACTTCCTTGGTTCCAAGTTACAAGTCCCTCCCTCTTTATTGCTGCCATTTCTAGTCTTTGTTTGAAAATGTAAGAATTGTCTTCTTCCAGCTGAAGAAGATGGCAATAGATGGACCAGCTGTCAGGACGAAAGAATGGTTGAAGCTACTGACAATACTGGTGGATCTCCTGTGGGAGACATGCATCTTCTTGAACCCCCTGTTTGCTCTCCTCCCGTTGTGATTGCCTCTTCACCAGCATCTCAAAGCATTCCAACTCAAAAACGCAAACCTTGTTATGGGTGGATTAGCGATGATGAGGAAGCCGATCTAGTTACACTTATGGCAGCTGGCACACCAACGCGCACACCATCATCGGCAGGACTGATGGAAAGTTCGAGTAACGGGACAGTCAAACAGGCAAAGCGCAAGACAAGGTGGGACATAAGGCCTGAAGACATGTAGTTGCTTCTTTCCTGTGTTAGTTTTGTCTACGTGGTAAGGGTATGTCTGAGACTCACCCATGTAGCATTCAGGTAAACTAGGCTAGAAATTGAAGACTCGTGTGCAGGTTAGAGTATAAAGTATGTTTTGCTAGACATTTGGACTTAATTAGATGTTCCCGACCATATGCTTGACAGCATTTCAAGTGTTTACAATTTGCTTTTCTTGCTTGCTTGAAGACATTTTAGTTGTTTATTATTATTATTATTATTATTGTTTTTAAAAAAAAAAAACATTTGGTTGAACTGAAGTAGGTATCTCTACTAAGGGTTTGCTTTATAATTCCTACCTATCAAGCAACCACTTGCCAAAAATGCGTACACATACTTGAGTAACAGCGACAATGTGTGATTTAATAAGAGTGGTGCTAAATACAACACTCCTTTTATGCTAGTAAATTGACTATTTTGCTCATGTTATAAATGAAAAAAAAAAAAGAAGAAGACAAATCCGCCACTTCTAGGCGGACAAAATTCAAAAATTTACCTAGATTAGGCGGATCTCAATTCCATCTATTATTTCATCAAAAAAAATGTTTACACTTTCAGCCCCTAAAATTAACATGTCCGTTAAAATATTAGCGGAATTATTAAATATTTAACGGAACTTGGTAGATCCGCTTACACTAGGCGGACATATCCCAAAAATCCACCTACACTAGGCGGATCTATGATTTCGTCAGTTTGTATTTTTTTTTACACTTTCAACCCCTAAAGTTAACATTTTAGTTAAAAAATTAATGAAATCGTTAAAATTTTAGCGGAACATGGTAGATCCGCCACCCCTACGTGGATTTCTTCCTCGAGATCCACCACCGCGAGGTGGATTCTTCCTAGAGATCCGCCTCCTCGAGGTGAATTTCATTTTTTTTTTGTCTTTTTTATAATTGAATAATGAGCAAAATAGTATTTTTCGAAGGGGGTGGTGATATTTAACATTTTTGGAAGGTGTCATTTAGCACCTATGCTTAATAACTTCGAACACATGGAAAAAATTTCACCCTAGCTTCTTAAAAGTTTAGACATACCTAAACTTTTATGACCTAAGCATGAACGGGTTCTTTTATGAACTAGGATGTCTACAACTTTTGAGATACCCAAATTTAAATTTTGAAAAGTCATGAATTTCCTAGTATCTGTCATTTTCACATGTTTTTATAGCACAATCGAAATGCTCTAATATCATAAACACAAGTGCCAAACGTAGCACCACAAATTTATTATACTCTCTCTGTTTTAAAATGTTTCTCATTTTAGTTCTAAGAATTTCAAAAAGATAGTTGTTTTAGATTTTCAATGTATGTTTTGCCTAATTTACCTTTGTCTTCTCATAAGTTCTAATAATTAATCATCTTTTCATTAAATATTTTATCTTCTTGCAATGGTTATCTCCTTTTAATTTATCTTTTCAACTACTCATAACACAAAAATTAAAAATATTTAATAAGAATATATTTGTCCACCTATAAAATTTCTTAATATGTATACACAACTCTAAAATGACAACCTTTTTGAAACAGAGGGAGTACAAATTATTATATTGCCTTTCACTCAAAGTGAACTAAAAAGACAAATTACTATATTTAGCACAGCTCCATCTTAGTACACATTTAATATTCTAGAGTTTTACTTAAAGAATTCACGTTTAAAAAGTCTAATAACTAAGAAATATATAAAAAATATTAAAATTAATTATAGTTACAAAAATAGTTGAACATAGTTATTATATTTATATCATATGTAGAGGGTAAGTTATAAAACTATGAAATTATAGGCACAATACTTAAAAGTAAATTCTCTATGTAAAACATCTAAAATTAGAAATTAAGAGCCAAATGGTCCATATGTTATGTCTCGTAATGTTGCTATGCTCTATCTTGCGTGTCTCACCACCATTGGCTAGTTGAAGGTTAGCATTTCCATGAAATGGGAAGACAGTAGGAATCTATTAATAATTCACAGTTCATCGCTAAATTATTGTCTTTTTTTTTCGTTTTAAAATAATTATTTTATTTAAAAGTTTTTTTTAAGACAATACGTTTATTATTTTACTCAAATATTTTTTTTATACATTAATTATGAGTTACATACATATGATCATTAAAGAAAATTACATATTATATCAATATTAATAATTAAGTAAATTATTTTTTTTAATTCGTGTATCGCAAGATAATAATTTAGGGACGGAAAGAGTAACTAAAACAAAAGTTATTGTACACTTTACGTAATATATATAGATATATATATATATATATATATATATGCATACTTTTTATTTTTCGGTCCGTACGACCGGTATTCATTACTATTCAACTAGTTAAAAAATAAATAAAAATCCATGGAATTAAGGCGGGTAAACTCTTCGAAAAGCAAACGAACAAAATAAAACGGATAATTCCATTCCTCAGTCTCAGGATAAGATTTTTCAAACATCAATGTCGTCAGCTTTGAGTTAAATCGAAATCGAAAAAAATCCATAACTCCAGTAATGAATACACCGGCGGCGAGTTTACGCAGTAATATCGTTCCTTTGTCACCGTGCAGCTCTTGCTGCGACCTCCGCTTCCAGCCCTTGGTTTCTTCTTCAATCAGTTGTAGGCGGAATCGTACCAATTCTTTGAGAAACCAGGTTTCGAGGTAGCTCGTGCTCTCATTTTTTAGCTTCTTAGTAGCAGTTTCGATTTTATTCATTCTCTGCACTTAAAGTAAGTATATGTCTGATATCGATTTGGAAAATTGTCAAAATTGACTCTGAAAAGGCCACTTGGCTCTGATGGAGGTGTTGTTACGATGTTTGCTTTGTGTTTACATTTGTGCCCGTTCCGAATCTGTACCATTCTGTTCAGTTTTAGGTTAGTGATTAAAGGGAAGCGAGTGGTGAAATGTAAAGCTACGGAGACGGAGGCTGAACCAGATAGCAATAATGATGAGGTGCTTAGTATGTTACATTTTACTATTTGCTTTGATTTATGTAGTGTTTGTTCGCGTTTGCATTTCCCCTACATTTAATTCATAATGGAGCATTATTACTACATTTGTCTAGGAAAATAAATTTCATGAAATAGGGGAAATGCCAGAATCAAGTGATTCAGTCAATGGAAAGATTGAGGCGAATGATTCTAAGCCTGTATTTGTTGATCAGGTAATTCTGTTTCTTAGTAGCCTTGGTGAACGGTTAGGTTATGCAATTATGGCTTGAATTTCATGGGATTGAAACACGAACATGGTCTGTAGTCACAGGAGCCTCGTGGTGGTTCATACTCTTTTATATATTAGATCGTGCTTTCATTGGTACTTGTTTTAGTTATTTCTGGGTTCCTGGTGTACATGTTTCTGTTAGGATAAGAAAAAACCGACTCAGTTGGAACTGCTTAACAAGCTAATAAACAGTGATGGTGCTGAAAGCAAGGCTCAAGGGTTCACCGAGGTACTTTCTTTTCATCGTTTTGAATTTTAAAACATAATGACAAGTTAGTTGATTGATGAAGTTGTTTTTTCTAATTAATATTGTTCTTATGATGATGATTTTGAGATCTTTGTTTTAAATTTGGTCAGAGCTTTTCTTTATCTCTTACGAATTCCTGATGTACATGCTTTTGTTAGGAAAAGAAACAACCTACTCAGTTAGAGGTGCTTAACAAGCTAACAAACAATGATGGTGCTGAAACGAAGGTTCAAGACCTCACTGAGGTATTTCGTCTCATTGTTTTGAAGTCTAAGATAGAATTACATGCTAACTGGGTTGACTGTACTGAATGTTTTTTCATTATTATTATGAGATGTCTTTAGTCATTGTTTTAACTTTGACTTGAGCTTTATTTAACCATTTCAAGTTCCTGGTGGGCATGCTTTTGTTAGGACAAGAAACAACCTACTCAGTTGGAATTGCTTAACAACCTAGCAAATAATGATGGTGCTGAAACTAAGGGTCAAACTGAGGTATTTTCTTCTCATTGTTTAATTTATAATATAGAATGAAAAGCTTGTTCGACTGATGGTTCTGTTTATTTTTATTTTACTTTTCATTATTTTCATAATGATAGCTTTTGAAAGTGCCTGCTAATATGGGTTGCAAAGTCTCTTGGTACTCTTACCAGAGGCCTTGAGGGTCTTTTACCATCCAATTAGGTCATATAGAAGGATGGGGCTTTGTGTTGTGCAACTCACGATTATCCTTGAATCGCGAACAAGTTAATTTTTGAATTTCCCACTCTTTTTAATCCAACAGTGCTTGGTTGCTTTGTGAATAGAGTATTTATGTTATTTACTCAGTTTAATGAATTCATATTTGGTTTATATCTGAGTTCATTGAGGGGTCTAGCTTACCTTCATTGCAATCTGTAGTTGCTTGCTATGGGAAAGAGTGGAGTACTTATTTTCCAGTGGGGCCTTCATACTATGGCCAATTTGTATTCCATAACGACAATGACTAGTTTAGAAATGTCATTTCTTGTGCAAAAGATACAGTTGGGATAAAAAAATTACTCTTTCTCAACTGCATTATCTTCACAATTTTGTATTAAGAAAACAAGCATTTAAATTAATTCAGTGGATAGTTGCGAGCATGAATGGATCCAGGTCAATTAGATAACAATAAACTTAATTGTGATCAAACTGAAAGTTCCTTCCTTGAGCTATTATGCAAGACGCCTTAACGGTCTTGGGCCACAAACCAGAGGTTTAAATGGTATTTACTCCTTTCAGATAGCAGTTACTTCATAAGTTTAGAAAGGATAAAATATATATCATAGACAGAGTATAGGATTATAAACATCATAAGAAGAAATTACTATGAAACCATAGCATATGACTAAGCTGTGGATCAACCCTCCTTTAAAGATGATAAAATGATTGATGAAGGTAAGATTTGTTACCCTGAGCGGGTTGTAAAAGGAATTTGGTGTGAGTATTATATTACCTTTGATTCTTCTCTTTTTGATTCAAAGCCGTTACTACTTCGATTGTGTCTTTTTCTTTCCCAGCAGAAGTTTAAAACTATCTCACTTAGACTATTACAAATATAAGTCCCATCGCTGTGAAGAATTTATGTAAATTGAAGTCTGATCCGTCTTGGGTTTACCAATGATGTGAAACACTAATATGGCACCATACTGTGGTGAAAGAGTTCCCTTTTACTTTTACAGGAAAAGAAACAATTGGCTCCACTTTAGTAAATCTTTTTAAATTTTACTCCCTCCTCACTTACTATGTTGAGTTTTTGTACAAATAGGATGCTGACAACGTAGAGGTTGCGAGTGGATCACCTCTGCCAGGTGTGAAGGTGATTATTTATAGTGTTGTATTGTTTTTCTTGTTAATAAGTCTGTATTTTTAATTAAATTTGTTAAATTGAATCTTTTGTTCTTCCTTCTAATTTTTCTCGTAATGCTTTTTCTTTCTGTTTTACTTTCTGATCACTGTGAACAGCCACAGCAACTTGATGACTTCTTCAGGATTCCTAAGGAAACAATTGACATACTTAAGGAGCAAGTATTTGGCTTTGACTCTTTTTTTGTTACTAGCCAGGAGCCATATGAGGTGATTACATTAATTGCTTTGTCTTATATTATGATGGAAGTATGAAAACTAGTATAAGTGGATCATCATGCTTGATTAATTTAACATAGGCTAATATCAGATGGGTAGAAGTATGTGGCATATAAAATTATAAACGGTTTAAATATCGGATGCGGAAGTACAGGTGCTTATTTGGTAGTATATGGGAATTCTCATCTTAATGCTCTCTCCAAGAAACAATAATTCAAGTTATATTATTTTGTCTGGTAATTATGGATAAATTTGTTACCTTTTTGATGGGGTCCTTCTCTTTAACCTTCTCGGAACCATTCCAGGGTGGGGTATTATTTAAGGGAAACTTGCGTGGACAGGCTGCTATAGCTTATGAAAAGATAACAAAGAGGATGCAGGTCAGTGTACCCGTGGATCTTGAATTTAGTGTTGAAATGGTTTACAGTCCAGGTGTTATTCATTTCATAATGAGTATATTCTTTGTACAGGACAGATTTGGAGATCAATACAAACTGTTTCTTCTAGTCGATCTTGAGGATGATCAGCCTGTGGCGGTCGTGGTTCCAAGAAAGACATTGCAGCCAGAAACGACTGGTAGTTAATTAGCTTTCTCCCTGTCAGTAGCTTTATTTTTATATTATTGAAGAAACATTTTCCATCAGATGTAATGCATGAGCGGGAGTCGAGCCAAATTAATTTAAAGTAAATGGCAGCAATGCAGTTGAGGCATAAACTTTTAGCCCTAACCTGATTTTTTAAGTGGTTGCTGCAGCTGTTCCAGAATGGTTTGCTGCAGCTTCTTTTGGAATTGTCACGGTGTTCACATTACTTCTGCGTAACGTGCCGGCATTGCAGTCAGATCTATTGTACGTAATCATTTTTATCTTATCTGTAAATTTTAAAGGTATGGTGTTAAGGTTACTATTAGTCTGAAATCAAGCTTATTATAGAAATCCACCATTATGTTAGTCTTTCTTGAGATAATAAACTATTTTTGAAGTCTTTTAGTGCGTGGGATGACCTGTTCTGGCCATTCATGAGCTGAAGTATGGGGATGCTAATGGTCATGTGATATAAATTTCTTGAAACCTATTTAAAGTATTTAAAGTCTCTTAAGCAAGGTAATGTGCCAGTACTGTTATTGTTTCTGTGATGATATAAATAAAATAATAAAGAAGGTGGTTACAGAAGAAGGTATCTATGATTTAACCCAATATAATTTTGGAAGCATTATCATTGTGATCTGAACTCTTTCTTGTATTAGTCATTCTTTTTACCTTTTGCACCTCTCTTCCTCTCAAAAGACGATATGTTACAGTTGTTGGTTAACATTAACACACCTATTACTTATATGACAGATCAACTTTTGACAATCTTGACTTGTTGAAGGATGGCCTTCCTGGAGCCCTTGTAACTGTTCTTGCATTGGGCGTACATGAGATCAGCCACATTTTGGTTGCAAGAAGTTGCGGGGTTAAGCTCGGGGTACCATTTTTTGTTCCTAGTTGGCAGGTAAGACATGTTTCTATGCATTATATCATATACTTGATATGATTACTATCTTGGTTGTTGTTATTACTTTTTAATAAATCTGTACTCTCATATTGTAAGCTTCAAAATATGGGGACGCAATATGCCGTGTTTGCTATCAAAGAAGAACATTGACAGCTGGTAGTGCTTAATAACTTTTAATGACCATTCTTGAACAAATTGTCCATGTCCCTATACATCAGGAAAGAAATGAAAAATGAACAGCTCAACTTCTGATTTGATCATACCATCATCTTTTTTTATTGGTCTAAAAAACTTACGGAATTTCACTTCCATCCCTAAACAACTGTCACTTGTGGGAAAAGCACCTAGAAAGTTTGTTTAAAGCCTGGGAAATCAAAATGTATGGACAAAATAAAAACTCAAAAGTTTAAAACATTTAGGGAAGTATTAATCTTTATGAGAGCTACGCTGTGTATATCATTTGCATTTCACTCTTACCTAAATTACACACAGAAATAAGAGCAAACAAAATCACTGCAATGAAATATGAGAATCATTTGCACTGGAGAACCTTGAAGGTTACACCATTTCCCGAAACCTGAAGTTTTAGTTTTGGTAGTTGCACCTTGAAGTTCTACCTTTGTGCATCACTGGCCCAATTAGTAGGTAGCATATGTCCAAAATTGGGATAGAGGTTGCATTGCGTGGCATATTGAGAATTTGTACGTGTCCCATCGAAGATTTGGATGTTCTCTATCATTTGGGACATGGCTGCTATAAAGTAGATTTCAAGGTGCAATTTACCAAAAGTAAAATGTAGTTCTTAAAATGCAAATAGGGTAGACTCCAACTGATCTAGTCAAATCTACCCTCAAAGCATATGTACTTACAAACATCAACACTTGTAATTGATGTGCTGCCATCTCCTAGTGTTTTGAGTTTTGGATTGCCATATCCAACGTCCATCATCCTTTTTGACGCTTGACTATGTTGTCCTTCTCTATAATATTTAACATTTTTCCAAGCCCTAACGAAACATATCGCTTTTTTGACATCATTTAGGCACCTCAGTCGGTGTATTTTCTTCTTTTGGTTAGTTGACCAAGACTGCATAAGAGAAATATATTGAAAGAATGACTTCTCGTTGCAACTCGTCCTTGATTGCTCATATTTGAATCAACAGCACCATAGTAGCAGCTTATAGTGATTTTTATAGGATAAACTATGTGATGCTTTCTTTCAGCTTCTTCAACAAGGCAGAGCTGATTACTCTAGCTACTCTTCCTTAATCTTAATATTGTGTTTTGCTGAAAAATAATGGGAAAGCTAATGAGCTATTTTGGTGGCAGATAGGCTCTTTTGGTGCTATAACAAGGATTCTAAATATTGTACCCAAGCGTGAGGATCTTTTGAAGGTTGCTGTAGCAGGACCTTTAGCCGGGTTCTCCTTGGGTCTTGTTCTTTTACTGTTAGGGTTTTTCTTGCCACCATCTGATGGTATAGGGGTGATTGTTGATGCTTCTGTGTTTCATGAGTCACTTCTAACCGGAGGGATAGGTAAGCACTGGATATTGTCTACTTTTATTCCCGGTTAAGAATCTGTTTAAGCATGGACTGTCCTAGTTTAGGACGGCTTATCCTGAATGACTTCTACCTTTTAGCTTATTAAGCTTCTACTGGATAAATAGCTGAAGTTGCTATTTACGAATTGGAAAAACACAATCTAAGTTTTTCAAAAGATGCTTAAAGCATATTTTTTTTATTTTATCATAGTGTATAACAAGTCCCAGAATATGTTTTCTGGATTTTTCTTAAACCAACATTTGTTAACTCGTTTTTCAAACAAGCACATTTCTTTGGATATTCTATTTAGTATTTACATATTATCTTCTCTTTAAACATGATAATCTATTGATAGAATAGAGCATAGGGAGGGAAAAAAATGTCCTCCAGATTGTAAAAGTGGAATTGTTTAACAGATCACCTGCCAGTATAAGAAGAATAAAACTTGGATTTCCTCCCTTTTTATAGCAAAGCTGCTTCTTGGTGATGCACTCAAGGATGGCACTTCTATATCTATCAACCCCCTTGTAATATGGGCATGGGCTGGACTCCTCATCAATGCAATCAACAGCATCCCCGCAGGGGAGCTCGATGGAGGACGAATCTCATTTGCAATTTGGGGAAGAAAGGTATATCTTTAAAATTGTTTACATGTTATAGCTAGGAGCTTGGGCTCGCTCAGAATTCGCTCGTGAGCAACACTAGACAAACTTGAGCACAGCTTTAAGGCTCGTCCATTTATTTGAGCTCAGCTAGAACTGCATTGATTAGTTCTGTGAACACCGATCTAATTAATGACCAAACAACTTGAGCTCAGCCCAATAAAAACCAAATTGATAGAGAACTGCTTGAGATCATATATTTCGAATGCTCACTGCTCAACTCAAAACTTCAAAAAACTTGTTGATGTGACAAGCTTCTCAACTGAATGTGACTCACTCGTTTACAATCCAAAACACAGTTCATCATGAGTTTTAACTTCAAAGCCCACAGCAAAGACATGAAGAGCAAAAGTAATTTCATTATCTCCTTTTTGGCAGGGTGCAGCCCGCTTTACGGCTGCCTCCATCGTGCTGCTCGGATTATCCTCGTTAATCAATGATGTAGCATTTTATTGGGTAGTTCTGGTATTCTTTTTGCAGAGAGGGCCCCTCGCTCCACTCTATGAAGAAATTACAGATCCCGACGATAAATACGTTGCCCTTGGGATCATAGTTTTGCTGTTAGGTCTATTGGTTTGCTTGCCATACCCCTTCCCTTTTACAACTGAAGCTGTGACAAGTCTCTAGTCATGCATATATACTCCAAGTTGGAACCTTGTCATTTTGGCTCATAAGGTAGGTGGTAGAATTATGACTATACGAAACTATAATTCAGGCAAAAGCTTTGTGTTAATTTGCTCTTGTAATTTAATAAAATAAGAGAAGTTCCATTCTGTATATTTTATTTTTGTGCCTAGTATGTTTTGCGTATCTCATGATAGGTTTTACATATACAAATACGGTATCTAGGTGTACTATCTGTAATTAGAAAAATATATGTTCAGAATCATATATACTCCTTCCGTTTTGATTAAAAAGTCTTATGTTTTAAACTCCTCAATTAAGGGATATATTAGTATATTTGGAGTCCCTTTGTCACAAAAAAATACTCTCTTTTTCCTCTTTAGCTTTCAATTTGTACGTGGCAATTTAACAGCTGTGATTTTATAACTTGATTTACTCGGTAACAAATTGATCTCGTCCATGCATACATATAGACATAGTAGAAAGAAGAAATTGGACGGAGTAACCAGCTTATGGCTAATCTGGTAAAAGCATATGCTCCCAGCGTCGTTTTAGAAGTAGCAGTTTATGAAAACGCCCACTTGGTTTGGAAGGAAGACGGAGCGTTTTTAAATGCTTGATTGATATGCCTTCATGGAGAAAACGCTGCGTTTTAGGCCAAAACGCAGCTCCAGTCCAGATATGGCCTGAGCTTTCGAACAGGAAACTAAGACATTACAAATATAATAGTACCTGAAAATTGAAATGTCTTTGGTAGACAATTGCTTTCTATTCTTCTGATTTACAGTAAGTAATTAATAGCAGTTGATGTCCAATATTGCACGTTTTAGTTGCTATAAAAGAATTTGTTGTAACAATGAGTTATGTGTAGATATATTATATGCCCCGCTTGTACCATCCGGACGGTGACTACCGTTAATGTTAATACTCTTAACTAGGGAAGTAAAATTGCTTTAAATGTGTCAATATTTATTAATAATAATAATAATGAATGTGATGATAATAATACTGCTGTAATTATAAAAATAATAATACTCCAGTTATTATTACTATTATGATTGTTATTTTTCGATGCAAGTATTATCATCGGTACTATAAATGAAAAGAAAAATAAGTTTTCAGTATTATCAATGTAAAGAAAAATAAGTTTTCATTCAAATTTATTAAATTTTTTTTTTTACTTTTTGATAATAGTGTATTTATAACTTTTAATTCTCGAATGAGTATTCAGTACTATCAATGTAATGAGATTTATCCCTCGAAGTAATTAATGTTATGTTAAAAAAAAGTTTGTAACATAGAAGAATTCTCAATAGACAGAAACAGCTAAGTCATAACTGTTTGATCTAGTAGTCCACAATCAAGTCTCAAAAAGACTTCAAGACTTATTGGAAAATGCGCAACAAAGCTTTAGAATGTTAACTGTTTCAATGAAATAAAACATATATGCAAACAATTTTCTAATGACATAGCTATCTATCCTGGAATGAGGACAGAAATAGTTATCTTAAAACACCCAGGTGTAAAAAGTCAAGATTGAATAAATCATTTCAAATAAATTATTGGACATTAAGGATCCAATCATTGAAAGGAAAAAAGGAAAAAAATAAAAATCATTGAAAGGAACGACGTTGTTTTGAGCTTTATTAATAAGAAAGACAAAATAGCAAGTTGGCTGAGCAAGTTGATTGACATTTTGCAAGTTATCCTTGCAAGTTGTAATACAAGTTGCATTATCAAGCCGTTATACAACAACTAGCTAGTTTATGTAAGCCTATATAAAAGGATCAAGCACCAACGAGCTCTAGCTCAATTGATACCACTCACTTTTCCTAATGGAGAGGTCGGGTGTTCAAGTCTTAGCAGAGACACTCTGGTACGTAACTACTCTTAACAGAGATGGGTCGGTATTCAAGCCTCACCAGAGGCACCCTTGTTGTTAAAGCCTCACTAAAGGCACAAGTTAGTACCGCTCACTTCTCTTCACGGAACACCATTTGTTCTAACCACACCAAAGGATCGATCTTTCTTCAAAACAATTTGGAAAGGGCGAACTGGGCTAGCGACTTAGGACAAAATTTTCTCTTTAAGAGCGCTTAAACTCGAAAGAGCACGACTGAAAGCTTCTCTTACACTTTTAAAGCTTTTGTTTCCCTCTCGTGAAGGTCAAAGGGAGAAAGCTATACCCAGTGAGCATCTTACCTTGAGTGGATATCGAGATGGAAGGATCAATCCATAAAGAAAGCTTGGCTAAAGGGCGAGATGCATCAGTCATTAAGCCACATGAATGGGAGAAAGATCCATCGATCTCCCGCTGCTTTTTCATCTCAAGAATTAGCGATTAGAGGAGCTTTTATGGTTGGGTTTCTAATATTCACGTCTTATCCCTCACTTTCTATGAGATCATAAACTTTAATTACGATATGACAAAGGGCTAAAAGCTTCTTTCCTTCCTACTCAAATAGAAAGAAGTTTTGTCTCGCAGTTCGTCAAGCTTATAATCTTTCAAAGGTTAAGATGAAGCAGATGGGATCTTACCTTTGATTGGTCGGGTGTTTAAGCCTCACCAGAAGCACCTTTGTTATTCAAGTCTCACCAAAGGCACAAGTTAGTACTGCTCACTTCTCTTCACGGAGCACTATTTGTTCTAGTGACACCAAAGTATCAATCTTTCTTCAAAACAAAATGAGAGATGTAGACATATAAACTACAACAAAAGAAATTTACAAGTGTCACACTCAAGCTAAAGCATCACAAAAATTTAGATCAAAAGATTCATGGAGAAACAGTCTTAAATGTTTTACTTAGAAAGAAACAAGATTCAGAAATCTAAATCACGAGAGTTGCTATTACATCATTCATCATCGAGAAATTTCAAGCAATCATTCAAGACGCAAGTTTAGTGCATAGTACATTCTACATAGGAAAGTCTTGCAAATATTCACATGAAGAGATAACTGGTTCTCATTCAAAGCAAGGGTAACCATGGAACTTCATCAAAGCCTCGATCAGAGACTAATTGAGTCACTCTAAGGAAGCACATTCAACTAACCTGTGCCTTTGTGTTAACCGTCCTAGTTGGAGAGCCAACTAGAAAAGAAAAATAGAAACTTTTGTTCAATAATTTGTGTATTTGTTGAAATATAGTGGATTATTGTCTCATATGACCAAAAAGATTGTGGGGTGAATATAGGATAAGATTAATCTAAAGGACCTTAAAAAATTCTTGTTAAACACTTAAACTCTTTTATTATTGCGTTACTTGTCATAACTTTTTAAGAGACTCATAATTACTTCCATTACTTTGTAACTATTTATAAATTTAACACTAACAAATAGCTAACTCCTTCTCATAAAGAATTCTACTGAGCCCATCATAAAACAAGATCATAACTTATTTTGTGATACTGAATTAAAATTTTATTTCCGCTGTGCACAACTCTTAATTCTTTCAACCTCATATTGATTTAAGTGTTTGTTTATAAAAGCAACATAACTATTTTAAAATAGTTATCTGCTTTAAAATAGTAGTTTATTTTAAGAGTTGATTAAGATCAATAATTATATGAGAGTCATGTTATTTACATCCCAAACCTTGTAAGTACATCACCCTAATATTTTCAACATTTCAAAAAGTTAAGTACACTTCCTAATTTTCTATTCTACCCTTATCAATATGTTTTTCAAATTAACTAAACCTACTAAGTACACCCCTACCCCAAACAAAACTCACACTATTCCTCCTCCTTCCCACCCCCACCCACCCACCCACCCACCACTACACCAGTCAAGCCCGTCTCCCCCTCCCTCATTCCTCTTTCACACCCCTACTCCAAACAAAACCCATACTATTCCACTATTCCTCCTCGGTGATGGAAGGGATTTTGCCGTTCAGAGTATTAGCGGCGGCAGAGGAAGAGAATTTGTCTTCTTCGTCATTGAATTCGACGGATACGGTGATATTCATGGGGATATCATTGGAGTTGGGAATTGCATCAAGGCACGTCCTTCGAGGAACTAGAGTTCCTTACACTGTTGCTTTGCTCGTCCTTGGCATTGGCCTTGGTTCTACGCCTCCATGATTATGCCCTTCTTTTAGACTTTACTAGATTCTGAATTACTGAATCTAAATTATGCCCTTCGTTGGTGTTGGGAATCCAACGAGTTTTTTTTAACCTGTTGAACGTACTACTACAGTTGTTCGGCACTTCAGTTTTAACTTAAATATATAATAATATTTTTATAATATATGAGGATGTATATTTGAAGAGTTGGGGTGTAAATAGTAACTCTCTATTTATATTTGTGTTAGTAAGAGACCTCTCATTTATTAATGAGATGAGATGGTCTCGATGGAGGACTTGAGCATGTTATGTATGTTTCTCTATTTTTTAACAGGAAACTAAGACATTATAAATATAATCAAACCTGATGATCGAAATGTCTTTGGTAGACAATTGCTTTTATATTTTTCTGCTTTAATAGAAGTTGATGTCCAATATTGCACGTTTTAAGTTTTTTTTTTTTTTTGGTTACATATTGCACGTTTTAATTGCTATAAAAGAATTTGTTGTAATAATGTGTTACGTGTTGATGTATTCCCCCCTTGTACCATCCATCCTGACGGTGACTACCGTTATACTCAACTAGGGAATTTAAATTAAATAATTGTTTTAAATGTGTTGTTAGGATCTGGATATAACATTAGGAGGGCCAACTATATATATATATATATATATATATATATATATACTCTCCAGACTGAACAAGACTAATCTTCCGATTGGTGGTAAAAGTTCTTCCAACAAGTATTTAACACAACTGCGTTTCCATAGACTCGCTCAAACCCAAGACTTATGGTTAGGCTAAAATAGCTCCCTTACCAGCTCATCTACGTACTTATTGGTAGAGCCAAATCTAATGGTGAATAAAAAAAATACAAAAAAGTACCCTTAAAACTTTTATATCCAAAAAGGTGTATAATTTATTTTTGGGAAAATATCAAATTATATTCATGATTATAGTATTTCATACTATAAAATAATAATAATATATAATAACAACAAGAACAACGACAACAACGATGACAATATTATTATTATTATTATTATTATTATTATTATTATTATTATTATTATTATTATTATTATTATTATTATTATTATTATCACTACTACTATTACTAATATTACAACCACAATTTCATATAGGTGTAGAAATGTTAACTTTTGAATTTTTAGTATTAAAATATTAATATTAAATTTATGAATAAAATTATTTTGAGATTATTTGGAAATGAAAATTTTAAGAGAATAGTAACGATAATAATAATAATAGTAATAATAATATTATTATTATTAATGAAGATAATGATAATGATAATGATAGTGATGTAATTATTATTATGATTATTGTTCGATGCAACCCTTATAATCATTTTCATCAATGAAAAGAAAAATAAGTTTTCATCCAAATGAGATCTTACCATAACGGCATTTGTAGAAACATTAACTTTTGGAATTTTTGGTAAAAGCTTAATTTTGTGACTCTTTGGATAGATAAATTATTTTTTGAGACTTTTTTGGTAATTTTCCCAAAAAGATACTTTTTTCTTTATACTTTTTCATAATAGAGTATTTATAATTTTTAATTCCCCGATTAGATTTATTAATGAGATGACATGGTTATTTTGTCAATTCTAATTCTAAATCTTAGAATTGAGGGGCCAAACATAACCTCAATATTAATTTGAAATATTTTATATTACCTTTTATGTACAAAAGTATACTTGCCGAGTAGACAAATGAGAGTAGTATTTACTTCATCCATCCCTAAATAAATTTCATTGAGGTTTGTATAAATGAGGAAAGTGGACAAATCTTATGAAGTATAATTTCCAAATAGTTTAAACAAATAAGACTCCGTCAATTTTGATCAACATACATTTTTCGATTTTAAGTGTAAAATATATAGAGTATCAAAATATCGCAAATTGTTAACCTTTGTATTTGAGTTTCTTATTTTGGTTCAACGACTATGACCATAGAGATCGAACTCATCCCCTATAAATTCTAAGGAAAGACCCTCGATACCCCTTCCCCTACAGACCTTAATGAAAGACCCTTAGTACCCCTTGACCACAGGCCAATCGGTACTTTTATAATTTCACTCAAATTTTAGCTTTGAAAATTAGAAAAGATCAAAACTGAAATTTTTGCTAACATAGTACTACTTATTCAATGCAACTCCAAAAAATTCTACTCCCACACCGTTCCCATAAAAAAATTAAAAAAAAAAAAAAGGTCTAGTTTGACTCAGTATACAAATTTAAAAAATTTAATTAATTTTATTATAAATATGAGGATATGATGCATTTTCCAAGGATGATCAAGTAAAAAGTGGGATCCATCAACAAAAGTAAAAAACAAATTAAATTAACATTTCTAAAAAAACTTTAAAAAGTGGACAATATTTATGAACGATCTACCAAAGAAATATAAACTCTTTTTTTAAGAATGGAGAGAGTATGTAATACACTTAATACATTTCCTTATTTACCCCTAAATTTGGACAATATTATCAAAACCATCCATTTTTGCAGTCAGACCCCACTTCTACATACCACCACAGTCTGGGAAAAAATATTAAATGTAACAAAATTAAAAGTAACAAGATATTACTAATCTACTATTGGTCAGGAAAAAATATTGAATCTAACGGAAATATAAATAAATGTGGTATTACTAATCTATTACAGTAAAATACATCAAATTAATAACTTTGTTAATGTGGAGAGTAAGACTATTGATCTACGTCCTTAATTTGTTGATATGGATCAACATCCAACCTTCTTTTTTTATTTTTCTTTTTTTGGTTTTAAGAAAACAAAACTTGCTTGCAGAATAGATGATTTTAGTTGCTTTGTATCGCAGTAGAACGATATACGACCTTATCCATAAAAGTCTACCAACTTGTAATGGCAAGTATGGTTGTAATTCAAGAGATTTAATTCTACTATTATTTTATTTATTAATTGGTCCAATAAGAAGTTAATTTTTGAACCAACTGATCCGATGGTAGAGCGAGAGCTTCACAAAGTGTGAGATCTCATTTTACGCCCTTTTCACGTCCCCTAAAGACACCACAAAAAAAAAAAAAAAATGGAGCCAAAATAGAGTCTTTTTTTCATAGGCAATTATATAATGTAGGAGATAAAATTTTGCTGTCTTATCTAGAATTGGTAAGTAATTAATTTAGTCTAGGCTGTGATCTCATCTCAAAATGACCCAATCCAATTATAGAAATTTTGTACATTTACGTACAATCCAATAGTTATCTGTAGTGTTGGGGATAAAATCTGGAAATATTTTTAAGTAGACCGAATGGAAGGCTAGTTGACATTACCAGCTATTTAAAGCAAACAGTTCTTCCCCCTCCCTCCAAACCGACCAAAGTTTCACACAGTGAGCGTTCAGTGTGTGTGTGTGTGTGTGTGTGGTGAGTGCATGCTGCAAAAATGCAATCCCTAGCTTTCTCTCTCCGGCTGCCTCAGTCAAGTCCCCGCCTGTCTCCGGTGCCGGTCACAGCCATTTCCAGCCTTAGCTCAAGCTCTTCTGTTGCATTCCGCATTCGTACTCCCCAATGTGCTCTCCAGACTCCCTCTCTTGGTCCTCTCTCTCTCTCTCTCCCTCCCCAATATGTAATATGTATGTATTGTGTACATGTGGTAATGTGTGTGTTTTACAATGATTAATCTGTGTCTATTTTTAGAACAAAAGAAAATAAAAGTGAATTTCAAATAGCAAGTGCTAATGTTAATTTCTGTTATTTAGACTGCATTTTGTTTTATGAATAGTGGTATTATTCGTGTTTGGCATTCTTATTTCTTCTTTTTGGGGAGATTTTCTTGGCAATCAAACAAGTGTTTATGAATTATGGTTGTGATTTGGTTTTGGTGATTTAGGTTCAGTTGTGGATGAAGTGAAGTTCACTGAAGCTTCAAGGAACGGGAATTTGGTACCACTTCACAAATGTATTTTTTCTGATCATTTAACTCCGGTGCTTGCTTACCGCTGTTTGGTTAAAGAAGATGATAAGGAGGCCCCCAGTTTTCTTTTTGAGTCCGCAGAACCTGGGTTTCGATCTTCTAGAGTTGTAAGACTATGTTCCCTGCTCTCCAACTTGATTATTGCTAGTTTCAACAATTTTCACGCCCCATTGTGCTTTCTTGATCTTTTCTATGTATAAGGTGCCTTCCCAAAGAATAATCATTTCAAAACTAAGCTACCGAAATAATGGCATTTCAAGCTTACCCTTGTTATTGGAAGGAATTGGTGTTTGGTTGTATGTTTATGGACTCTGAGAATTTTATTGTGTTAGGGTCGATATAGTGTTGTTGGGTCACAACCAACAATGGAGATCTTGGCCAAAGAAAATAAGGTTACGATTGTGGACCACGACAAAGGGTCCTTAACTGAGAAGTTCGTGGACGACCCAATGTCAATTCCAAAAAGTATTTCTGAGGACTGGAAGCCCCAACTTCTTGATGAACTTCCTGATACATTTTGCGGTATGATTTAGCTTTTGATAAAGTAGTCTCTGCTTTTTGAAGCTAGTTATTTTTTATTGCTCCTTATTGAGTGCTTGGTTCAATCTTGAGATATCATTTTGCAGAAATATTACTAGAAATGGTTAACATGAAGAACATCACATGCTAGGGCAGAACCAGCATTTTTTTTTGGGAGGGTAGGAAGTCTTGAGAATCACCAGTTCTTTTTTATAACCCAACTTCACCAATAACAAGAAAAAAAATTTAGTGCTAAGAGGGCAAGTTGCCTCATTGATCATTTTAAAGTTCAGAACCTGTATAGGAGTTGATATCCAAAGAATTGTGGGTTCTATTTGTAAATGCATGCTTTTTAACTTTTGCTAATAAGTTTCATTGTTGTTATCTCTAATCAGTAAGCATGCCATACAACAATCCTACAAATAAAGATTTTAGAATTATAGAGCAATCGTATAACTATAAGGATCCAAAGTATTTTAGATCCAAAAGAAAATTGAGTATACAGAATGCTAAAGTGGGAGGAAGTCTGCCGTCGGTAATTATGTCTAGTTATTTGTTGATATTAGGAGTATGTAAGGAGAAACCAAGTGATTCTGGAAAGATTTTAGTGCACAGAAGATTTGAGATCCGTATGAATTTAGAATCAATTTGCAGATCAAATCCAAATTGGTAGTTTGGTGGTAGTTTATATCTTAAGAAAAATTGGTACATAATAAATGAGAGGGTTGGTGGAAATCAGTTACTTGGTTTTATCCCATTAATTTTCTGCATCATGAACAGGTGGGTGGGTCGGTTATTTCTCATATGACTCAGTCCGCTATGTAGAGAAGAAGAAGCTGTTATTCTCAGGGGCACCACAAGATGACAGGGGCCTTGCTGACATTCATCTAGGACTCTACGAAGATGTGATTGTTTTTGATCATGTGGAGAAGGTACTCTTGGTCATTTAGATATGGGTGAGCTCTTACACTGGATATATGTTGTGGAGTACAATTCCTTGCATGAACTAAGCTTCCTTTATGATCTGCATTCACTGGATTTTGATTTTGTTTGTGTCCCCTTCTGCTATTGCAGAGAGTTCTCTGTTCCCTTCCCCTCCCCCACCCTCACCCCCCCCCCTGCCGGGCTCTGTATCTTTAGGTGAGTCATATTGGAGAAACTTTTTGAGAGCAAAGTTCATTCAGAAAAACACTAAACAGAAAAGAGAAAATCACCACAACATGTTGTATATCTGTATTACTAGACATTTGTTGATCAACCAACTAGAATTTGGAAAATTTGCCTACAAGCATCGATTAGATTTAGGGCACAAATGAAGCTTCTCCGGCCAGTAAAACAGATAGTTATTGTCACTTGCAGCCTTAATGCATTCTCAATATTCTTTCGTTTTCCCGTTTTCTGTTTTTCTTTCTGGGAGAAAGTGAGGAGGCAACCTAAGGAGTGGGAGGATGAGGTGTTAACCTCTTGGTTATGCCCTCTTTTATTATACACTCCTTTCGTTCCAGGCAAAAAGTCCACTTTCCTTTTTTAAAAGTCAACATGTGATTAAATCAAATCAATATTTTACATACTTTACTTATGGTTTAGGAAATAAAATTTTATTAATTAAAAACTACATTAAGAATACTATGGATTACTACTTTCATAATTTTGTAAAAACAAATAAATCTATGTAAATTATCGCTCAAAATTTAATTAAGTTGACTCAAAAAAGTCAAAAGTGGACTCTTTACCTGAAACAGAGGGAGTATTCATCTTTTAACAGTTATTAGGGGCATATTCAAATGTCCTCGTGCGTGGACAAAAACGAAGAGTTTAACCATTTTACATTAGGAATTCCCAACTTTTAAACTAGAGTCAATCTCACAATTCCTTGTTGCCTTCTTCCTTTGTCTGACCTCACATTGGATAATGTTGTTAATTTCATTGATCATCATCTTGGGGATTCCTGGGGGCAGTTCAAAAGTTCTAGCATTTCTAATTTCTTTCCATTCAAACATGAAATCTATACCTAGATGTTTAAATTTTAAAAGTTTCCTTCGTGTTCAGATGCAACCAAAGTCCCCTTTGTTTGGACGAGAGTGATTGGCACCACTTGGTCCACATAAGAGCCCGTTCTCCTGGCCAGATTCTATTAGTTTCGCAATAATCAAAGCTGTGATCCACTGTTCAATTTCTTTACTTGTCTTGTTTTATTATCATTTGGTTTAAAATTCTGATTAAGACTTCCGGCATCTTTTTTATCCTCAGAAAGCATACGCAATTCATTGGGTGCGGCTGGATCAGTATCCATCTCTCGAGGAAGCATATACTGATGGAATGAGACGCTTGGAGATATTGGTGTCCAGAATACATGATGTAGATTCGTAAGTAACTTCATTACTTCTCTTTCCTTTCTCTACTTTTAACTTAACATCTTGACAATTGTTCTCCTAATGCTATTTGCACATGCTTCCCTGATTCTCAATTGTTAGCCCAAGGCTATCTTCGGGGTCTGTGGAATTATGCACTCACCAGTTTGGACCTACTTTGAAGGAGTCTAACATGACAAGAGAAGAATACAAAAAGGCAGTCTTAATGGCAAAAGAACATATTCTTGCAGGGGATATTTTCCAGATAGTATTAAGTCAACGCTTTGAACGCCGAACATTTGCTGATCCCTTTGAAGTCTACAGAGCATTGAGAGTTGTGAATCCAAGTCCATATATGACTTACTTGCAAGTGAGCTGTCTAAAAATGTCAAAATTCCTTTGTATCGTTATTTGTCTTATGTTTGTGTGTAGTTAACCATATATTTATATCGAAGTTCAACTTTATCAGGCTAGAGGGTGTGTCTTGGTTGCATCAAGCCCAGAAATACTCACTCGTGTACATAAGGTAAGTCATTTACTCAACAATATTTGGTACATTTATCTGCAATTCTAAGTCAAACTTAGCATTCAGTTAATTGCTCGATGTACTTCTAAATATTCACCAAATTTAGAAAGAGAAAAGAAATTCACCAATTTGTCTATAATGTTTCTCTTGTTGACAGAATAAGATTGTCAACAGACCGTTGGCTGGGACTGTTAGAAGAGGGAAGACACCTGAAGAAGATGAGGAGTTAGAGAAGCAGCTGCTAAAAGATGAAAAGCAATGTGCAGAGCATGTAATGCTGGTTGATTTGGGGCGAAATGATGTTGGAAAGGTTTCTCAAGTTTTTCCTGCTAATTTATTACCATTTCATCACCTCTTAGAGTCCGTTTGGTCGAGCGTTTTGGCCAAAACGCAGAGATAAAATGCAGCTTATTTGCAAAAAATGTGTTTCAATACTGCGGCAGAAAACGCAGCTGCGTTTTAAAACGCTGGAATTCCCAGCTTTTTCCCAAAACGCAGGTTTTAAAACGCTCCTAGGAAAAAAAAGCTGCGTATTGAAGTGATATCTCAAACGTATTTATAAGGAAAGACCTCCGTTTTTAAAACACTGCGTTTTTAAAACACTGCGTTTTATAAATGCTGTACCAAACGGGCTCTTAGTTAATAGTCCCCTAGTTTGGAGTTCATTTATTTTTTGTGCCTCATAATATCTAGGTATTTCTTAGTCCTGTAGGTCATAAAATCATTATTTATGTTCTTACATGTCTTTACTATTTGTTGCTAAGAATGATTCTGGATCTAGGTCTCAAAACCCGGTTCGGTTAATGTGGAAAAGCTTATGAATGTCGAGCAATACTCCCATGTGATGCACATCAGCTCCACGGTGAGACATTATGGTGTGGTACAAACGTTATTTTGCATAAACATTTATTTAAAGGCCTTGTGATTACTGGAGTCAGACTTGGTAACTAAATAGAAAACAAGACGAGACGGACATGATGTTGTTTGATTGCTCGATGGTTTTTATAAAACTCTGAATATTTATCCTGTTCACAGGTTACAGGGGAGTTGCTTGATCATCTTACTTGTTGGGATGTCCTGCGTGCTGCATTGCCCGTTGGAACAGTTAGTGGAGCACCAAAGGTTATTTGCTACCTCACTATCGTTTCCTGTGCTTTAAGTTTTTGGAATCATATTTTTAGTGATAAACACTTAAATATTTTACGATCTCCTTTCAGTACTGAATTCCTTTTCCTCCATGTTCTGACCATCCACTGCAATGTAATATAGGTGAAGGCCATGGAGTTAATCGATCAATTGGAAGTCACGAGACGCGGACCTTATAGTGGAGGATTTGGGAGTATTTCCTTTACGGGCAGTATGGACATTGCACTGGCTCTCAGAACAATAATATTCCCAACTGGAACTCGTTATGACACTATGTACTCATACAAGGATGCCAGCAAGCGCCAGCAATGGATTGCTTACCTTCAAGCTGGTGCTGGAATTGTTGCTGATAGTGTTCCTGACAATGAGCAAAAAGAGTGCGAAAACAAAGCAGCTGGTTTGGCTCGTGCCATTGACTTGGCGGAGTCAGCTTTTTTGTAATTGAAAGTGCACTATCACAGTACAACGAGCCAAATCTCCAGGGGTGGTCCAAGTGAAAGAAATGTACTTGTGCAGAACTGGATGATATCAGCTGATCAAGTCACAGCTCTTAGAAGTTTTGTTAAACTACTGTAGAAGAATATTGTTGTTAGGGATGAAGAATATCAATAAACAAGAGCCTCTGTGATGTTTGGGAGATGATAAATGAATACTGGCTTTTGCATTTGCAATTAACTACTACTGATTGACCGATTTAGTCTTGATCCTTGTCAACTGCTTTAGCAGCTTCTGATTGGCTGATATTCATTGAACTGGTGGTCACAAGGATTTGATTTCACAAGGCCTGAACTAGAGTCATTGATGAGACCAATGAATCAATGGCGTAAACAGTGCAATGTAGTGTATAATCATTCCGATTAAAAAAAAAACTATGTTATCAACTACTACTTTCGTCACAAAATATAATTGTCGTTGTAGTAAAGTTTTTTTTATCTCAAAATAATTATCGTTATAGGATTTCAAGAAATATTGGACAATTTTTTGTCAAAATTGTCCTTATTTATTACTCTCTTTAAAGAGAGTTGGTAAGAAGAAAAAAAAAACTCCTTCAACTTCCCTACAATAAAGGGCAAACTCCAAAATTCGTCTATCCTTTTTGCATTTTTTGGTATTCGTCACTGTACCAATTTTTTTTAAGACCATCCTTGTACCACGATGATTGAACATAATTGGTCCTTCTGTCAATTTTTGTTAATTTTTTTCTGTTAAGTCATCCCACGTGCTCCTCGCAAGCATTTTGAAAAGGGTAAAATAGTCATTTTTGTTTAAGAATGTACAGGCCTTCCAGTAGAGTAAAGGGTAAACGTGTGTGTGTGTGTGTGTTTACTTCACTACGATTGTAAGGTTAAGGGAAGCCGTGGGAGGGATTTTGTTTTTGTTTTTATTTTTGTTTTATTTTGTTTTTATTTAAAAAAACGGGGACGACACCCTGCTAGATTATATTAAAAAAAGAAAAGGAATACAAACATGAGGGGGGACAATCAGTCTAACCCTTATAAATAGGAGGACAGAGGAGGCTGATCTTGAAAAGAAAATACAATAATATAAAATCAAAATATCTAAGAACTTTGAAATAAAAAGAAAATTGAAAAACCTAGGAGGTCCTAAGCCTAACAGTGCCATGGACATCGAGAATAACGTTGCCTTTAATAATCTGCGGAAGATCAACATGAGATGAGAACACTGTGTCAATACCCAAATCAATAGCCAGATTGGCAAGGCCATCAGCAACAAAATTTGCTTTGTGGAAACAATGACGAAAGGAAAAATTACAATCCTGCTACATGGAGTGAATTGCCCGAACATAGTATATCAAGGACCAAGGACGACGGTGGCCCTTAGTGAGCCAATCACACATGGACTTAGAATCCATTTCAACAATAACATTTTGGTGGCCTTTAGAATGCAACCCCCTTGAAAAAGAGCCTTTATTTCAGCCTCAAAATTAGAAGCTATCCCAAGAAAGGATGAGTAGGCATACACAACAGAACCATTGAAATCACAAATGACCCCTCCGCCGCCACTAAGCCAGGATTACTCCTACTAGCTCCATCAGAATTGAGCTTAAGAGTACCCGCTAAAGGCTTGACCCATTTGATAGCCTGGATCGAAATTCTCTTTCTCAAAGCATAAGAAGTTGTGAGACCATTCGAGCTACGCACACTTAAGTAATTTGCTGCCATCATAATCTGAGAGAGATCCCTATCTGTGTCGAAAACAATGGAGGAGAAGGACTTTGAAGAACCATCATAACCCGTCATACATCTTTGCTAGATAGAGTCAGAGGCTAACTGGAAGCCCTTCCGACATATGCCTTCATCAATAGGCAATTTCTTCATGAATAACCTCCAAAGGAATATGCTAATATGCTTGGGATGAGCTTTATGCCACATAAATTTAGAGGAAAGCATAGAAGGAGCTGCAGGAGAAACTAAGCGCAAAGCAGCAGCAATGGAAAATTGGCCCGAAGGAGTACTGGTCCAGCACGGCATGTCAGGGGATTCACTAATTGAGATTCTCTTGTCGTGAATCGCTTGAAGGGCAACTGCAGGAAGATAATACCGAGCAGCAGGCAGCACAGAACCATTAGAATCAAACAACTCTTTGATCAAATCAACCTAGCAGTCAAGAGGCCTGGTGAGAAAATGACCAGGCAACCAACGATCAAACCAAATAGAACAATTGCCCCTTCCAACAATCCAGCATATGTTGGGCTCAGCAATAGCACGAATTCTCTGAAGACGACTCCAAACATGAGAACCTTTGATGGTGGAGAAGGATGCGTGACTGGAGGAACAATAACGAGCTTGAAGAAATTCAGACCACAGACTATGCTGAGTACGAAATCTCCACCAAAGTTTAATAGAGTATGCTTGAACCAGATTAAAAGGAGAGGGGATACCAATACCACCTTCCTCCTTTGGTTTACAACAATTACGCCAAGAGACCCAATGAGATTTCAATTTACCTTCCCCAGAAAAAATTTGCAAAAGTTCTCTCAAGCATATTGATAACCGCTACCGGAGGCTCAAGAGAAGCAAGGAGATACGCAGTTATAGAATGAAGAACATGATTAATCAAAGTAACTTTGCCCGCATGATTGAGAAAAGATCCAAGCCAAGTTTCCATCTTAGATTGTAATTTAAGAACCAGGGATCCAAATAAACTTTTAGATTTTCGGCCAAAATATAAAGGACATCTAAGATAAGTGATAGGAAGAGAACCCAACTGGAAGCCCAAATTAAAGCTGAAGCAATACGGGAAGCGCGAGAAAGAGAGACCGAAGGAGCTACAAAAACTTTGCTTTTAGTGACGTTAACCATCTGGCCAGATAAGGATTCATAAGATCTCAGTAAGTCAGCATGCTTCCAAGTAGACCAGCAATTACCATTACAAAAAATAACCACGTCATCCGCAAAGGCAAGATGCGAAACTAAAGGGCAACCACTAAAAGTAGAATAGCCAACTCTTGGGAAAGAAGAGTGTAGATCATTCAGACATCTACTGAGCACCGTTGAAGCTATAATAAATAAAGCAGGAGAGAGAGGGTCACCCTATCTAAGCCTGCAAGAAGAGTGGAAACATCCCACAGAATTGCCATTAATAAGCACCGAGAACCAATTATTAGATATCAAGCGCCAAATGAGGTCAATGAAGATCTCATGGAAACCAAATTTACGAAGCACCTATATAAGAAAAACCCAAGACACCTGGTCGAAAGCCTTCACCATATCCAACTTGAAAATAATATTAGAACCATTTACTTTCTTGCCCAGATAAGTGACCAATTCCTGAGCAAGCAAACTGTTATCCTGAATAACCCTGCCTTGCGTGAAAGCACTCTAATTCGGAGAAATGATAGAGGGAAGGATTTTAGCAAGTCTGACAGTCAAAAGCTTAGATATAATCTTATTACAAAAATTACAAAGACTTATAGGACATAAGTCTTTAAAAGAAGCCAAGGAATCAACTTTGGGAATACATGATAATATCCCAACAAGCAATAAAGAAATGTCCTGTAAAACCATTCGGACCAGCAGCACTCTCACCACTCATGCTAGAAACCGTAGCTAAGATCTCTTCTATAGAAGGGGGTTTAATTAAATCTGAGTTCCAGTCATCCTTAACTAATGAAGGAACCAAATTAATACCAGCAGTTACGGGAGGGGAGACCATTTGAAGTTGAGCTCGAAAATAGTCCACAGCACCATTCTTGATATCCTCCTCTCTTTCAAGTAAAGTACCCTCAATATTACGAATGGAATGAATATGCAGACGACGCTGGGCTTGACGAACAGAGGTATGAAAAATCTTTGAGTTACCATCACCATCTTTAAACCATTTAATCTTTGACTTCTGTCTCCAAAAATATTCCTCAGTAGCCATAGCCTTACGCAGATTGGCTTCGGCACATAATAAGGCAGCTCGGTTTTCGCCAAAGCTGTTTAATTTAAATAATAATTCTTTCTTAAGAACCTCAGCTTCCGCATCCTTTAGGGAGCTGAAAATATTGCCAAAAACATTTTTATTCCATTGGTGGAGAGCTTGTTTAGTAGCACGTAGCTTAAGAGCAAACTTAACCATAGGACGACCATCTATAGGAGAAGCCCAAGTATTCCGGACTACATCCATAAAAGTAACGTGGCTAGTCCAAACATTTAAAAACCGAAAAGCCCTCAGTTTGGAGATCACAAAACGAGAGAAACTGAGAAGTAAAGGGCTATGGTCGGAACACGTACGATTCAAATGCTGAACAAAAAATTAAAAAAGACATCCAACCAATCAGTGTTGCAAAGGACACGGTCAATAAATTGGTGGATTGTAGAATTCCCTTCCCGCTAATACCCTAGGTCAGATAAACCAGCAGCTGCAATAAAAGCATGAAAATCCATAGCACTGTTGCTATCACAACCATGACCACCTTATTTTTCCGTAGGGTGTAGGACGATATTGAAATCCCCCCCAACAATCCAAAGGGTGCCAGCATATTGAGAGCTAATGTCTAATAGATCAGACCAAAGAAGATGGCAATCAATGGCCTCGCATTTGGCATAAACACACGAAACCAAAACCGAAAAAGGCCATGAAAAATGCTGGATACGGAGAGTGAGATACTGAATAAAATCTTGGACAAGAGAGCAAAAATACATAGATTTTGCAAAAAATCAAATAGAACCAGAAGAGTTGGTGAGGCAGTACTTAAACTTGAGACGCCTGGTTATAAAATTTATCCTATCTGGGGCAATCATTGGTTCGAAAACTGCAATAAAGGAAATGTTGTGGAGCTTGACAAGTCATTTAATATGAGCCACCGTTGGGTCATTACCCATCCCTCTAACATTCTAAAGAAGGGCTTTAAAGTCCATGGGAAACATACTGAACATAATCAATTTGTTTGGCCTTTGATCGAGTGAGATGATCCGACTGAGAAATTAACCTTCTGAGAACCAGTTTCTAGGTTTAGAGCTTCTAAACTAGACAAGTCTTGCTCTCCTTCTTCCTCAATAACATCAAGAACAACAAACTTATTAGATAAGGAAACAATAGGCTGCCCAGTATCATTCTCTTGAGAGCCAACAGGCAAAGAATCCACATGTTTTCCATCATCAAGATCTAATCTGAAGTTTCAACCTCCGTAGGGGCCTTGTCAACTAGAGAGTTTGTATTAGCAATATCAACGTTATGTACCATTCGCCCCCGCATCCTCAACAGTACAAGCAACCGGCTCATTAGAATTTTGATTAACAAGCAAATTAGGGCTCACATCACCTTGCACCGGGCATGGGTCAATCTCTATAGAGCTTACGTTAGGGCTTACATCATCCTGAAAATTAGAGTTAGGATTTTTTACAATAATGATGGTGTCTTCATTATCGTTACCGGCATTCCCAGTATCCAAAACAGTAATAGTAACGGTATTATCGTCCTTTTGGTTCTGGGCTCCAAGATCAGCCGAGGTAGAAGTACAAGGGTCTTTAGATTTCCATACCATGGTAACAACTTTGGCTTATTTATTGTTGGTATTGGTAGACGTTGGTATCTCAGAGGTTCCTTCACCTTAGCCTTTCCATTGCCCGCATCCTTGAGATAAACCTTACAGTTATCATCATCATGTCCCTGCCTATGACAACAAGTACAATACAACAGTACTTTCTCGGTGGATTGGTTGCCAAAACCCCGCCATGCCTGGACCACAATCAATCCAAATACGAGTGGGAAGAGCGTTAGTGAGATTAATTTCGATGCAAACCCTAGCCAGGCTAGGACGAAAAAGCGTTGCCGTAGGGGTGTCAATAATAATCGGCTTACCCACCAAACTTGCAATAGAAAATAGGGCTTGTTTATGAAATAGACAAATTCGTAAACCAGGCAACTCAAACCAAACAGGGACAATAGGACTCTCAACCTCCAGCCTAAATCAGGCGTCCATTTAAAAACCCTCATGGGGTATGAGCCAAGGTACCACTGGTCTTTGATCCACAATCTTTGGTAGTCGTTCTTATGGTAAGCTTGGATCAAGACATGCTTAGTACCCAAGTGCCCCAAAGTGACGTCCGCCTTTAAACTTAGCATGAGAGATGGTCTGCCATGCGAAAATTTCCCCACCAAAGTGAGATGAAACGACTTAACTAACATTGAGATAAGATCCAGAGTGAGACGCAAACATGGTTCACCCTTGTAAGTAGAGGTCGGGATGATTATGACTGAGTGAGAGGATGGTGTAGAATTAGAGACCGCCGAAGCAAAGGACTATTATAGAAAAGGAGAGGATGGCTGCGTCGGGGGGACAGCAGCGCTGGCAGAGGCCGCCGCCATGAAGCCCTAGGAACGCACCCTAGAGAGAGAAAAGAAACCCAAAAGACATAACTCTTGTAGATTGTTTTATGTAAACATTTGTTGGGAGGAATTAAAGTAGAAGCTTTAAGAACTAATGGAAATCAAAATTGAAGATTAATTTATTTTTATGTGTGTGTGTGTGTGTTTACTTCACATTTCAAGATTAATTTGTTGTCTTACCAATACAATTTTGGTTCTTTATCACCTACATCATGAACTAATGGAAATCAAAATTGAAGCTGAGGAATTTGTTCCCGTGATTCAAGAATGCAGCGGATCATCAGGGCGTGAAATTCCCGGTTGAATTTTTACATTGGGTCAAGACATGGGGATCTGGGTTAATGTCTTGGATTCTAGGGTTTGAATTTGAACTTTTTTCGCAACAGAGGTGGGTTGAGAGGGATGGGTGAGGGGGTTCAACAATAGAGAAGGCTTGCCAGTTAGCATCTCGAGCATAATACAAATAAGGGCCCATATATCAGACGGAGGTCCTTGCAGACCATCAATAATTATTAGGAATATTCCTGTGAAACAGCTGATATATATGTTTGCATATTCCAATACAGTGATTTGTTTGTTCCCATTACAACACATGTTTCACAAGTGTCTAAAAGGGCTGCGTATCGGTTAGCGTGGCAACTTGCTGAAACATTGCATAGGTCTATAAACTAGGAAGTCTTTATACATATCCGAGTCTTTGTCCTACCAAACCTTTCATATGGATTAGCTCTCTAAAGCACCAGCAAACATCTTTACCAGCAATGTCTCACCAGCAGACATTTCTACCAGCAATATTTCACAAGCAGACTTCACTGCTGCAGTTCTACATAGGCAGTTACTCACGTATCAGCCATGTTCTCTATCAGACGATTGCAAAAGTACTACAAAGTTCAAAGAGGAACATCGGTCGTTCTCCAAGCTTTAAAGTTTACAAATAATTTGTTGTCTTACCAATACAATTTTGGTTCTTTATCACCTACGTCATGAACTAATGGAAATCAAAATTGAAGCAGAGGAATTCGTTCCCGTGATTCAAGAATGCAGCGGATCATTAGGCCGTGAAATTCCCGGTTGAATTTTTAAATTGGGTCGAGATATGGAGATCTAGGTTAATGTCTTGGATTCTAGGGTTTGAATTTGAACTTTTTTCGCAATAAAGGTGGGTTGAGAGGGATGGGTGAGGGGGTTCAACAATAGAGGAGGCTTGCCAGTTAGCATCTCGAGCACAATACAAGTAAGGGCCCATATATCAAACGGAGGTCCTTGCAGACCATCAACAACTGTTAGGAATATGCCTACGAAACAGCTGATATACATGTTTGCATATTCCAATACATTGATTTGCTTGTTCCCATTACAACGCATGTTTCACAAGTAGCTAAAAGGGTTGCGTACCGGTTAGCGTGGAAACTTGCTGAAACAATACATAGGTCTATAGACTAGGAAGTCTTTGTACATGTCCGAGTCTTTGTCCTACCAAACCTTTCATATGGATTAGCTCTTTAAAGCACCAGCAGACATCTCTACCAGCAATGTCTCACCAGCAGACATTTCTACCAGCAATGTTTCATCAAAAGACTTCACTCTTGTAGTTCTACATCGACAGTTACTCACGTATCAGCCATGTTCTCTATCAGACGACTGCAAAAGTACTGCAAAGTTCAAAGAGGAACATCGGTCGTTCTCCAAGCTTTAAAGTTTACAAATAATTTGTTGTCTTACCAATACAATTTTAGTTCTTTATTACCTACGTCATGAACTAATGGAAATCAAAATTAAAGCAGAAGAATTCGTTCCCGTGATTCAAGAATGCAGCAGATCATTAGGCCGTGAAATTCCCGGTTAAATTTTTAAATTGGGTCGAGATATGGAGATCTAGGTTAATGTCTTGGATTCTAAGGTTTTAATTTGAACTTTTTTTGCAACAGAGGTGGGTTGAGAGGGATGGGTGAGGGGGTTCAACAATAGAGGAGGCTTGCCAGTTAGCATCTCGGGCACAATACAAGTAAGGGCCCATATATCAAACGGAGGTCCTTGCAAACCATCAACAAATGTTAGGAATATGCCTATGAAACAGCTGATATATATGTTTGCATATTCCAACACAGTGATTTGCTTGTTCCCATTACAACGCATGTTTCACAAGTAGCTAAAAGGGCTGCGTACCGGTTAGCGTGGCAACTTGCTGAAACAATGTATAGGTCTATAGACTAGGAAGTCTTTGTACATGTCCGAGTCTTTGTCCTACCAAACCTTTCATATGGATTAGCTCTTTAAAGCACCAGCAGACATCTCTACCAGCAATGTCTCACCAGCAGACATTTCTACCAGCAATGTTTCACCAGCAGACTTCACTCCTGGAGTTCTACATCGACAGTTACTCACGTTTCAGCCATGTTCTCTATCAGACGACTGCAAAAGTACTGCAAAGTTCAAAGAGGAACATCGGTCGTTCTCCAAGCTTTAAAGTTTACAAAGATTCGCAAAGGACACTCTGCAAATCTCCCTGACAGCTTAAAGATACGCATCGATGTCTGAGCCTTCACTATTATCCTCTGAACATTTCCTCTTCCGTGCTTAGTCCCAGTGTGCTTCAATCCAGGCCTGCACGTCAAGTCCCATCCACTCAGCCTGAATCACGGACAGAAATCAAGACCAAATCTTCATATAGATTTTTACCCAACAGTTCATAACAAATGTACTATGATACATTGAAAAACGAACCTCTTCAACGTGCAAAAATAAATCTAAGTAAACAACGGATCATTCCTTCTCTCTACCTATAAAAGAAACCTCTCATCCCTCGTCAACAAGAGCGAAAGTGTGTGAGTTCACAAAGAGTGAAAAAAAAAAACACAAAGTGTAAGAACAAACATTTTGTGGGAGAGTCATCTGAAATTTTAAAGACAAAAAGAAGCTTTGCTTAATCAAAAACTTCTTTCTTGATTTGAGTTCTTTCTTCCTTCGAAAGGCTCAGTCTCTTCAGCAGCTATACTTCAAATCCATAACTAGAGAATAAGCATGAAGCCTACTGTTGAAGAGTGCACCTGCTTGAAGATGTCCGATGAAGAAACAAAGCTTAATATCCACATTGCATTCATACCGGCAAACTTGTACTCCATTACAAGGGCTGTCTGTTGTGCAATAAAGTGTCATCATAGTTGGTCGAGTGCTCTGTACTCAGTTGTTTAAATACTTGCTATTTGAACAATCCATTATTTTTTCTTCTCACAACAAATTTATCGAGTTGAAACTACAAGAAGACAACATGCTTAATATTGACTACATCTTTCAATGTATTTTCGATAAATTTGATTTCGCCTTTTTAATCTCTCATTTTTCTTTCCGGGGAGACTGCTAGGATTAGAGACTCTAGGTTGATGTACTAAGCATGCTTACCTTAGAGTAAACCTCTGCTGAATTTTAATATAAAATATATTTCTTTACATTCAGCCTTTACTTATCTTTTCTTTTAAATGTACTATTTACTTCAGCAATTTATTCATGGAAAGCGATATTTGCATCTAATGAAGATTCAAGACTGTTGATATGATGTACTTCTATATATTTATGCACAGCTATCTTTAATCTTCTATATTATACTTTTGCTGATAGTTCTTCCGCTACTTTACTCTCTTACATCAGCAAAGTGTAATAATTTCAATTTTCCAGCAGTTAGTCAAATTTACTGTGACAAAGTAAATAAGGTCTGCTGAAGCACATCTGTCATTCTTTGTATCAACTATGGTGCTTTTAAAGAAAATTGACTTGGCCTGATAATCATTTCATCCTTGTCCTTAAACATATTTCAAAATTGGATGAGATTTTTAAATGAATGTAACATAGGCTATTCAACCCCCCCTCCCCTCTAGCCTATCTTCGAGCATATCAACATGGACCTAACAACAACAGCTTCTGAAGACAAATACATTGGAGTTCCTCTCCAGTAAGGATCCAACTTCTTCTTCTTGCTCTGATTGTCCCTCTTTGCCAAACCCAAATCCCTAATCTTCGCCCTAAAATCAGCAGCACCCTTTCTTGTATTCTCCACAAGCAAAACGTTTTCAGGCTTCAAATCACAATGAACATAACCACTATCATGAATATGACAGAGCCCGCGAAGAATTGACCTAGTATAGCATCGAACCAGAAACAGAGACCTCAGCCGAAAATTTTCATTAGAATTTCATACAGTGCTTTGCTTTTTTGCCCAGGGTTTTGATGTTGATCAGGGTTTTGTATTCTTTAAATTTATTTCTTTTATTATTTCAACTTTAGTTGCGTTTAATGAGCAATTTACCCTTCATTAAATGCACGTGATGAGCATGTGTAGAAACCTAACAGCCAAAAAAGAGTCGGACATAGACAGAAGGACCATTTGCGTTTAGCCTAATTAGTTCAGAGACCATATACGCTTATAAGGGACGAATACCAAAAAATGCAAAAATAAATAAATAAATAAATACCGGGACAAATTTTGGAGTTTGCCCTACAATAAATGAACTTAAATAAGGGTAATTAGGCCTTTCGAAAGTTTCTTTAATCTGTGTGCAAATTGTTAAAACGACAATTATTTTGGAACGGATGTAGTATATAGGGTTAACTTCACCAGCAGTCCCTGAAATTTTGGGCTTTCTACCAGCAGTCCCTGGTTTCAAACTTGTACATTATTGATCCTTGATCTTTTAATTTTGCACGCTACAAGTCCCTCCAACCGGATGCCGTTAAAACCTACAGTTAAAACCTCATGTGCCTTCCACGTGAGGGTTTTTCAAGGGTAAGAATGTCATTCCTAGCCAAGGCAGTTTACACTTTACCCCTTGGCTAACAAGTGAGGCAACTCCGGCTCCATCTTCGGCGAATGAGGTTTTAACGGCAGCAGTCCTCCGGCAGCATATATTCAAGAAAGAGAGCAATGACGATTTCCCATCTCGACCACTATATCTACATTACAAAAAAATAAAAAAATAAAAAATCCCCAATCAATAAATCAAAATCAGCCCCCACAAAACAAAACAAAACAAAACCCATGAAAAACACAAACACAAGGAGGGGGAGAGAGAGAGAAGGAGATAATGAATAATTGAGACGGGTGTTGATGGAATTGTCGTCGGAGGAACAACGATGGGCGGTGTCGCGGTTGAAGATTGCCCCCGGGTAGTAGATGGGATGGGTGTTTGAGTAGTCGGTAGCGTCGGCGAAATTGTATGCGGCGAAAAAGTCGGAGACTTCGAAGGGGATGAGATAGGACTCGTCGGAGTAGCCGCCGGAGAAATGAAGGGCGACAGGAATGTCGAAGGAGAGGACTTGAGGGCTGCGAGACGGGCATCAAAGAAGCCGGAGACTTCGAAGGGGATGAGATAGGACTCGTCGGAGTAGCGGCCAGTGAAATGAAGGGCGACAGGAATGTCGAAGGAGAGGACTTGGGGGCTGCGAGAAGGGCATCGAAGAAGCCGGAAGCTTCGAAGGGGATGAGATTGGATCTTCCGGTAACGGCGACAGCGGCCAAGCTTGGTAACTCCAATTCAGCATCTGAGATTGATCCATCATCCAATTCTATGTTATAGAAACCCTAGGAATCTCATTGATGATTTCCAGAATTTTCAAATTAATTTTAAAGGGTTAACTTCAATTAATGAACAACAATGCTTTTACCAAGGGTGTGAAGTGTAAAAGTCTTGAAGAGAAATGACTTTCATGCCCTTGGAAAAACATCACGTGGAACGCACATCATAAACTAACGGCAGATTTTAACGGCATCCGGTTCATCCGGTTTCAGGGACTTGTAGCGTACAAAATTAAAAGATCACGGATCAATAATGTACAAGTTTGAAACCAGGGACTGCTGGTAGAAAACCCAAAATTTCAGGGACTGCTGGTGAAGTTAACCCTAGTATATATATACATAACCTTCCTTATTGAAAATCAATTCCAAGTTTTCTAGAACCAACTCAAAACTTGAGACACAGAGATCTCATCCTAGGAAACCAAATATACATTTCAGCCGAACATGGAATTAGACAATCGGACAGAAATCATGCTTTCAAGTTTCAACAACCAGAAACATACAACTTACTGCACAAATATTGACTTAGGCTGGTGATGCACCATAAGAAGGTATTTTCAGAAAACACACATCATAAATGATACCAGTTACAGGGAACATAGATGCTAATTATTCCCATCACCAAGGAAAACAGACCAGTATGTTATTGAGATTTATTCTGGAGGGAGATGCTCATACTACCACGTGCAGCAACAAATAATTCCAATGTAAATGTGGAGTGTAGAAAATCAGACGTTGGATTTAACACTATCCTGAATTTTGTTACCAAGTAGGGCTGAGGTCCAAATCAACCCTGCCATTTATTGTAGTGATTGGTGTAGGTAAAGTTAACATTATCACAAAGGTGTCTTTAGTAAAAATAGAAAATGAACTCTTATGAGGTCCGGACTCAGTCATTTTATTCACATACACGACTCGGTGCTCCCCAAATAGAGTACATCTGCCCTTAAGTTTTGAGGAACCTGTTAAGACATACTGGTACCTGTTGTTTAAGAGTATTATGCAACAGATATATCCACTGCCATCAACAATTTTGACTGGGAGATTACATAAAGATATGTATCAGTTGACTATAAGCAAGCAATAGCAAATTGGTAACAACTCAATTCAAATTCATTGTAGCAACAAGCTGATATGAAATCACCATATTCAGCTTCTAGTGAGATAGATGATTTATAGCTTTCTTGCCGTCATCAAGAGCTATGTCCGTCGAAAATACCATACTGTATGACTACCATTTCAAGAAATCAACCCGTGGCGAGTATATTTGTAGTCTGGTTACAGCAAGCAGAGGGTCTGGGCGCTGAAGTAATAGATTGAGAATCCACCAATATATGGAGGATTAATGAGTAAGAGTAGAACACTGCTCTGAAACAAACAACTGATGATATAATAGAAGGATCCAACATAAAAGGAAATATCAATCCGAAAAAATCCTCAACATGTTATGCTAACAAATATTTACTAAACTAAAAATAAATTGGAAGACTAGAGTCTAGTCTCAGGGGAAACATTGTCTTGGATACTCCACCAATAATAGATCTCTTTCTAATTATCTCACCTGTAGGTCTAGAGCGTGGTGATTTTGGCCACATGACTATTTACTGAACAATTCAACTCCTGGTGATGATTCTAAAAAGATGTTGAACACTAGAGTCTTGAGGATCAAAAGGAGAACTTTGTTAACAGCTTACAAGCTAGCAGGGTAGATAAAGATTTAGAGCAAGCACAGTACGAAAAAGATCCAACTCCTGACTCCTGTAACTGAATCCACTATCCCAAACGGCCGGACAGAGCTAGTTTGCTACAGCTTTCCACAAGATTTTGAAAAACCACTCAATATGGCTGGTAAGAGCAAGAACAGTTGTAGTACTGATATCTCTTCAAGCATCTAAACAACTCAAGCTTTATCCCTCACTCACGTGTCATCAATATACTTTTTCCTGAATATATATAAAGGCTCACTAACCAAACTAACATAATTCTTCAGAGAAGATTTTTCTGGATGTTGAACAAAGTCATCATAGCTCACAGCTGAAAACTCTCAACCCTAGGCTGAGCGAAGTTTGTCTGTTGCTCCTACTGGAATTATCAAAAATTATGAATCAAACCCTTGTACCAATCTCCTAAAAAAACTAAATAGCCTATGGTTTGAGACGTTCAATAAAATTCAAAAGCCATCTTTTATTCATTCCAATTCAATAGAGAAAGATAGTCAAAAGTAAGCTTAAAGATAATCACTTTAACACATTCAATATCAGATTGAATAGTTAAAAAGCAGGGTACTATTACAGTAAACCAAACCAAAAGCAACTCAAATTCATATACAGTCAAGACATAAGTTTCATAAATTAAAAATATATATATATCGAAAATACCTAATTTTACACATTCCAAGACAAATTCGATCATGTCGACAACTCACTTCCTGCTATCGTAATCGACGATCTCGTTATCAGTAACAGACCTAGAGTGTTGAACAATCGACCGTCCGATCGAATTGATCCAATCCTCCTTCTCCTTCTCCGAATCGGCGATGAAGTACATAGTCTCCGATCGGGTGGAGAGCTCGAAGGCGAACTGTTTGTTGAGGACGTCTTCGGCGCCCTTGACAGTGAGGCAAGTAGCCACTGGGATGACGCCACGTGGACGGGATCCGCGGGTGACGGTGGACTCCTTGAACCAGAAGAGTCGGCCTTGTTTGAGGACGAACCAGCGCCGGCGCCAGGTCTTGATGTACTCGCCTTGCTTTGTTAGCCAGCCGGTCCGTTCAGGGTTGGACCAGAACTCGACGCCGTCGTAGTCTTCAGCAGTGGGGGCCGTTTCGCCCATCACGGCTCGCCAGAGGCTCGCCATGGCTGGCTCGATTAGATGGAATCGAGGAGAGCGTGAGCGTGAGAGAGAGAGAGAGAGAGAGGGGCGCTACAGACGGTCTCTTCAAGACGAGTAGTTGGATTATTGATTTTTTTGTTTTTTGTTTTTTCGCTTTTCCCAATGCAAGATTGTACTCCTACATTATACGATTATACTTAGGTCACTTCTTAGTTAAATTCATGGACGAAAGTAAGTAAAATAAGGGTTTGATTAATATGGTTTGAAAAATAAATAAATATTCCGTATACTATTAAACTTTAGTTTGATAATTACTTATTTACTAAATTAGTGTTATACTACAAATGAGTATTTAATGGAGTATATTTAAATAATACTTTAATTATTAATTTGAGGCTGTTATCGAAAAAGAGTAATAATGTACTCCATTAATTCAAAAAAATAGTCGAATTAATTATACAACAAGGACGTATTTGAAAATGAGTAATGATACGTCAATCATAAAAATCAACCAAATTAGTGTCAACAAGCTTAGAACACCTTGTTCATAGTACAGCAATTTGGTTGATTTTTGTAGTTGATGTATCTTTTTTTTTTTCTTCTCTTTTTCTTGAAAAAGGTACTAATATGCGTAGTATTTTTAGTACTATGAATTACGTATTTTATAATTTAAAAAAAATATATGTTCAATTTACATTTAAAAAATGTCACATTTAATAATATAAATAAAAAAAAGTTAAACATGACAATAAATTAGAGACGGATGGAGTTTTATAGAACTCCTAGGGGTTTTCTTAGAAGACGAGGTTTCTAAACAGATGTTGGGAGAGAGAAATTTAGATCTAATACATGGTTAACGAAGCATTAAGTGATAAAAAAACGATACGAATATAAATTTTTCATACTTCAAGAAGATATTTCTTACCTACCAATTTACTACTTCCTTCATCTCTAAATTAGTATAAAATTTTTAAAAAAATTTGTCGTGAGATGTGTGTCCTTAGATATCTCTTACCTACCAATTTACTATTCCTTCGTCTCTAAACGAATATCTATTTTTAAATTTTTTTTCGTCCTTAGATGTGTGTTCATTTTTTGTATAATTTTATAAATTTTACCTAAATCACTTATCATGTCTTAATGTTAACTTCTATTATTGTATGTAAACATTAAGGATATTAATGTACATGTGTTACTAAAACGATTTAAAAATTAACTTTCTTAATTTTAATATTTAAAAAAAAAAACACTGTAGCATTTTACCTATAAGAAAGTAATAGTAACAAAATTAATATTTATTATTATTATTATTATTATTATTATTATTATTTTCAAATCCGATCCTCGTGCTAAAATATAGAAGTTACGCCAATTAGACTTCTTTTACTTATGGAATCATGTGGAATTACCTACAGATGGATTATAATAATAAAAAAATCGTCTAAAGATCTTGTTACAGGTGGCCCCATATCCATGCCATTTATCTCCCTGACCAACCCTAAATTAAATGGCTATTGGCATATCTAAAATATTGTTAGCGGGCTCAAATGAGCTGCCATTCCACCCCACTAATATTTCCCGGGCAAAGATGCGTTAGCAAATACGTAATAATGTTCAAAACACACATAAAAACATCACAACAATAATGGAAATGGATGTAAAGGAGTATTAATTTTAATTTCGGCATAGTTGTAGGAAAAATTATAATCTTCTTCGTTTGTGTTTGTTTTGTACAATTACGGGTACTAGCAAACAATGCACATTCTAACAATCATCTCCTTGTTATAATTAACTCTCTCCCTAAATTGGAATTCTATTTTCTTACAAAAACAAGCTCCAAACATGGCAAACGCTTCTATGCAAAGCTTTTCCTCTCTCTCTCTCTCTCTCTCTCTCTCTCTCTCTCTCTCTCTCTCTCTCTCTCTCTCTCTCTCTCTCTCTCAATCACATTTCTTGCAAATAGATTGAACATGAATACAAGCTCTGCAATCTAGATTTCGTTATACGAGAATAAGCTTTCAAAAAAATTGGCGGCGAAGAGGCCGGAGCTCAAACTTCTTGAATTTAGGTTCCATTATAATGCTTTAGAGATTAATCTGGCGTCGATAGTCATATGCGGGTAAATGGGCGCCCGAGTCCATTTGTGGCCCATCCATTTTATTTCACCCTATTTGAGCTAACAACCCTCATGGGTACCGCCAAATTCGCGAATTTGCCACCTCTAATCAATATTAAGGTGTTGGAGAGTGCTTTAAGCACCATATCTACGTTAAAAATCAAACCTAATACTCCTTCCATCCATACTAGTAGTACCCGTTAGACATTTAAAATTTTATTGGCCAATAAGCAAATTTACACTACACATTATATTATAACTTAGATCAGACAAATCAGCAAAAGGATCCGTGGCGCAATGGTAGCGCGTCTGACTCCAGATCAGAAGGTTGCGTGTTCGATTCACGTCGGGTTCATTGCTTTTTCTTTTATTTTCTTCAGCTTTTTTTTTTTTAAAATTTGGATATATCCATCGCACGAAGTGTCGTGCAGGTAGAAATTAATACAGTACTACCGATTTTCTTGAAAAATGGCCAGAAATCTCTCACCGGGGTCTCTGCGATTCTCCCCTGTCGCCCCAACCCCGGTCTTCATCAAATTCACCTACATTTCATCATCCCCATCTTCATCAAATCCCAATTTCGCCCCCCAACTATGTCCCGGAATAAAGACCCGTCACCGTCTTGTGGTATGCGCCGCCCCATCCATCCCACCTAGGAGGAATCCGGGCGGGTCCAACTCCGGGGAAGCAGAAGAGCTGGTCCGTACGCTGTTACGGAGTTTCAACAGCGATAAGAAGCCTTTAATTTCCACATTGAACAAGTATGTCAGGATTGTCAGGACTGAGCACTGTTTTCTCCTTTTTGAAGAGCTTGGCAAGACCGATAAATGGCTTCAGTGCCTTGAGGTTCTCTCTCTCTCTCTCTCTCTCTCTCTCTCTCTCTCTCTCTCTCTCTCTCTAGAATTTTGCATTTTCATGTTTTGGGTATTCTTTCTTTCTCCAGAATTTTGCTTTTTTCTGTTACTGGGTTTTTGTGAGGTAGCAATATCTTTACTTTGATTTTTTTCATTTTTTTATTTATATTTTTTGCTTAATTCATTCGTATAATCCTTGAAGATAAAAGAAACACCCACATATGTATAGTTCTTTGGCAGCTATTAGCATGCTGCATTTCCATAAATTACATGTGCTCTCAATTGTTTTGGGAGTGAAGGCCATTGTATATGTCAAAGTAGGCATGCGATAATAATGTGTTGGCAACTGGAATTTGCATTTATAAGGTTGTAGCTGCACTTATATTTCTCGTATTTAGGTGTTCAGATGGATGCAAAAACAACGATGGTATATAGCAGATAATGGGGTTTACTCAAAGTTGATATCAGTAATGGGAAAGAAGGGACAAACTAGGATGGCCATGTGGCTCTTCTCCGAGATGCGTAATAGTGGGTGCCGACCCGACACTTCTGTTTACAATGCGCTTATGTCTGCCCACCTTCACTCCCGTGACAAATCCAAGGCCTTGGCCAAATCTCTGGGATACTTTGAGAAGATGAAGGGGATGGAACGGTGTAAACCAAATATTGTTACATACAACATTCTTTTGCGAGCTTCAGCTCAGGCAAGAAATGTTGCTCAAGTAGAATCTTTGTTCAAAGATCTTGAAGAGAGCATTATTACCCCTGATATCTTCACGTTTAATGGTGTGATGGCTGCCTATGGGAAACACGGAATGATAAGAGAAATGGAAGCAATTCTCACTCGATTGAAGAGTAACAAGTTAAAGCCGGATATTATCACTTTCAATTTGTTGATTGATTCATATGGGAGGAAGCAAGAATTTGAGAAGATGGAACAAGTATTTAAGAGTTTGGTGGGGTCCAAAGAGAGACCAACACTTCCTACGTTTAATTCAATGATAACAAATTACGGGAAAGCGCGACGCCGAGAGAAAGCGGAGTTAGTTTTGGAGAAGATGACCGATATGGGATACACACCAAATGTGATCACGTATGAATGTCTTATAATGATGTATGGATGTTGCGATTGTGTTTCCAAGGCAAGGGAAATATTTGACAAAATGATAGAATCTGGGACGCAGATGAAGTCTTCAACTCTAAATTCCATGCTCGAGGTCTACTTCATGAATGGCTTACCATTGGAAGGGGATTTGCTTTTTGAGACTGCTCATAGTTCTAGAATATTTCGTTCAGACTCCTCTACGTATAAACTTCTCTATAGGGCCTATACAAAAGCCAACATGAAGGAGCTATTAGCAAAATTGCTGAAGTATATGGATAGAGATGGTATTGTTCCGAACAAAAAGTTCTTCATCGATGCATTGGGGGAAGTTGGGTCTTCACGATCTAACTCGACCTCCGTTTCTACCAAAAAGAGGTCTAGTAGGCCTGCAGATGCTGCAAAGGTCTAGGTAGAAGTACTTGCTTTTTTCTTCGGTTTGATCAACTTGTGCCTAGCTTCGTATCAAGGAGTTGGTTGGTGGTTTCAACAACAGATAACTGAGCTGCCAAGCCAATGTGTTTCCTTTTCTCTGTGGTATGTCTCCCGTTTGCTTTTATGAGTTTGTTTATCTCAACCATATAAAGCCTCTATCATTTGTTAAATTAAAACGATATATAGTTCAGTTTATTAGCATTTTACTCTTTCCAATAAATTATTTTTGAAAGAAGACTTTGAATGGCACATTTGGTAAAGTAAATGACTCTTTGAGTGGGATGGAGGGGATTCAATAGTACAGTAAATAATCTACGGGTGCGCGCGCGTACGTGGTTTTGTGGTATTTTTTCTTCTTGTTTTTTACTTTCTCATTCATTGGTCCCACCAATCTTCTCATATTCTCTTACTCTTTTGCTTCAATCATTACAAATCATTAGAAAGTTAAAGAAAAATACCACAAAACAGAAAGAAAAATAAAAATAAAAAAAATTGTGCCAACCACACCCTAGGTTACTTTGTAGTTATATCTTTCCATTATGGCCAACATTATCCCCAAGGCCCAAGTGATCTCCATGGAGGAGTTTCGCTATTATAGTAACAATCCTCTTTGCATATATGTTTATCACTTCTGCAACTTCTCTTGGCGGCCCATCTGTTGAAGGGTAGCTACTCGCTATACGCTTCATTGAACTTGAGCTATTTGCTGGGAGATAAAAGCGAATTCTGGTCAATTTGGGACATTTGAAGTATTCATATTTTAAAATAGTGCATCCTAGTGATCTGGGTTTTTGTATAAGCGATAAAAACAACGGATTCATTCCAGTTTTCCTAGTTAACATCCTGTTGGTCAATTAATATTTCAGATATTCATAAACTTGGTACTTGTTTGCCTTATAGGTGAGACAGGGAGATTGAAATGTGATTGAGATCAGGAAGTATGCAACCAAGATCCTTGTTTGGAGGCCCTGGCCTAATTGACACCCATGGCGAAGCCACTTTTAGTAAAATTGACATACGAGCAATCAGAACTAGATATTGTGTTTCTCTGTATGTACCTTTTATTTTTCTTCTCAATCAATCATTTGTATTTTATAGTCCAAAGTAATGGGAAAACAGATAGAAAATGGAAGGAGAGGGAGGGTCGAGGTACATGTTGATTCACTCTGTTGGTCCTCAGGTGTTTGCACCGGTCGTAGTACTTGCACTTTACTGTTGAAAAGACTATGAAATGGTTAAATTCCTTTCATGGTGATGAGGTGAAATGGAAAAAATTTCATTTCTGGTAATTCCAATTGGCTTCGTTTGTCGTGACCTTTCTCTACTCAACTCAACAGTTGTGATGGGTCTGTGTTCATGTGGTTAACTGTGTGCTCTGACTGAAGAATCCCCAAGTGATGCTGAAATGACTAAGGAAACAACTCCAGAAAGAAAGAATGTAAAGTACGCTGATCAATTTTTATTTTTTAACTGTATTTCATCATCAACAATTGTGTGAAATGAAAGAATTCCTAATCTTTTGTTTTGGTGATCATTCAAGTCTATTGAACTATATGGATCAAGTATCGTTTAAGCATAATAATTCCTAATCTATTGTTTTGGTGATCATTTAAGTCTTTTGAACAATATGTATCAAGAAATGTTTAAGCATAATAAAGACATCGTTTAGCATGCAACTAAAAAGGTCAACAGCAAACTTACAGTCAAACTTCCAAATCTAGCATAAAAAAGCATTGGGTTTCTCCTTAACAGAGTTGATTTTTTAGGATAAAATTGTGAATGCAGCTACCAAAAAATTAATCCCATGATAAGATTGCTTAGTAACGCAACTCGTTTCACCACTAGAGCACCTAAGAAACAAGAGACATTTTTCTTCTGGTAAAATGCAAGTCCCATCTTGTTTTTCGTTTGAAATCTGACGAGACTGACAGGATTAGCTCATGTTGAGCCGTACAAGTACTCCTTAGCTGTTGGTGGTAGAAGAGCACAGCCGAGTTACCAAGCTCTATTTGCAATTCCAATGCCTTGTACTAAGATCCGAAACAGGCAGCATACACGCACAAATAAACAAAACACACAACCAATGGAAAATGATTGGATAATCACTCATCAGTCTCTCAAGGTACAAATAGACACAAATTAAGCATAGCAGTTGACTGCAATGTCAGTCACTAAGCTCCTGACGGCCGGCCACAAAAACTACTTAAATGATACTACCAAGAAGCATTTGGACATGAACTGTTGCAACTTTCCAGTAAAGTTCTTTCCTGGGACTATTACTGCTATCCATTTTAGGGACTAGTACTATGAAACATTATACATGACACCTACTAGTAACAAGGCTCATTCAGGGATAACCTTGTAAAAGAACAATATGTGGACCACGTGAACCCTATAGTCCCCAAAATTCAGGGATAACCTTGGACAGGTAATAAGCCATTATATGATTAATATGGCACCCACAAGAGGGCTACTTGAGAAACTGCAATAAGTATGCTTATCAAACTAGAACCAGAGTGTAATCTACTAGTCCACAATGATACAATGGAAACATTACATTTAGAACCACTTCAAGTTGGCAAGATAACAACTTGCAAGTCACACAGGGTTCGGAGACTGTTGGCTACTCATTCCTCCTCTGCCTCTGCAATTCAATCACCAAAACAGAACAAAAGTAAGACAATTAGGAAATATAATCATAAATTAAGAGGCAGAGGTAGTATAAACGATCAGAAGATCTAGTCTAGTACTCCCTCCGTTCCATACAAAGAGTCTACTTTCGACTTTTTTGAGTCAACTTAATTAAAGTTTGACCGATAATTTATATAGATTTATTTGTTTTTACAAAGTTATGAAAGTTGTAATCCATAGTATTCTTAATGTAGTTTTTAATTAATGAAATTTTATTTCCTAAAACATAAGTATGTAAAATTTTGATTTGATTTAGTCACATGTTGACTTTTAAAAATGGGAAGTGGACTCCTTGCCTGAAACGAAGGGAGTAATATTTTCATGACAATGGACATTTTAACTGATGCAAAAAAGAATGGAACAAGTGGGTCTTGGGTACTTGAATCTCATTTAAGATTAAAATAACCCTGCATGTCATAAGATCTTGATACTGTAAGGCGTATAAAATCTTTATCAAATGTAAAGCATACCATTTTTTGAAACAGTAATCAATCTATATAGAAAAACACCAAAAGGGGGCAAACACATGTACATGCGGGGTAGCTGAAAACAAAACAAAAGGAGCAAGAATACTGACTAAAACATGAAACTAATTAACAGCCCAAAAAGCATACCATGTATTGCTTCCATGTTATCTTCCTTATAGACACCAAGGGGCGAACCATGGACTGACAGAAGCATCTCACCATGCTTCGGAAGCCTTAGAGTTTTGGGTGTCATTCCAACTGACAACCTCTGGCTTGTCACCTGCAATTTTAGTTTTGAAATACAAATATCACACATAACAGACACACACACGCACAAGCACCCGTATATGATGGCCCAACTACCATTAGTATAATACAATAATGATAATTGATAATATGACTATTATACATAAACATTCTACCTTTGACATTTATCTACCCCGTGATTCATAAATAGTTAATTTCTCAAGAAAATGCTGACACAAAGTTCAATGTTCGTATGGCTGTAGGACTAGGACCAACTAGAGAATCTAGAAATAAAGCTACGTGGCAAGCAAGTGCCACTGAATTTTGCATTCCACTATAAAGTTATTCACTCTTCAGGATCCTTGAGTAGAGACTTGAAGCTGCAGCACTTTGTAGTGAGTCTATAGACTCTATATCTATTTCAGCAACTAAAACATGAAAAAGGCCAAAATAAAGGAAAAGTTTATAGCGGCATCTATGTAAAAATCGCATTTTTAAACAGTTAGGTAGTTTGATGGTTCTGTATTTGAAGTGACTGTCCCTTTGTCCAACTCATTCTATGTTGAAGACTATGCTTAAGTTTCTGACTACTATAACTCGAATGAAATCCTAGTATACGCAAGAACAGACAGTCAGCCAAAAAGAAGCATACGAAAATCAACAGGAGCAGCATACCCCAGGAGTTTGGAGAGAATCTTGCAAGCCAAGAATCTGAGTATCAGATTGCTCTTCCAACACCTAAAGCATGAGCAAAATGAGAAGAGAATGAAATAAAAGAAATCTGCATTGAAGCAATTCTTGTAACATTATGACTCTTAACAGAAATTGTTTTCAAATGCAAAACCACATACAAAATCCCTGATCTGTAGATTATCAGTGCCAAGGAGGCTTGCTTTCACTGCCACAAAAAAAAATAACCCGGGTAAGATGAATCTGCCAGAGACATTGGTGTCAGATATTCAATGCATCCAAAATAATAATAACAATAATAACTCTTGGTTTACCAGCTTCACTAGAAAATTCAAAGCCATCTAAAGATGGCATCGCAGTGGAGCAGTAAGGGTAACCCATAGACATCCGTTTGAAAAGAGAAGTATGTATGTTTCCAACACCCGTGTTCATGGATAAATTACCATCTTTATCCTTCCATTGAACTTCATACTGTTTTTTCTCACTTCTTACAATCGCCAGATTTGGAAGGTTTTTCGCAAAAAATTGCAGTACAGGAGTCTGCTGCTGTTCCTTGCTGTAATTGGATCGTAGCAAACGCAATCCAGTAAGTAAACGATCAATCTCCACATCACGAATGGTCCTGATCGCAGCACTTTGACGTTCAACTGTAAGATAAGCAACTAAAACTTACTACTCCCTCACTTACCAAATAAAATTACTATCTCCATCCATCCCAGAAAAGAACCTCATTCAAAAAATCAAACTTTCTAATAGTGTAGTTTTACATCTAAATGTCTTTAAGTTGCACTACTATTACATCTTTTTCATATTCTAGAAAGCGAATATTTGGAATCTAATGGATGTTTAATCTTAAACATAGAAATTGGACTCCTTTTTGGAGATAAACTCAACCAGAAACTAGGACTCACTTTTTGGGATGAAGGTCGTAATAAAGAAAGATAACATTGGTACGAAAATAATTTAGTTAAAAGTAGGAACACTATCTCACTGCCTTGAGGTATTGCAATCTCAAAACTTAAGAGTGTTGTTAAAGCATATGTAAAATGCAGTTCAGATAATAATACTAAACGATTCAGCAACTTTCCCCGGAATCAAGTGCATAGGCATCTCACATTCATAACAGAGATCTTATATTAGCATCAAGCATCCGTGTGTACATAGAGAAGAGAGCAAGCAAAAAAGTAATATGCGTATGTACCGTCCTGGTCGGTAAATGCATTTTCTTTATTGTCTACTGGAGGCTCCTTCCGATCAGCATCACATGCGTTGCTTGGAGGAGATGAGGCAGGTTGTTTGATATTCTTTTTGACCCTTCGTTTTGCCATTGTAACATATAATTTCCTTGCTCATTGAGAAGGAAGGACGCTTTCAGAGGCAAAAGGCCATGGGGAGTACTGAATACAAATTGGCTACCATCATCTGGAACCCTCTTGTAGAGATACCCCCTTGTATCACCAACTGATCCAAAGTAGCTTAGTTCTCAATAGTACGGGAGGATATGATATATAGATGGCCAAAAAACTGCTTGAATCTGTCAAATTGTCACGAGAGCGCGGAAATCAAATTATGCAAGCTTCATCAAAAATAATATGCAACTTATTACAATGTGAACAAAAGAAAAAAGGTTCTGAAAGGTAGCAGTCACCAGATCAGGCTAGTCAAACTGGCAATGGAATAATGAAGGCCCTTATCAAGATAAGCATGCTTTGAAGAAGACACAACAACACTGGTGGAATCGTGGAAGTAACTGGAAAGTACTTAAAAAGGAACAGGATGGAGGGAGGAAGAAAGGGCTTCGGGCTTCCCATAACAGTTATCAATCTAGGATGTTACATGTCATGGCATATATGCAATAGAAGTCGTCGAGGAAGTAGCATGATGAAGTTGTATCATTACTGACGAGGAAAAAGAAGAAAGTGAAGGAGCACACTGAAGCTGTCAAAGTGGTCAGGCTAGTTTGATTATGAAAGTCAGCCAACAATACCAGTTAAAGTGATGCTACACTCACGTCAGACATTTACAACTTGTATAGAAAATGACATGGTCCAAGCATGCTTCAGCTTTTATTTTTTTTATTTTCCAAAGTTTCACACAAAAAGTAGTTGTTCATAAGGTGTCACTGCCACCTCAGGTTCTGTACACAATTCTGTGGGTTCTTGCTGCGGACCTATTTTCCCACCAATTAAGGTGCAATGATTGCTGATGCTAGGATCCTTACCACCTGAACAAGGACTTGGTTACTGATTACCTAGACCTGGACCTGTCTACTTCATTGTGATGCATTACGTTTTCGAAAATCTCAGGCTCAAACCTCAACAAGCTGCGTTCAGAGTAACAACAGTCAGCTGAACTGCTTCATGCAGCCATATCATTCACATGCTACTAAATATGATCTTAAGAGGTGTGAACGATCATATAAGCGTGAAATGCTCCCCAATATTATTCAAGAGCCTGAATATGTGGTAAATACCACTATGCTCTAGAAAAGTACTTCCAGGGAAACACCAATCATATGACATTGACACCTTAAATTTTCATTTTCACACGAGTCAGCAAAGACATGATTCTCTAAAGAGAACTTCTAATCCTTGCACAAAATATTCTTCTCATATATACATAACTTCTGATCCAACCAAACTAAGCATCGATCAGTAACTTACGTGCAACTTGAAAAGTTACCGGAGTTGCTTTGCAAAAGAAAAATCATTTCGGGAAATATCTTCTCCTTGACTAATTTTAATTTTCACATACACAGAAGAATGGTTGCAACCTTGCATTTCAAGGTGGTTAAAATTCAAATGCCACCCAAAAGTGTTTGTTAAGATCATATCATGATGACAAGTTTATCCCAACCAAAACCACATGACACAACCAAGACATTCATGCTCGACCTGAAGAACTCATCCGCGAGGGAGAAATCCTAAAAGAATATTTGGTGATTCAGAACGAATACATGGGTTCATGCTGTCACCCACAAAGTCAAGTTATGTCTCAATCACAAAAAACCCACATTGTAAATGGATGTCAAGAAAGGCCAGAGAAGTCAAGATAGATCATACAAGGTCTCTGAAAAAATGAAAATAGAACTAAAAAAATAAATAATAGGTCCTATTTCATTTTTCCTACAAAAGCGTTACGACAAATGGGAATCAAATAATCTTGTAATAGTATCTACATCCACATGTACAAGTACGAGGATAAAAATTACCAATGTAAACTTCATAAACTATTACTATCACATCAAGTGTCTTCCGACAGTGGCACACTGACGACCCAGAGACTCACAAAATAAGTAGGATAGTTAGAACTGACGATTAATTGGAAAAAAAAAATTCGAGAGCTAACCCAGCTAGCTTGCTAGCAATCAGCTGTGGTTAGAAATACTCAGAGAAAGAGTGTTATGTGCGTCCCAAATTAACAGTTGTTTCTCAAAATGAAGATCCCAATTGAGCCCTTTGAGTTCCCAAATTAGACATAATCAAGAAACAGAAAACCAAAATGTTTGGGGGGAGTGGTTTTAATTTGGGGATATCAAGGATTAGGGTTTCAATTAGGGCTGCACAGAGAATTGAGAAGATACAACAACGCAGAGATACAGATGGAGATGGAGATGGAGAACACAAAAACTGACCTTAGTAAAGTGAGAAAAACGATGGCTTCGGGCGTCCCTTATCCTCAATGCTCGTCCTTCCCAATCCTCATCAGGCCTCTGCTACAAGATTCATGTCACTTTGCGCCAATATTTAAGGGTTTAGATTTGAATTTTGCACAGGTAATAGCCATTCGCACTCCCTTTTTCCTAAAATACACTCCCATCAATTATTACAAAAACATTATTATCAAATATAACCTATTTGCCCTTCGATTATTACAAAAATATCACTAAAATATTCAGAAAGTATTTGGTCATTACCAATTGAATTTTGCACAGAGAATCACTGTTTACACTCCCTTTTTACTAAAATACACTCCCTTCAATTATTACAAAAATATTATTATCAAATATAACCTACTTGCCCTTCGATTGTTACAAAAATATCCTTAAAATATTCGGAAGGTGTTTGGTCATTACCAATTGAACAAACTCCTAAAAGTATTCGGTGAGTAATTGTCGATCACACCTAAAGTGTCCTAATGAGAAAAAGGGTGAAATAGTGAAAGGGACAGATTTTATGGAATGGGTGTGTGTGCATGTTTATGTGGGTTGAGTGTATGCGTGTGTATGTGGATTAAGTGTGTGCATGTGTATGTGAATTGATTATATAAAAGGGATAGAAAAGAAAAAGAAGAAAAGAAAAAGAAGAAAAGAGGAAGGGGGCGGTAGGAGGATGGTCGCTGGAAGGGGGAGAGAAGGGTGGGAACAAGTAAGAGAAGAGAAGGAAAAAAAAAAGGGGGTTAAGAAATCGAGGAAACTGAGAAGAAAAAAATTGCAGGGCTATGGTTTGAGAAGAGGCTAAATTGTAGAATGCGTGTGTCTGTATGTGTGCGTGTATGTGTGCGTGAAATTGAAGAAGAGGGGAAGGATGAATGAGTTGATTTTCATGGTGGGCTAAAATGAAAAATTGAAGGAGGTACTTAATATTTAACTAGTTTTACACCCGTGCGTTTAACGCACGAACATATATATTTTTCAATTAAATAACACTTGAGCAAAATAAATAGGAAAATCAAAATAAAAAGAATAAATGGAGGTAAAGTAATTTTAGAGGCAACTAATTAAATAGAAATACAATAATATATCAGTAATATTATAGTTTCTGAAAAAATTTCTTATACACAAAATTTGTTGTTTTATTTCTTGGTTTTCCCTCTTTATCACGTATTTTTTAATTAAATTATTTATGAATAGTATAATTTACTTTTCCTTAAATTATATTACATAAATTGAAAAATAAAGAAAAATAATTATAGTGAAATTTATAAAATAATTATAAGACTTGGTTGTCATTGTATAATTTCAAGTAATTACATAAATTGAAAAAAAAAAGAAAAAATGTTCTATTTTAATTTTCCTCTTTGTTTTTATTAATGTAATACTCTATAACATCTTTATAGAGTATAATTTAATTTTCCTTAGTTTATTCTTTGTATTTTGTGTTTCCTCTTTGTTTCAAAAATTAATGATTAATATTTCGTATATTCGAAATTTACATAATTAATAATTAATATTTCAATTTAAAATTACATAAATTTGAAAAAAAAAATTAAAAGATATTGTTTTCATTGACAACGGTTCAATTGAAAATATTGTCAAATGAAAAACAATACGTAAGGGAAGGGAAGGAGGCTAGAGAGAGAGAGAGAGAGAGAGAGAGAGAAGGGGAGAGAGAGTGAGTGGCGGACTTTGTTTACCACTTTTTCCAATGTCACTTTGTCCAACTTATAGTTTGGATGTATATTCATATTAAATGCTCTATAAAAATGTTCTATTTTTGGCAAGTAATTTTTTGCGAATTTTACTATTTTAAGACTTGCTTGTCTATATATATATATATATATATATATATATATATAAATATAAGGAGAGAGAGAGTGTGTGTGTGTAAGTGAGTCTACCATTTTTTCCAATGCACTTTTTTTAATGTCACTTTTTTCACCTCATAGTGAGTGGGTCTGTCACTTTTTTCAACTCATAGTTTGGATGTAATCATAATCTTTCATCATTACCCTCTACTTGTGTTGTAATCATCTTGGTTGTGCTCTAAGTATTTTTGTAATTATGACATATTTTAATAACACTAATATATCTCTTAATAATTAAACTTTTCAAACGTTGACTTTTTGGTGGAACGGTGAAGTATTATACTTTTGATTTAAATTTTGCTTAGTCGATGGCTTTGTAGTTTGCTGCTGAATTCAATGTCATTGTTGTCCCTACTTTTTCAATCATGTACTCATGTGAGTCATGTGCCAATTACATGGCCTCTTTTCTGTTTGTGTTTGGATGAAAAATTGGACGGAATAAGTGAAGTGTGTTGTTTGAGAGGGTTTACTATCTGGTGGTGTAATATTTTAGATTAAGGGGTGATATGTTAACATGACATAAATAGGGGGCTTTTTGTAATTTGGCGGAAAGAACGGGCACACTTCATAGGTGTGCAGCTAGGTGCAATTTCCTAGGTGCAATTTGAGAGAATTGATTTATTTTATATTTAAAGACTGTGTTATTATACTATATTTATGATCTTGTATTTTCGAGAAAATTTTAAAATATTTAATCAGTTTTAAGTATATTAAGAAGACTTTCTATTTTTGGTATGGCAATTTTGGCGGGATATTTCCTTATTTAGACTTATTAGGTTTTATAAATATATAGATTAGGCTTATTATTTAGGATGTGTACTTAAAAAAAGAACGTACTTAATAAAAATGGAGGTGTGATTAGCGTTTCTCTTTTTTCATATAACTTGATGGTTCAAAGTAAAAACTTTCTTTTATTTTCTTTTTTTCATTTTAGTACTATCATTTTCGATTATGCGTTATAAATAAATAAATAAATAAAACAAAGAGAGTAAATTCCATCAAAATCCCTTAAACTATCTTGGATTACAGATTTAACCCCCTAAACTATTTTACCTGACAATAAACCCTAAAAACTATTATTACTTGACATTTTGCCAAGACACGACTAGTTTCCACCCAAAACTAAATGGTGACTACTAGTGTGATCAGTGTGTGCTCAAAAGGAGCTGAATTGCCCTCCCTCTCCAAGGTGGCTCTAAATTGACCCAACGAGTCACCTGACTCAAGAAACCCCTCTCATATGTTTACAATCAAATCTATCAATTATTACACTAACTTCAAATGGATTGATTGATTGTAGTTGTGTTGGTCTTTTTGTTGTAAGAGGGATGGAGGGTAACACCAAATATAGGATGTGAAAGACAGAAGGTGGTGGGTTGGTGGAAGTGGCGAGACAGCGTTTGAGCAATAAAGAGAAGGTGTGAATGAGAAAGCAAGGTTAGGGCATTAATGTCTCTACAACCAGTGTAAAAGACATTTTTGTCTTTCTTCCGTCAGCGACGTTATTTTGGGTTTTTTAGCCATATAATTTGTGGGGTTTACTCTCAGATAAAACGTTGAAGGGGTTAAACAGTAACCTGACCTACTTTAGAGGGTTTTCTATAATTTACTCTTAACAAAAAAGGAGAGAGGGTTTTCTCTCTCTTGTGGCTTGGTGACTTGGTCCAATTTCTTTTACCTCCTCGTGTTTAAATCACCGTGAAGTGATTGTCTTCTTATTCTTAGAACTTACGTAGCAAATGCTCCGATCCCTTCGTCAACTCATCCAATAAATTAAACCTTAGAGAAAAATAAGAGATTTCAAGTATGGGATGTTATGTCTAAAGTATTTTAGATTCAATAAACATATACTCCCTTCGTTTAAGGGAAAGATATTTGAAGAGCCAGGCCCAGAAACACGACCCTGGCCCAAGCCTAAACCACAAACACGGGTCGAGGCCCACCATAGTATGAGCAGACGCACCTCAACGTGGAGCCTTGAAAGCCCTCCAATAGACCTGCGAGCATGACCACCCTGCGGGGGCTAGGATGCAGTGAGTAGGCCTCGCCTCCCCGTCCACCCACGAGTGTTCAAGAGACGTGACCATGTGGCAGAGTGTCGTTGGTCAAATGTGTCCGACGGTTATCCCCACCACTCCGGGAGTTATGCCCACTACGCGGCGGTTATGCCTATCATTACCACCATTATGGCAAGCAGTTAATGTCAGCCCCTATTTAAGCCTTAGACCAACTCCAAGCAAAGGTACGCACACTTTCGTCGCAAATACATTCTGTCGGATTGAGTCTTGAGCTATACACTTACTCTCACATCGGAGTGCCTTTGCAGGGCAGACTCATGCATTCACCCTAGTGTTGACTATTTCTTTGGCAGGTTAATCAAATCCCAAATATCCATATTTACATTTCGGAGCAAATAAATAGGTTAGAGTTTCATGATAACAGGTCGAGGGTATTATAGGCATTTTAGATTATATGCATGTGGTGTGGTACATTACATTTATTTTACAGTACCTTTTAATATAATCAACGGAGATCTAATCTTTTTAGATGAAAATTGTTTGCTCGATGGACTAAATTTTTTTTTTTTAAAAGTTGAATTTAGGACCCTTTTAAAAATTTATGAAGTTACTAATTTCTTTTGAAGATGGTAATTTATGAAGTAGACGACTGATCAATAACCGTCGTCGTCGAGAGTCGCTAATTTCTTTTGATGCACCCAACATCTTTAAATGAAATTTGGTTAAATTTATCAAGGCAAAAATCTAATTGGGTTAGACTAGACGCCTTTCTCTATCCTATCATTTTTTGATTTCCAAGTTTGGCTTGGCGCCAATTATGGCTCTTTTGTTTACCGCCAATCCACCCTTCCCGGACCTTTGTTAAACATCAATAAAATTTTAGTTGCAACATCTTGAATTGAAATCTTAGTTAGCCCATCATTAGTTGCTTATCTCCTTGGTGTTCTAATAGTACAAACAATGCAAAAGCCAACTCATTTAACCTCTCCATTGGATCACTATGCCTCCCTCCTCCAAACATGTCTAGCAAACAAAGATCCAATTGCCGGACGGTTAATCCATTCTCGAATAATCAAGTCCGGCGGGCTACACCTTGGTGTTTTCCTAATGAATACTCTCATCAATTACTATGCCAAAACCGGGTTTATTTCCAATGCCCACAAAGTGTTTGACGAAATGCCTGTTAAGAACACTTCTTCGTGGAACACTCTTTTATCGGCTTATGCAAAAGAGGGTTCGATGACTGTGGCGAATCGTCTGTTTAAGGAAATGCCTGAGCCAGATGCTATTTCTTGGACTTCGATGATTGTGGGTTATAATCAGATGGGTCGCTTTGGATTTGCCATAAAATTGTTTCTTGATATGATTTCTTGTAGAGTTTTGCCGAGTCAGTACACGTTTACGAATATTCTTGCCTCCTGTGCTGCTATTAGAGAGATAGGTGTAGGCAGGAAAGTTCACTCGTTTGTTGTGAAAGTTGGACTCAGCAGCTATATGAGTGTGGCAAATTCGTTGTTGAATATGTATGCAAAGTCAGGTGATCTGGTGACGGCAGAAATTGCCTTTAATAGAATGAAGTTGAAGAGTGTTTCAAGCTGGAATACTATGATATCAATGCATATGCAGAGTGGCCAGCTCGATCTGGCTCTTACTCGATTCGAGCAAATGAGTACACGAGATAATGTTTCGTGGAATTCGATGATTTCAGGTTACAATCAACATGGATTTGATTTTGAAGCGGTCGGTATTTTCTCAAGAATGCTTCGTCATTCGTCATTAAAGCCCGATAAATATTCTTTGGCGAGTGCTTTATCAGCTTGTGCCAATCTTGAGGACTTAAAGCTGGGTAAACAAATCCATGGTCACATCATTAGAGTTGACTTTGATGCCTCTGGTCCAGTTGGAAATGCTTTGATCTCAATGTACTCTAAGTCTGGTGTTGTTGATATAGCTCAGAAAATTATAGAGAAAAATAGCTTTTCCAATCTCAATGTAATTGCATTTACATCTCTCTTAGATGGATACATCAAGCTGGGAGATATCAATCCAGCTAGAGAGATCTTTGATTCATTAGTTGAACGTGATGTCGTAGCATGGACAGCTATGATTGTTGGTTATGTGCAGAATGGATTCAATGATGATGCAATGGAGCTCTTTAGATCCATGGTTAGAGAAGGCCCAAAACCTAACAACTACACTCTAGCTGCTATGTTGAGTGTCAGTTCAACCTTGGCTTCTCTGGATCAAGGAAAGCAGATCCATAACAGAGCCCTAAGGTTGGGGGAAGCATCATCAGTTTCTGTGAACAATGCTTTAATCACCATGTATGCTAAAGCTGGAAACATTTACAGTGCAAGGCATGTATTTGATCTGATTTCATGGAAGAAAGATACAATCTCTTGGACTTCAATGATCATTGCCTTGGCTCAACATGGTCTAGGAGAGGAAGCCATAGATTTATTTGAACAAATGCTGGCATTCAAAATTAAGCCTGACCATATAACTTATGTTGGTGTACTCTCTGCTTGCACACATATGGGATTGGTTGAAAAAGGTCGTACCTACTTTAAACAGATGCAAGGTGTACATGAAATTGAACCCACCCCAAGCCTCTATGCTTGTATGATTGACCTGTTTGGGCGTGCTGGAAAGCTACAAGAAGCACACAGTTTTTTGGAGAACATGCCAATTGAACCTGATGTTGTAGCTTGGGGTTCACTTTTAGCTTCTTGCAGGGTCCACAAGAATGTGGAACTGGCAAAAATAGCAGCAGAGAGATTGCTGCTGCTCGAGCCCGGCAATAGTGGGGCATACTCAGCCCTTGCAAATGCATATTCTGCTTGTGGAAAATGGGAGGATGCTGCTAACATTAGAAAGTCTATGAAGGATAGACAGGTGAAAAAGGAGCAAGGATTTAGTTGGGTTCAGATACGAAGTAAAATCCATGTCTTTGGGGTTGAAGATGGGCTTCATCCACAAAGAGATACAATCTATCAGATGATGGCAAAAATCTGGAAGGAAATAAAAAAGATGGGTTTTATTCCAGAAACAGAAGCAGTTTTACATGATCTTGATGAAGAGGTGAAAGAGCAGATTCTTAGACATCATAGTGAAAAGCTTGCCATTGCATTTGCGCTAATTAATACTCCGGAGAACAGCACTTTAAGGATCATGAAGAACCTCAGAGTCTGCAATGATTGCCACACTGCCATTAAATTCATCTCCAAACTTGTTGGCAGGGAAATTATTGTTAGAGATGCTACTCGTTTTCATCATTTCAAAGGTGGTTCATGCTCCTGTCGCGACTATTGGTAGGATCATTACATATTCTATAATACATTGGGTTCTTGAAACTTAGTTTGCCAAGTCAATTAAGTTTATAGATTACTGAAGGCTTGATCTTCAGAAATTAAGCCGATAATTCTTTTGCCAAATTCCCAACTTTGATCTTGCTTTGGACTTCTGGCCCATTGCTTTGGTCTACCAAGATTTCCATCAGATTTGACCCTTTTGGAGATTCCAAATTCCAATGGCGATGACATGAACATCCAATGAACATCTGTTTCTTCGAGTCTGATGTACCTAGCAGTTTCTGTAAGGGCTAGGAATCGGAGTAGTGGAAAATCCCTATCACATCCAATTCACAGGATTGAGGGATTCGTATTGGCTAGGACTCAACCAGATTTAATTACCATCAAAGTCTTGAAGCTCCAAGGCAGATTGTTCTTTCACTAAATAGCCCTTTGGTTGGAAACCAACAGGAAGTCTGTTGGCTGGGGCCTTGGTGACTTGGGAATCGTATGCATGACCTCTGTATAGGGATTTGTTTTCTCCAGAGATGCTCTACCTGGGTTGCTGTGCATGGGTGACACTGAGATGAGGTGCAGAAGAATTATCTCAATCAACATAGATGTGCACATCTCAACTCTCACATAATCAGGTAAATGATCTCATCAATCTTGAATTGCTGTAAAATCTGGTACAAAAGGGAGTGACCTCAACTAGTTTGGTTAAGTTTCTGTCGAGAAAAATTGACAGTGTTTTTATTATTATTATTTTTATTTTTGAAATTTGAATTTAGTTGCGCAATTAACCTGCAAATTGGGTCAATAAAACCATGTTTGAAGCCATTTAGTAGTCTAACTACTTAGCATTATATATTATACGCGTTTCTTTTCCTATGTGGGATATCATAGTCTTATGTATTTGTTCTCATCATTTTTCATGGTACGAAGTTGAAGATAGGCTGGCAGACATTTTCTTTTCCTTTTTTTCTGTTTGGGCCTGGGCCATTGAACGAGGATAAACCAACACGATGAATACATGCCAATGCAATCAGGGCTAATGGATGGAACATGTTGAATTTTGTCATACAGCGGAGAGGTCAATCTAAGATCAGGATAAAATAATAGAATGAACAAAGGTTGATGGATAAGTTGAATTATGTCAAAAAAAAAAAAACTAAAAATGGAATTAACACTTGAAAGAGTGGAAACCACCATTTCAAATGTCAATAAAATTAACTCAAGTTACTTTAACAATGTTTTTCTTTTGTAAAAAAGAAGTTTTCTTTTGTGGGATCCAAAAGGCGGTGCTTTGGGCTCTAGCCAATGATTGTAATTGAAGTTCCCTTCAACTTTTTTTTTTTTTTTCTTGACACTCCCATAGGGCATAAATCCATAAACTCTAGCCTTAAAATTGTTCGACTATGGTGGGATTTTTTATTTTCATGAACAATCCTAGATCTAATTCTGAAAGGGTGATTTCCACTCTTTTTTCAAGTGGCGATTCCAACTTTTGGAAATTGTTCAACTTCTCCACCACCCATTGTTCATTCTCTCCTTGTATCCTGATCTTTCCATTGTATAACAAAGTTGAGCTTTTTTCATCAGCATCTGTTCGATTAGGCATTGTTCGTCTTGTTTATCCTCATCAAAGTGGGAAAATCTCTAGCAATCGACTGATCTATCGACCTTCATTCGCTTTGTTTGTCTGTCATGACCTTAATGTGAAGACTAGATCTTCCATACTTTTGACTGTGTTCAACTTGTCTAGGCATCCTTGATCACCTGTCTTCAGCTAGGCCTGGAAAGTCTCCAGTTGTGTTTTCATTCCATAAAATCAATCCTAATGCTCAATCAATATTAATCTAATACCTAAACACGGGAATCAGCAGGTCAAGAAATCACCTAATTAATTCTTACATTCATTTTTTCCTATACTCACTCCTACTCCCTATTAAATTCGAACTTGAGGCCATATGCAAATGAACTAATCTTATCCACTATATCAGCTGTTCATTTCCCAATAAAGCCTTATTATATAATCCTAAGGGTGATGTAAACCCTCAATCACATATGAAGAAATCAAATTTTGTTGTGTGAAAATCAGTTAACCATCACCATTCATAATCTTATCTATTGAAAATTATATGGTGCAATAATAATTAATGCAATTTGGTAGAACTGAATGTTGCATAGTATTGATTTTATTTTATTTTTTTTCCTACCCTTTTTATTATTTATTAACTTGTTCACACACCATAACATGAATCAAGAAATATGATAGAACGAGAAAATACGTAATGTAATATACTAAGTTGTAACAATCATTTAATTGTGGGCAACATGTGTGACAATTGAGCAGCTTACGAGATTTCAACAATTTTCTTGGATGAAATCAACCTAGCTAATTGTTTTTGGATCTTCACAAGTGACAAAACTAGAGATCAACCACAGATCAAGAAGCAGCAATAACGTAGGACCTAGCTTTCAACCTTTTGATCGTTCCTCACTTTTCCAAAGAAGATTAAATTAAAGCTGAAGAAAGAAAGATTTAAGGCTCAGAGAAAATTCATAAATCAAAGAATTAGTCGAAATGAAATTCTTAGGAAAATCACAATGTCTAAAATTCAGGCCGTACCTAATCAAATATTCAGCAGCGATTGTAAATTCTTCCCTTTTCTTATACGCCAGCAATGCTTAGGAGAACATCTCTGATCACGTATAACTCAACTGCAACATCACTGATATCCATTCGCTCTATTGGTGATGTCACAGTGCAAGCGATTCCAATTCTGAATATAAGAATCAAGCACTCTCGAACTTTTTGACTGTTTGGAGCTTCATCTGTGTTTACGCTGTTCTCTAGTATTGGATCAACAATTCCGACTACTTGTTCAGGGTAAGCATTCTTTGAAAATTCATGAAGGTTTAGACTGTCCCTGAACATGTCATCCGTAGGCCGTCTTCCTGTGAACATCTCCAACAATAGAATGCCGTAACTGTATACGTCACCATATACCGAAACCTCACTCCCCATTCCGTACTCTTCAATTCGCACATGAAAATAGCGTCAAAGGTAAATGGTCAGAATCATGACAATAACCTATGTACAGTACAAAAATGAAAAAAGATTTTTTCAATCATATTTACCAGGAGGAGCATAACCGACAGATCCTTCAATCCAGTTCGAGTTTGATTCATTTGCAGAAGAGTCAACAGTCTCTCCTACAAGGAATCTTGCTATTCCAAAGTCACTCACACGCCCTGTCATTTCATTGTCGAGAAGAACATTGCTGGGCTTGATGTCACAATGCACAATCGGGATTTGGCAATGATTATGAAGATAGTCTAGGGCACTCGCAACATCAATAGCTATATCCAATCTTTGAAGAAGAGTCAAGCCTCTTGGTTCATCTTCCCTTGGAACTGGATGCAACCACTCGTCAAGGCTCCCATTGACCATATATTCATACACCACAGCCTTGAAATCATTTCCTTGAAAATCGAAACCTGAGCATGCGGTTAGTACTTTGACCAGATTTCGATGTCTTATGTTCTTCAAAATCTCACACTCAGCCATGAAACTTCTCAAAGCTCTACGATGCTGAAGGTTAAGTACCTTCACAGCAATGATTTCTCCTTGATCAAGAATTCCTTTATACACAGACCCAAAGCTACCAACACCTAGTAAATTAGTAGAAGAGAACCGATCTGTGGCTTTAGCGAGACTTCGATAAGACACTCTTGGAATTGAAAACTCTCGTAAACTTGAAACGTGTGATTTACTTCTATTTCTAAGCCAACCAAACAGCAGTAAACACAAGAGCAGAATAAGACCAGTAGAACCAAGAACTATGGGAACTATTAATTTCAAGGTCACTGTTGATTTCCTCTTCTTAGAACCTTTAAGTTTGCATTTCGGAAGATGTAATCCAGGTATACCTCCACAAAGCTTATTGTTTCCATTTACAAAAACTGCACTGGCGTTCTCGAAAATTCCTTCTCTTGGTAATGAACCCTCGAAATTATTGAAAGAAAGATTCAAGTATTGCAATTTCATGCTCCCCAGATAGTATGGAAGTTTCCCTGACAAATTGTTCCGAGAAAGATCTAACGCTTGTAGACCTCTCAAAGAACTCAAAGATGAGGGAAAGAAGCCTTGAAAATGGTTGCTTTTCAAATACAGGACTTCCAAACTCAGGCAGGTACCAAGGGTACCAGGAATCGTACCAAATAAGATGTTCTCCGAAACATCCAAGAACCCAAGGTTTTTCAAATTTCCTACTTCCAAAGGGAGAGACCCCATTAATTGGTTTCGAGATAGATCTAAGTGTAACGATAAAGACGAGAGATCAAATATTTGGTTAGGTATTATGCCACTTAGATTGTTCCGGGACAGATCAAGTGCAAGCAAATTTTGGCATTTCCCTAAACTCAAAGGAATGCTGCCATGAAGATTATTTACTGAAACATCTAGGTATATTAGGTGGGTTAAATTTCCTAGACAAGATGGAATTTCCCCTGAGAACTGGTTCGATGAAAAATCAAACACTTCTAGCTTTTGAAGCTTCCCGAAATCAGTAGGGATATTACCTATGAATTGGTTGAACCTGAGTTGAATATCTTCCAAGTTCACGAAATCCCCTATTTTCATTGGAATGCTCCCGGATAGCCGATTATTATCTAGATATAAACGTGTAAGCTTAGTGGAAAGGTTGCTAAGAGATTCAGGTAACACCCCTCCAAAGTTATTACTATTTAAAGCCAACACCTCTAGATCAGTGGCATTGGTCAGAGACGAAATGAAACTCAAATCGTTTGCCGTTCCACTTCCGAGGCGATTCATGCTGATGCTTAAAACTGAAAGCATATTCAACCTCTCGAAAGTAGGCACTTCTCCAGCAAGCATGTTCTTTGCGGCCCCAAGATAGGTTAGCTTTGATGCATTGGACAAGGAAACTGGAATTGACCCTGTAAACCGGTTTGCACTAATGCCCAAGAATTCGAGATTAGGGAGGGTGAGGCCCATGTCTATGGGAAGACTCCCTTGGAGAAATTGGTTTTCTGCCACATCCAAATCTGTCATGGAAGAGAGATTGAAGATAGTCGAAGGCAGGGTTCCGGAAAACCGGTTGTTGGCTAACAGAATAATTACAAGATTCTTTATTTGGCCCAAGACACTGGGGATTCTCCCAAACAGATTATTGGAGGTTGCAATAAGTTTCACAAGAGATGATAAGTTGCCAAAAGAAAGAGGGATATAACCTGTTAGATTGTTATCGTTGATAACGAAATCTTGAAGTTTCGACAGGGAGCCAAGCTCCACAGGAATCTTTCCGGTTATCTTGTTGGAAGCTACATAGAATAAAACGAGACTAGAACAAGAAGAGATATTGGCAGGAATTTCACCACTAATGGAATTGTCATCAAACCATAAATCTTGAAGTCGATGCAGATGACCAATTTCCTGAGGAATTTCATGAAAGAAGCTATTGTTTGCAAGATACATTACCCTGAGAAAACTCAAGTTTCCGACGTAGGGGGATATGGAGCCCTCCAGTTTGTGATCCATAAGGTCCAATCCAGTGACCCTTTGGTGCCTGCGGCCGCATATGACACCGGGCCACTTGCAAAAGTGGATGGAATCATTCCATGAGCTCAACACACCAAAAGGGTCGTCGGTTATTTTTGCCTTGAATGCAAGCAATGCTAGATGGTCTGTCTCATTTCCAGGATGCAAGGCCATAGCTACATGATGAGGATGAGGGTATGCTAAAGCCAAACACAACACAAGTGTGCCACTTATGTAAACTACTGAGACTAAATTCATCTAGTTATTATGAAAGAACTTTACTCTTGGGGTATGCTAACTGGTGCAGTGCAGCCTTTTTATCATTAAAAAGGAAAGTGCCAATTACACATAAAAGAAAGAATGTTTCGACAACTGACTAGGAAAACGACTCTTTCAGGTATATGTAATGTGATCAAAGGTTCACACCATAACATAAGATAGTTGGGAGGTCACCATTCTCAGTAACATTTTCTCCATTTTAAGGTAAAATTTGACTCGAGGAGAATGTCCTTTTAAGGAACTTATGGCCTTTGCTATTTGCTATTTGTTTGGTGAATCCTTGGAGCCTGAAATACGTCGTTTAATTTGCAGACAGACAAAGAGTCAAAGACAGACATAGTGCATATATTTTACTTTTGACTAGGTCTCATGTGAGATCGTCTTACGGTTTTTAATTCGTAAGAGGGAGCCCCACTTTCTTACAGCTCAGGCCACCAACACACGGTAGGTCGAATCAGAGATTCGTCTCATAAAAAATACTCATAAGACGGTATTTTCTTAGCTTTTGTCATTACTTTTTATTGATTAACTTTTGTCATTACTTTTTATTGATTAACTTTTGTTATTATTTTTATTGATTAGCTTTTGCCTTTTGTCATTACTTTTTATTGATTAGCTTTTGCCTTTTGTCATTACTTTTTATTGATTGCTTTTGTCTTTACTTTTTATTGATTAGCTTTTGTCTTAGGTGAGAGGTAAAGAGAGAACACATTCTTGGCTGTGGAAGTTGACCCGCTGAATGGGGGACTTTTCGTAGAACCCCTTTGTCACGGACCTTAACTTGAAATTGACCCAATAACCATTCCATACATAGCAATAAGTAAAGAAGAATCCCTTGACTTGGGGTCAACATAGTCAATAAACACTATCTTACAAATATTGACTTGGAAATTTGTAAGTCACGAGCCCCTTGAATCCTTTCATTGCATCAAGCCAAACACTTCTTGCCATATATGCATGTACCTTCTAAGAAAATATTGAAAGACATGATATTCGAACTCGGTTATTACGGGAGAAAATATTAATGGTCTTAGATCACTACATCAGCAGTTAACGTGAGACCAATAAAAAACGAGCACTTAGATTTGGTCATTGTAGTTTGATCGTTTTTTCAACAAATCTAGAGTGTCTGATGATCCAAATTGAGGAAATTGATGATAAAGATACCAATAATGTACAGCTCATGTAAATCAATTTGTATAATCTATTTATGGTTGTAATATTGTCAACTCTTATTCTTGGTAGGAGTCTATAGTTTAGCCTTGGGATTAGTCTTTGTATTAGTATAAATACTGTCACTACTCATTCAATAATATTGTATCCTATTCTGTAATTGCTTCCTTCTCTTCTATATGGTATCAGAGCAGTGAGTATCCTTCTCCAAAATCCCTCTATTCACGATCTCTTTCCCTTAGTTATTCTCTACAGTTTTTCTCTCTTTCCTCATGGCACCCACTGACAACAACACCCTCATCCCTAACAGCACAGAACCCACCAAACCATTCATCATCATCTCCCTCAATCACATTCTTAAACTCACTCCCACAAATTATATCTCTTGGCAAACCCAAATTGAAGCAACCTTTATTGGTCACGACCTCTTCCAATATCTTGATGGCTCTCTCTCTATTCCCCCACCCACCATTACCACCGACAATGTCTCCACGACCAATCCCGCACATACCACATGGCGTCGTCAAGACAAACTAATTTTCGGGGCACTTTCCGCACCTCTCTCCCAATCTCGTTCCTCTCATCTCTCAATGTCGCACCTCTCACGATGCTTGGCAAACACCGGCCAAAACCTACGCTAATCCCTCCAAGGGACATCTTAAGCAAATCAAAGACCGTCTCAAAAATATAACCAAAGGCACTCGATCTATAACCGAGTATATGCATGACATAAAAATGCGCTCGACCAACTTGCATCTCTTGGCGTCCTCTTGATGCCGATGACATCGTTGATCGTGTTCTTGATCAACTTAACGATCCGACTATGAGAATGTTCTCAATGCCATCCATAGCCATGACTCTCCCGTCTCCTTCGATGAGTTGCACGAAAAACTTCTCAATCGTGAACTCACCCTCAAACAAAAATCCTCACCATCTCATCTCTACCCCGCCACCGCCCACTATCCAAAAATCCCTCCAAACACCGCCTGCCTCCTCCTTCCCATTCGCGGCCTACTTCCCACCCTCCAGCCACTCAAATAATCCCGGCCACCTTCCCGTTCTTTTCAAGGTCGTTGTCAATGGTGCCGACAATCCGACACTATGTAACTCGGTGTCCCGTGTTCCGTCAACAATTTCCCAATGCCACTCCCGTCTCCAGTTCCAAATCTCACCGCCCTACATCACTTTCACCCAACCGTCCTCCGTCAAAATTTCCGGTCCAATACTCCTCGAGCCTACACGGCGTGCACCCACTCCACCTTCGCTGGATGGTTCGGGACATGGTGCCTCGCACCATGTAACCAATGACTTGGCCAATCTCTCTCTCCATACCCCTTATGATGGTGGTGATCAACTTCTCATCGGTGATGGTTCGAGTCTACAAATAGCAAACACTGGTTCTCTTACTCTTCATTATTTTTCACATAATTTCTATCTCTCTAACGTTCTTCATGTCCCCTCTGCCTCTCGTAACATTATATCCAAATCAAAATTATGTGCTGATAATAATGTTTCAATAATCTTCTCATCCAATTTCTTTTCTGTGAAGGAAAATATAGCAGGGACAACTCTCCTACATGGCCCTACTAAGTCCAGAATATATGACTGGAATCCTACGGTAACCTCCACCGCTCCAACTGTTAACTCCGTGTCACTGTCTTCCGCTCTCGATTGGCATCATCGCTTAGTACATCCATCATATTCCATTCTCAAAAATATGAGTTCTATGTTTAATCTTTCAATTCCGTTCTCTATTCCCTTGCACTGTAATGCTTGTGATTGTAATAAAAGTCACAAATTACCCTTTTCTCAATCAACCCTCACTTCAAATGGACCCCTTGAGCTCATTTTCAGTGATGTGTGGACATCTCCCCTCTATTCTTATGATGGCTATAAATACTACATTATTTTTGTTGATCATTTCACCAAGTATATATGGCTTTATCCTTTAAAGAAAAAATCTAACACCGAAAATATATTTCTTCGCTTTAAAGCCTTAGTTGAAAAATATTTCAATCGTCCTATCATCACAATTTACTCCGATAACGGTGGTGAATATGAAAAACTTGACAATTTTCTTGCTACTAATGGTGTCACTCACCTCACCTCTCCCCATCATACACCTCAACACAATGGATATTCCGAACGTCGCCATCGACATATAGTTGAAACTGGCCTATCCCTCCTCTCTCATGCCTCAATGCCTCTCAAATACTGGCCTCTTGCCTTCTCCACCGCAGTTTACCTTATTAATCGAATGCCCACTCCTACACTTTCTCTCCAATCACCCTTCTCTAAAATTTTTGGCTTTCCTCCTAACTATGCCAAGTTACGAAGTTTTGGCTGTCTATGCTACCCTTGGCTCCGCCCATACACATCTCACAAACTTGACCCTCGCTCCAAGCCATGTATTTTCGTAGGCTACTCTCTTACCCAAAGCGCCTATTATTGTCTTGATCATACCTCCGCCAAAATCTATGTTTCTCGTCATGTCAAGTTTGTCGAAAATTCCTTCCCTTTTGCTAATTCAACGAAGGTCCCTCCCTCCACCTCCCTATCTAATGTTGATGAGTGGTGTCTTGTCATGCCACTACTCTCTCTCCTACACCAACAACCACTGTCCAGCCCATACATTCACCACCGAATGCCCATTCTGTACCAGAATCTTCTCCCACTTCGTCTACACATGCACCGAATGCCTATCCTGCATCAGACTCTTCCCTCACTTCCTTCCCTCCCCCTCCCTCTTTTCCCCCACCACCTCCCGCTCTCTCCATCGTCACTCGCTCCTAAAACAATATCGTCAAACCCAATCCCAAATACAGTGTACACTCCCACATCTCCACCAACTCTCTTGAGCCAACCACAGTAGCTCAAGCTCTAAAAAGTCCGTCTTGGACGAAAGCAATGCAATCTGAATATGAAGCTCTCCTTCAAAATTGGACTTGGGATCTTGTCCCTTCTTCTCCTTCGTACAATCTTGTCGGGTGTAAATGGGTTTTTCGCAATAAATACAACCCCGATGGCTCTATTGAACGCCAAAAAGCTCGTCTTGTAGCCAAAGGATTTCATCAACGCCCCGGTCTAGACTATACTGAAACCTTTAGTCCTGTTATTAAATCCACCACGATTCGAGTCATTCTTTCACTTGCCATCTCTCGAAATTGGTCTCTTCGCCAAATAGATATCAATAATGCATTTCTTCAAGGGTCTCTCATGGAGGATGTATACATGGTCCAACCTCCTGGTTTCATTGACCAAACCCGTCCTCACCATGTTTGCAAGCTTCGCCAAGCTCTTTACGGCCTTAAACAAGCCCCACGGGCTTGGTACATCGAACTCAAAAAGTATTTGTTAAACATTGGTTTTGTAAATACAGTTTCAGACTCCTCTCTCTTTATTCTCCGTCAATCTCATCATCTAATCTATCTCCTTGTCTACGTCGATGACATTATTGTCACTGGCTCTGACTCTACCTTCATTGACAAATTTATCGAACAAATCTCTACACGATTCTCCCTTAAAGACCTTGGCTTTCTATCCTACTTTCTTGGTGTTGAAGTTCTCCCTCACCCTAACGGTCTCTTCCTTAGTCAACAAAAATATATTCATGACCTACTCCAAAAGGCTAACATGGATGAGGCCAAACCCGTCCCTACTCCTATGGCTACCTCTCTCTCATTATCTCTTCACTCTGGCTCCCCTCTTCCCCACCCTCACACCTATCGCACCCTTGTTGGCAGTTTACAATACCTTTATCTCACTAGACCCGACATTGCTTTCACAGTCAATCGCCTGTCCCAATATATGCACAAACCAACTGATGCTCATTGGTTGGCCTTGAAACGTCTTCTCCGCTATCTTGCAGGCACCTCACATCATGGTATCTTACTCCACCGTAACTCTTCTCCATGCCTTCATGCTTTTGCCGATGCAGAGGCGGTGATAAAGACAACTATGTCTCAACTACAGGCTACATTGTCTACCTTGGTCGCAATCCCATCTCCTAGAGTTCCACCAAGCAACGCACTCTAGCTCGTTCCTCCACTGAAGTTGAATATCGTGCCATTGCTGCCACAACTGCTGAAGTTCTTTGGGTCATCAATTTACTCACAGAACTGGGTATATCATCTTCTGTTCAACCAACAATCTATTGTGATAACATGGGCGCCACTTATGTTGCGGCTAACTCGAAGTTTCATTCCAAAATGAAACATCTTGGGCTCGACTATCATTTTGTCCGAGAACATGTTCAACTCGGCACTCTCCGTGTTTCTCATATCTCCAGCAGTGATCAACTTGCAGATGTCCTCATCAAACCTCTTGCTCGTGCTTCGTTTCAAAATCTGATGTCCAAGATCGGTCTTGCTCCTCGCCCGACCATCTTGCGGGGGGATGATAAAGATACCAATAATGTACAGCTCATGTAAATCAATTTGTATAATCTATTTATGGTTGTAATATTGTCAACTCTTATTCTTAGTAGGAGTCTATAGTTTAGCCTTGGGATTAGTCTTTGTATTAGTATAAATACTGTCACTACTCATTCAATAATATTGTATCCTATTCTGTAATTGCTTCCTTCTCTTCTATAATTGAAAGATTCTGCTCCCATGGTCAAGTGTCAATAGGAAGTCACCATTTTAAATTAAATGACCAATTAAAATTAGTACATGTTAGTTTTTTTCATAAACTATTTCACAAGAAAAAATGATTTGGGGAAAGTTGCGACATTTTTCTATTGGCACCAAGTGACTAAGGCAACTTTCTAAATTCTAACCTTTTTAAAAAAAAAAAAAAAAAAGAAAGTTAGAGAGGACGTAGACCTTACCCCAACCTTTATTATTATTATTTAATGCCTTGAAAGACTACAATGATTCTATGATGTCTTTGGTGTGACTAGAACAAATTGTTCAAACACTTAACCTCTCTGTTAAGAGAAGTGAGCAGTACTAAAGCAGTACTAAATGGGCTTTTGGTGAGGCTTGACTCGACAATTTTAAGTACCAGGATGTCCTCTGATGAGATTTGAACATTCGACCTCTCCGTTAAGAGAAGTAAGCGGTACCAGTTGAGTTAGAGCTCATTGGTTCTGAAAGAAATTGAGCGGCTAGGAAGGACAATTGAACGCAAACAAACCTGATGTGAGTTCTGGTGTGATAGCACCAGCACTAACACCAGTACGTAAAGTAGCGGAATAAACAAACTTAAATCAGAGAAAGACGCAAATCTAACACTTATCTACAGCAACGTGATGTAGACAATAAATCTTCTCTTATAAAACTGAATCACGAATTCAAGTACACAAAATAATACTAAGAGAAGAATAAAATAACCAAACTAGATCTCACACAAAAACACTCTTGATGTTATGAAAACTGCTGGAATTCTAGAGCTAAAAACCGTATCTAAGAATAAGCCATCCGGCCAGAATTTATATGCAAAGAGTCATTGTTTATGGAAGTTGATTTGCTTGAGGAATCCTTCTTTAAATAGACTTCTATCTTCCTTAATCAACCAAAGCAATCCTTCCTTGTTATGGAATCATTCCTTAGCATGAAATCCTTCCTGAGCATGGACTCTTCCCTTATGTGAGAGATCCTACAAAATAACCAAAAGATACACTAAACAAATCCAATATTTGGTTAGAAGGTTAGTCAAATAAAATAACTTAATTACAATAAATACAATATTTACTAAATTAACTAATATAAAAGAAATTAACTAATATATAAGAAAGGAACAAATCTCAATACAAGTCAACCTTTGACTTGTCAACATGTGTAAAACAATACACACTTTCATTCTAAATTCTAACCTCACTCTCTTCCCCTCAAATAGTATCCTCAGATCCAAGTGTTTTAGATTTTCAATTCATAATTTTTTTAATTTACATTTTTCTTTTCCCAACTCCTAACAATAAATTATTTTATCATCAAACAACTTATTTTTTAAATTTACCTTTTCAATTACTCTAACACAAGAAATGAAGATATTTAATAGGGCTATACTCATCAACTTATAATTTTTTTAATATGTGTGCATTTGTCTAATACGATACAAATTTTGAATCAAAAATAGTTCGTTAAATAACTTTCTTGACGGAGGTTTCCTCTTTTTAGCACCTGACAGTATCTTGAGGATTAGCCTTAGATCTTCGAGCCTAGGATACCTTAAAAACCAAAAATAAAAAATTTAGAAATAAGAAGAATTAAAAAAATACTGTACAAGGTTAAATACCATGCAAAAAAGAAAAAAAAGAAAAAAAAGAAGAATAAACTAGAATTTGTCGGATTAATCTATCTAATCCGTATGCATATTCCTTAAATTAGAAAGCAGAGCTTGAAGTCCCAGTGTTCCAAAAATGAATAGTTTAAAGACTAAAATTACAAAATGAGGTAAATAGTAAGGGGGTACATTGCAATTAACTGATTCTAAAATTTCATTCAAAATTATTTACAGCGCTATTAACAACCTTTTTTCCTATTAATACACCCCTTCTCCTAGAGCTGTCAAAATGGTTTTAGCCCGTTGGACCAGCCCGGACCGCCACACAAAATAGGCGAGTTGGGTTGGCAAAATATGAGACCATTTGTAAACGGGTCAAATGGGCTGAACCCGCGTGGGTTGCGGGCCAAGGCAGTCCAGTTCGAGTTGGGGCGGGTTGGCCCGTCAATCTAAGGAGCAAGGGTAAAAATGAAAATTTTAAAATAAAAAAAAAATTTAGGCAGGACTCACATCTTGTGAACATAAGAAGCCAATTTTTTTTTTTCTTAATACTAATCACTTGCAAATTCAACAGCAACTTCCATTTTTATTTGGGAACTTTCCTTAATTTAATGTTCTCCTCTGTGTATTATATTAATTTAAATTTTATTTGAGAAGACTTTCATTAATTTTAGGGCTTTATATATAATATTTATATCAAAATGTCAAATTTTAACTTAATAATAATTATATTAAATTTTCAATTAATGTATTATTTTTTAAATCAACCTAATTTCTAAATATATATTGCCCCACATTTTCTATTTTACCCGTCTAAAAAAAAATCTCTTTTTTTCTCCGTACACCACCCCCAACCAACAACCAACTCTCCCTACACCCAACCCCAACCCCAACCCCAACCCCAACCCCTACCACGCAAAGAATGACAACAGTAGAGCTGTCAAAATGGTTTTAGCCCGTTGGGTCAGCCTGGACCGCCACACAAAATAGGCGGGTTGGGTTGGCAAAATATGAGACCATTTATAAACGGGTTAAACGGCCGAGCCCGCGGTTGCGGCCAAGGCGGTCCGGTCCGGTTGGGGTGGGTTGGCCCGCCAAACTAAGGAGCAAGGGTAAAAATAAAAATTTCAAAATAAAAAAAAAAAAACCTAGGCATAACTCACATCCTGTGAGCATAAGAAGCCAATTCCTTTTTTTTTCTTAATATTAATCCCTTGCAAATTTAACAGCAGCTCACATTTGTTTTTGAAAAGATTTTCATTAATTTAATGTTCTCCTCTGTGTATTGTATTAATTTAAAGTTTTATTTGTGAAGACTTTCATTAATTTAAAGACTTTCATTAATTTAATATTTTCCTCTGTGTATTGATTAATTTAAAGTTTTACTTGGGAAGACTTTCATTAATTTTTGGGCTTTATATATAATATTTATATCAAAATGTCAAATTTTTAGCTTAATAATAATTATATTAAATTTTAAATTAATGTATTATTTTTTGATGGGCTGGCCCGTTTAACCCACAACCCGCGACGATTTGGGTTGGGTTGATGCATTTTAGGCCCGTCCCCTTAACGGGCTAGCCCGCACCGCACCGCCAAATAGCGGGTTTATAAAGCCCGCGGGCTGGCCCGGACCGCCAACCCGCTTTGACAGCTCTAGACAACAGCAACAACAGCAGAAAGGGAACGGCAGCAACCTCCCTTCCTCCTCCCTCCCTCACTCACTCACGGCAACCCTTCCCCTTCTCTCTCTCTCTCTCTCTCCCGAACGTGCTGGAGTGAGGGCCCCCCACCACCATTTTTTTTTTTTTTACTTTTCCTTCTCTGTTCTTCACCCACCCCCCTCCCCTTTCCCCTCTCCCAAACCCATTTTAAAAAAATTCTTCGATTTTTCCTTTTTCTTTTTTATTTAGTACTGGTCAATGGAAGTGGTTAAGATGGTGGTGGGTTTAGGAGAGGGGAAGAAGGAAAGATTGAAAAAAAAAACAGAAAGAAAGAGGGGGTGGGGTGGGCGGCGGTTGAAGAAAGAGTGATTTTTGAAGAAGGAAAGGAAAATAAATGGTTGGGGGTGGGGGGTGTCACTCCAGTCACGGGGGGGGAGAGATACGAAGGGAAAGGGGAAGGGGAAGGTGGAAGGAATGAAAAAACTAAATAAATAAAGGGTACTTCTGTTTCGGATAAATATTTTTATTTTTTATTTTAAGATATTTTAACAATTGTTTCTAAAAAATTTTGATTTGTCTATTTTTATCATTCTTCTTAATACTCCTTCCGTTTCAGGCAAAGAGTTCACTTTTTTTTTATAGAAGTCAACATAAAACTAAATCAAATAAAAAATTTACATACTTTACTTATGTTTTAAGAAATAAAATTTTATTAATTAAAAACTATCTTAATAATATTATAGATTATAATTTTAATAATTTTGTAAAAATCACTAAATTTATGTTAATTATTGGTCAAACTTTAGTTTAGTTGACCAAAAAAAGTCAAAAGTGGACTCTTTGCCTGGAACGGAGGGAGTATATCCTTAAAGTTTCATTTAATATAACACATTCTAAATAAATTCAATTATTTAAAATAATTGAACTTAATTAATATTTATGAATATTATGGTCAGAACATATTTTATAGTAAATTATTAATTATGTTACTTAATTCTTATATTTTATCCATTAAAAATATTTATTCGGAAAAGAGCATTAATGTATTTTTAAACGTGATATTTTTATAATTAACTAGTTATAGAGCCCGTGCAATGCACGGGTGCAATTTAACTTTTGTGTTCAATTGATACATTTAAAAAATATTTTTGAAAAAAATTATCATTATTGAATATAGAAGTTTGTTTACTTCATGTCTGACAAAAGTTAAGTGTTGTCAATATATGTAAATTGGTAGTTGTTTATTATAATATTTTCGTTTCAAAATAAGTATTTTTTATTGGTGGTCAATACATATATTTTTGTTTCTATACATTTTTAAATTTTTAGTACCCTTTAATGATATTATATTATTGGGTTTTTTATCTCTTTTTTCATCTTGCACTTAGTAAAGATATTTTAGACAAATATTTGAAAAAATTTACAAAATTAAAAATAAAATATTTACTTTGGGACATATTGAAGAAATATAACATTTTTCTGAACAAATGAGAATTGTTTAAGAATTGAATATAATTATATTATTGAAATAATTTTTGGAGATCATTCAATGATTAAAAAATGTTTAATTGGATACTATATATATTTACATATTTTTAGACACTATTAGTTTGAAAAAGAAATTTACACAAATATCAATAAAACATAAGCATGAATAAATAATTTAAAGTTTTGTTAATATGGATCACATATTATATACATTATTTTAGCACGTTTTAAATAAAAATATGAGACTCAATTTGACATGGAGAGAGTATCATATATAAAAATAAAATCTAGTTGGTTTATATTATAAAATAATTTATAGAATAATATAATATATTTTTAAAATCTTTACATATAATATAATTGGTTGAGTTGGTTTAAGGTGTATAATCATATTTAAAAGGGTGTTGGTTCAAATCTCAATGACAACATTATTTTATTTCCTAAAGTCCTTCTCCTATTAGTATTAACTAATATTAATACATATTGTAAAACCTATTATTATTAGCTTAGAAATGAAAAGTCATTTCACTCCAAAGGTCATGCTTACTATTATTATTAGCTTAGAAATGAAAAGTCATTTCACTCCAAAGGTCATGCTTACTTAGAAATGAAAAGTCATTTCACTCCAAAGGTCATGCTTACTTGGAGGCTGACTCCAAAGGTCATGTTTACTTAGAAATGAAAAGTCATTTCACTCCAAAGGTCATGCTTACTTGGAGGCTGACTCCAAAGGTCATGTTTACTTAGAAATGAAAAGTCATTTCACTCCAAAGGTCATGCTTTCCAAAGGTCATGTTTACTTAGAAATGAAAAGTCATTTCACTCCAAAGGTCATGCTTACTTGGAGGCTTGAGAATCAAAAGAACCAAAAGTTGGATGAGTTGGAGGCTTAAAAATCAAAAGAACCAAAAAAAAGTTGGAGGCAAAAAAACCAAACCAAAAGTTGGATGAGTTGGAGGCTTGAAAATCAAAAGAACCAAAAAAAAAAAGTTGGAGGCTTGAGAATTAAAAGAACCAAAAGTTGGATGAGTTGGAGGCTTGAGAATCAAAAGAACCAAAAAAAAAAAAAAAAGTTGGAGACTTGAGAATCAAAAGAACCAAAAGTTTGATGAGTTGGAGGCTTGAGAATCAAAAGAACCAAAAAAAAAAAAAAGTTAGATGAGGTGTCACACTTAAAAGCATCCTCACCAACTTTAAATATATATATATATATATATATATATATATATATAGATTTTGGAAGAGTGTATTTAGAGGGGGCGTTAATATCGCTACCCTTAATTTATATTCTGTTTTCCGACAATGGACTGAAAAATTAATCAGAGAGCCATGATTCGATTAATCATTCAGCTCGGCGACAAAGTTGGCAATGTCAGTAATATTTTCCATCATCATCATCCAGAGGAATGGCTCAATCGGATGCGATTTCAGTTATCCTTCCGGTAGCCATCCTTCATTCTCACTAATTTCGACCTCCGTCTCTGTCGGTAACCCCTCTCTCTCCCCCTCTTTCTCGATGGCAGTCGCGGTATTGTTTTTCCCAAGTTCTTGTTCATCGTTGATCGATGAGTTGTATACGAATTTCGTTGATACTTATTTCTGACTCAATAATCGTACTCATCAGTTATTTAAAGTTGATTTTTGGTGTTAGTTTCTGTTTTCTGGCTATTCATTAACAGGTGAAACCGGTAAAATGTATTGTAGAATTTTCTAGTGCTCTTTTAATTATAAGTATAACCTAATAATAATTTGCCTTGATTTTTTTCGGCTAGAATGATTATAAGTTCACTACTGCTACTGCCTGATTATATGAATATTCTGCTGACTTCAATAAATTTATTATTCCATTTTGTATTGTTTAAAAAGTCAAATTTTTAATACCTATACAAGTACCCCTGGAAGTAGATCCTTATGACAAAACTATTTGTTTTATTCAACTTGTTTATAACGTATATGTCTATATGACTGGTAAATTTAGGAAGTTATAGAAATTCCAAGCTGAAATGTTGAAATGAGGGTCTTTAGGTGGAACATCACAAAAATGAAAGAAGAATCCGAATAGTGGAGAGTGTTTGGTAATAGATAGTACACTGAAAGGCATATAGCAGTAGATGAGTAAAACTTATATGGTACCTTAGCATCCTTATGAATGTCACTTTTGTAAACATACGGGGTTTGAAGAAAGTCAAATTATAGTGGAGTAAATCAAGTTGTATACATCAATTTAGCCCATAAGTGATAACCATTTAAAGACAAAATATAGTAAATGCTGTGTACCCTTTTGGTTCCTTACTTTGGCTTCCTGGCATGTCAAGGATGCGATTGATTGTGTTCTATGTACTTCTGAGGTTCACCAGCAAACCCATCGCATCACTAAGTTACATCATTCGGAACCTTTTTGGCGGGATACCTACCATTACTTGAACTCATTGAGGTACTGAGGTAGAGTATCACAATATTGGAATAAAGGGGTTAATGGGGGGGTGGGAAGGGGGGGAAGGGAGGTGTATTTTCCTTTTTACTAATTTCATGCAGAGAAAGGAATTTGAGATTTGATACATGTTCTGATACCTTTGCAATAAAGATTTATAGCAAGGTTTAATGCCTGACATGACGTGTTAATATGGTAAAATTTATGTGTTAATGCAGCCATGCTGAGGGTATGTATGATCTTTATCTTCTTGGTTGCAGGTGACATTGTATGATATGTTAGCATTCCTGTGAGTTCGCTGGTGTATTAGGACAATTTTACCCATTAAGGCATTTTGATATGTCAGCATATGGCCATTTAATGGAGCGGGAGTATTCAGCCCGTAGTCTCTCAAGTAGAGCTGGTTCCGGTATGCTTATCACTTCCACTTCTATTATTCTTGGTTAGTGAATATGTCAATTGCAACTACTTAGATAACGCATTTGGCAGTTAGATAATTTGTCCGCTTCCATAATTGGATATGATACGCTATCCAATGTCTCAAGTTGGTTGATAATTTATAGTTGATTACTGATCAATAGACTAATTTTGTAAAAAATTCGTCAATTAGTATTAGATTTTGTTAATTTTCTTTTTTTCTTTCAGTTACTTGATTTTTAAAGATAAGTTGATGAATTGTATGTCCCTGCATCCATTATCTTCATGGCAGCATTGACATATACAGGCCATTCTATCAAAAAAGAAAGTATATGCTGGATACAGTGCATCATGAAACTTAATTGGCTTTTTTGAGAGCTTTTATTCTCTTTCTCTTGTGTTGGTGCAGATATGGGAAGCCGTTATACTGTAGAATCAGGAATCTACATGTCTTCATTTGCTGCAACAATCTTTGTTGCGGCACTTGTAACAGTTGGGGTTCTATTAATGACTTTGCTGATTGCATTAACAGTAATGTTACAATCATGTGAAAGCAAGAGTGCTGGAATTGTTGAAATTTGGAAATCTACCGATGATTATAATTATTGCAAAATGTTTGCTCAACATGCGGAGCTTAATAGCTTGGAGGCAGATTCTTTGCCCGCGATTTGCAAGGATGTTGCTGTTAAGTACATAAAAGAAGGTCAATACATGAGAGATTTGAATATTACGCTGTCAATGATAGAGAGTTACTTCAGTAGTGTTGCACAACTTGCCAATGGTCAAGGTGTGGTGTTGATGGACATAGATGACTTCCTTCCTTCAGATTCTGTCTATACCGATCCATTACTACTCCGGTAATTCTCTTCTGAAAAATCCTAATTCAAGCTTTCTTAATGCCTTCTGCATTTTCTTGCACATGCTTGTGCCTAATATTTCGTCATAATTTGGAGTTTGGCTTAACTAAGAGTTTGCAAAAATGTGACGGCACAAGCTCGTTGTAGTGTACTTCTTGTTCCAACTTTTTCAGCTATAACGCTTGTAGTTGTCTGTCATCATTGTTCCCTAAGTTCTCTTCAAATTAGATGTTTTTTTTAATATTTTTATTCTAATTTTTTATTTTTTTTGGCATATAAGGTCTTACCTAAGGATGTCCATTCCCAAACAAGAAAGCTAGCAAGAAATATTCCTCTATATCCATTATGTAATAGAAGCTCTTCTTTGCAGTCATATCCTCTCAAGGACAAACTTTTGCCCATCCTCGGTCAGCATAAAGCAGAAAAATAACATAGATGTTGATATATGCTATCAGCTCTTTTTTTGTAGATTTAGCTTGTGCATCTTAAGATATTGCACTCTTATTTTTAACTTGCTCTATTTTCTGCACTGGCATTTTAGAATATTCAATATTTTATTCTTCCTCATATTTTTCCCCATTATATATCTAAAACTTTGTCCTTTCTATGCGCAGATTTGATCACTATAGTTGCAATGATTGCATACGGGAGGCAAAACTTTTGAAACACATTTTCTTAGGGAAAATTTACATTAAACTACAAAGTGGTGGGTGGCCATTGATTTTGATATCAAGGAAGCCCGAGAAACTTCGAAACGTCACCACAGAGAACCTTATTTCAGCTGGATGTGGTGGTTGGTCTTCATTGGTTATGAGGTATGTTATTTGATTTCTCTATTTTACTTACAGTGAAACTACTAAAATTATTGTTCTTCCTGCTTAGTCTTGTTGGTTTACGTTCTATCTTCTGGTAAGGCATGTAATTGGTGTATCTACTCGGTTGTCAATTTCTTTGAAGATTCGAAGCTTCCTCTGGGGGTACCTTGAAAGTTGAAAGCATTGTTTCCTTGACATAAAAAGGAGAACTTAGTTGGGAGTAGGCTTACTAAGCTGAATTATGCATAAAGATGTTAAAAAAGTAGATCCCCTTAGTCTCACAATTGTAATTAATCACACCTCCAGTGTCCCGTTAAAGAAACGTATAGTTAACCATTGATTTTAGGTGTGGATTCGTTCTGTATTGATAGTTAGAGGTCACATCACTGGGAAACTTGTCAAAAGAGTCGTATTTTGTTCTAAATCATCATCAGACTAATTCCTTCTTAATTTCTCAAATCATCTCAAAACAAATTTCAGAGAAATAATTGTTGTTTATTCATGAATTCAACTGAAGTAAAACCCTCATTCAGTTAATCTGTTTTGATTACACAAATCAATTGTCATTCCATACAAATCAAGCACCTGTAGATGGAATGTATGGCTTATGGTTCAATTTACTTCTCAAGAGAGTGACTGAATTTGGCTCTGAATTTTGTTGGCAACCCATTTCCAGTTCTTAGCAAAATGTAGCAGTTACGGTCTTTGGCACTTGCTAAGACTTTTGTATGGATGTCTCCTGACAAAGCCTTTCATCATTTCTTCAAGGCTACCCACTTATCAGCAGCCTTTCAGAAATTTATAAATATCAGCCAACTGCATTCATCATTTCACGATGTAAACAATGTTTCTTTCTTGATGAGGGTAGAAATGCCGTTTGGTTTTGGGTCTCCTTGCCTATTAGCCAAACGTTTGGTAGAGCCCTGCAATTTGGCCAAACCTAAAGGAAGGACGCAATAATTAACCCATTAAATAACTTGGGTAAAACTAAAAAAAAGAAAAAACAGTAAAACGATGAAAAAAAAAAAAAAGATAGTACAAAACCAAAACTTAAGCAAAGTATGATTGGGTAGTTTTTTCTTTAGGCCAATATTGGAACCCAAATTCTATAATCCTTATTTCCATGTAAAATGAAATACAGAGTAGTATTTTGACCAAATGGCAGTGATATGGCAGAATCATATTAAAATTCTTCACGTACTAGATTTTTACACGTTTACATTTGAAACTGTTACAATGTTCACTATGTAATTCTACCTAATATCTAAATATTTATCTTTAACCAAGTTTAGAATTTTTATAATAAAGGAAACTTTTTCCTATTATATCACATACTTGTAATACAAGCACGTTAAATACTCCCTTCATTCCTAAATTATTGTACTGTTTGACTTACTTTTTTCGAGTAAAATGAATTATTTTTTAAATAAAAAGTTAACATGTATTTTTTGATTTTTTCAATACACAAATGATGTAATTTGTAGTATTTTGAAATTATACGAATTACGTGTTTTATGGTTTTGGAAAAAAAATAAAAAATATACATTTTTATTTAAAAAATAGTTAGTTTGATTCAAAAAAGTCAAACATGATAATAATTTAAGAATGAATGAGTAGAAGAAGTTGTGTTAGTTTTTTTGGGGTGTGACTTAACATTGTAGGAGTGTAGCTGTCGTAGTTCACTTAGGACTCCCAAAGTCGACCAAATCTCACTAAAGAATCGGATTTCATGATATTTACCAAAACTTATTTGACTCCTACTTGATTCTGTACATGTTAGACCCCGACTCTTTTCATGATCACTCTGTTTTACGTTCTCTTCTTTGTTGCTTTCGCTGCTCCTCGTAATGTACAATTATTTCAAACTTAGTCCAGAATATATCGGCTATTCAGTTGATCAAAAACTCATCTGATTGCTAGCAGGTTGGATGATGAAATGAACATAGATATCGGTGATTACTTTTCCAGACGCAAGGCTGTTCTTCAAGCACAGGGCTTGCGTATAACAGCTGTGATCAGCAGCCGCATGGATGCTTTAGCGGGCCCACACTTAGGAAAGAACGTGTTTAAGCTCCCCAACCCGATTTACTACAACACACATCACTATACTGAAAGTACAAACCAACCACAATAGAACTTATGGTATTGAAAGGGCAGACCATAAGAATGATGTTTTTGAGTTACTACTTACTGCTAGAAAGCAATTCTGGCGGCGCTCTTTAACAATCTCTGGATGGAGTAGCTATTATCCAGCTTCCTCATTGTCGTCAAGAAAAGGTCAATCTCTGGATGGAGTAGCTATTATCCAGCTTCCTCATCGTCGTCAAGAAAGGTCTGGATGTCATTATAGAGTACTTGGGCATCTTATTTTTTTGCTTGTTTGTAATTATTGTACATTATAAGAGTATTATTGGGTGGTAAATAGAAATTTCATGTACTTGGAACATTTACGCTTCATGGATTTTAGTGCTTCTTGTAACTAAAACTTGATACTGATAGAAAACAGCAAGAATATTTGGGGGACTGAACTTATGTAAGGATTTAAAACTGTTGCTCTGTCTGTCAGACATTTGGCCAAGTTACTTGAGATGGCTGGAAAATATTTACTCTTTATGAAATGGACCTAAATTCGGGTTAGGAAACTTCTGCCAGATTGCAGCCGATGCAGGTTCTTTGAAAGTGTTCCTAATGATTGCTGAAGCTGACCTGGCTTTTTTTTTTTTGTTTTAATTAACAAATCTGACTCACCCTTTGAGTTACTATGTTGTGATAATTGGAGTTTCCTGAATCTTTTGAAAATATTGCCATTTGCCAATTCAAGACACATGGATACCCCTGAATCTGTAATACTAACTAAAAAAATCCGAATCAAGAAACATGAATCTGTTTGCAAAAAGAGCCCAAATCAAGCCTCGTTCAAATATTTTTGAGCTCAACACAAATTTAACACGAATCAAACTAAATCAAGTTTTAAACTAAATGAGTGAAGAAAGTTACCATGGATCAACACCAAATGGTGAAAGTTGGGGGGTTCTAATATGCTACATGAATTTCCCCAACAATGAGCTCCATCGTACACCAATCTGAGTTAAGAGTAAGAGGCCACCGACGAACAAACGAACGTGCACGCACACACACACCAAAGGGTGAAAGTAGTAGTATTAGTTACTATTTGATTATCCCTTCGTCTCCTCTATATTAGTCACTAGACAAAAACTCATCGTTTTAATAAATGTCTCAATAATCAATGTCTAATTTTTGAATTTCCAGTGCATTGTTTACCTATACACTTTAGCTTTGGTTTGGGGTATAATAATGAAAAAAAAAAAAAAAAGTAGTTAATGTGTATTGAACTTGTAAGTGGCAAAAAATTTTGAGACGACTAAAAAATAAATAAATAAATAAAAAGTCGGCCAATACGGTGGAATACTTATAATGTAAGTTTGGTGGAGTAATAAGCTACTTGAATTTCTTTCTGCTGCATTCCATCGCACACCATTACCAATCTGAGTTGAGACTTGAGAGAGGCAGTCAACACACGGCTCATCAACAGGATCGATATTCGACTTTAGCTTGAGCTCAATGCTTTAAATATAGTTGATGACAAAAATAAACCTCATTCATCATCTAAAACGGGTTTCTTAAAAAAGTGGAGCATAAGTTTGGTTGAAATTACCATTATAATATCAAGTATTGTAATTAGCAATTCATGTTACCAGCTGATTGAAGCCTTTTCAACCAAGCAGTTCTTACGCTTGACCTTTTCAGGTTAAGGAAAATCTCCCTGTAGTCCTTCTTCAAGAATACGTCTAATGCAAACAAGTAGAGGTCACTTCCTTGTTCTATCTCCTCCATCCCATCTAAGCAATCAATACATTCTCCGATGCTGTATGTCAGCTTTACTAGTGAAGAATGAACTGTCACGGTACTCCTTGATTCAACTGCATCAAAAACACGCTCACTCCTGCTTTCTGGCCTAGTGCTTAGTGGGGTCGGCATCGGAATTGCAGTCCGGGGGGTCGATGCATGATTGTGCTTCCTACGTCGAGTAGGAGGTTCAGTTTCTCCAATAATTGCTGTTCCATCAAAGATGGTATCCAACTGGTCAGCACAAAGGAGTTCCTTAAACCGAAATTGCGCAGCCTCTGGGTTTTCCTGCAATGAAACACCAGCAGTTCATGCTGTAATATTTCATTATACTCCTGTAATATCCAAGTCACCCAGATTTTCTTTTTTCTTTTTGAGAATTTCTAAACTACCCAGATAAATGCATATAGATGGTATACACGAGAGTTGCTATTTACACCCATGAAATTGCTGAGTACACCCCCTAACAAAAATTACAAAAATGTCATTATAAATTTAGACCTAAATACCCTTTTTTGTTTTTTTTTTTTTTTGCTGTTCGGTAGGGGGTGCCGAACACCCATAGTGATGTTCGGTAGGGGGTGCCGAACACCCATTGTGATGTTCGGTAGGGGGTACCGAACACCCATAGTGATGTTCGGTAGGGGATGCCGAACACCTATAGTGATGTTCGGTAGGGGGTGCCGAACACTACTATAGGTGTTCGGTAACACAGTGCCGAACAAACTGTTTAAAAAAAGAAAGAAAAGGGACGGACTGTGTGTCGGGTGGCGGGGAAGGAGGTGGCGTGGGGCGCGGGAGGAGGAGGAAAGGGGGTGTTCAAAAAAAAATCTAAGTAAAGGGGAGGCTGGGTGGGGGGTGGTGGGTGGGTGGAGGGGGTGGGAAGGAGGAGGAAGGAGGTGGTGTGTGTGGGGAGGGGGGAGGAAGGGGGTGGGGTGTACCAAAAAAGAGGAAAATGGGGTGAGGTGTGTTTGGGGTGGGGTGTACTTAGTATTTTGAAAAAAATATTCTTAAGGGTATAATAGGAAATTAGGGAGGGGTGTACTTAGTTTTTTGAGGGGTTGAAAATATTAGGTGGGGGTGTACTTAGTAATTGGGTGTACTCAGCAATTTCATGGGTGTAAATAGTAACTCTCTTCCTTTATAGATCCATATGAATTGACTAATATACAAATGCATGTGCTTGTAATTACATGTGTGCATGGGAGACCATGAATGAAAACTGTACATGTCTGTACATAAACTTTGTACAAACGTACCAATATGGAGGGAAATTTGTCTTTTTTGATGCTCAGATAGATAATTCTATTAAGTGGAGTCAAAGAGTGTCATGTCCCTTGGGAAAATGACTTTACAGCACGTTAAGCAATACCGGTTACCTTTTTCATGGTTTTTTTCTTAACTTTGAAATGATTGAAGCAAAAAGTAAGAGAGATATATGAGAAAGAGAGAAACAAGAAAAAAACCACGAAATGCACAAAAAATCCGCATAATCAAACACACCCACATTTCCATTATATTTGATGTTAAACAAGCTCCATAAAATACTGAAATATCTAAAACTTTAACAAATTGAGCATGGTAACTTTGCTATGGTTAGGTCAAGTTTACCTCTGTATAGTTGGCCCAATCTTCTTCACTTGCATCAAATCTTCCCGTCTTTGGATCCCATCCCATACTGCTACTGCTAGTTAGCTTACGCCAGGCCTTCCACTGTTCCTTAGTGTTATCCCAATGATTCTTAAGTTGTTTCTTGTCATACATCAGACCTGATTTCCTTTGAAATGATTCTAAAATAATCTTCCAACCTTCCTTAGTAATATATGTTCCAGGTTTGTACCCGTTTAAGGTCTGTTCAAGACATAAGTCAACAAATATCTTGTGGATTTCAGGTGTCCATGTGGCTTTCCTTGGCTTCAGTGCAGATGAGCGAGAATTTTGAAGTTCACCAGCCATTGTATTCTATTTCAAATAATCGCAGAAACCTATAAAAAGAGAAGAACTAAGGCATAATTAGACATAATATTTCCAACTATAGGAACCAAAACCTGATCAGGCATTTGTGTGTATGTGTGTTTCGAACGGGAGGTTGGCATTAAAGACCGATCTAAAACCAATGCATGACAAGTATGAATATGATCCACCACTCTGAATGCATCAATCTATTCAAAATTCAATCAAAAGTCAAAGTATTTGTTGTTTGAATAAAATGTTTCGAGGAAACAAAGAGGTTTCCCAGGTAGAGTAGTAATGACAACAAAAAAATTCCTATCAAGATAAAGGCGATTCTAAGAAGTAAAGACAAAGATACATACTAACTTAAACTAGATTCTTACCATCAGGGACCTTGACTATTTACAACTAGAACAGCAATTTCTAACACTATATCTGCCCCGACTATTGACAATGCTAGGTTAGTTTCTTAGGTTAAACATTCTAAGAGTTTCAACCAAGATACACCATAGATCAAGTATTCTCTAAGTCAATTAACACGTGACTTCAAATGAATGCCAAATGAAGCAAAATTTGAAAGGAACAAAAAAGATATAACTGAAAAGTTTCAAGACTTAGGAGATATTTCCTACTCCCTCTGTTACTCTCAAAACATCCTACTTCCTATTTCGGAAGATTTGATTTAAAGTGTCTTGTTTCAAAAACTAAGCTTATAAACTTTATGAGTTTCCAAATTTATGTGTACAACATAAACCTTTAACTTGACAAAATAATTTTGATCCTTGAAACTAAGGGTATTTATGAGATTTTATCCTAATTCTTAAATGTTTGACTTACAAATGTGGATCTCTGAGTGGAATGGAAGGAGTGTTAAGCAAATTAATGGTTTAATTGTGGGCAGCGCGAAAGGGTCCGTCTCAAATTGCCAATTTGAGCCATAGCTTTTCGTCAAGTCAAAATGCATCTGATGAGGTTTAATTTATGTTTTTTTATTATCATATTACTTAGGTAGACATCTAGACTTCAAAGTTTTCAACGCGACTTCTTTTGAAAAACCTAAACAGGGGCTGTACACTAGCCATTTCTATTGATTTATAAAAGTCGATAAACAAACTAAACCAAGTGCCATTTGAATAGAATCACTTTGGCAGAAGATTTGTTTCATAGTCCCACTTTTTTTTTTTTTTTTGGCAACATAATTTGAAGTCCCCCATCATTATTTGGAAATCCCGTCTTTTATGTCCGTTGAATATTATGTTTTATTCATTTTCTGGTGGATAATGGCAGCCTCGCACACCTGGAAGTGACTACTTTCATAATCAGCAATCCGGAAGGCCAAAACCTTTAGCAACCAGACTTGGGTCAATCAGACATATTAAGCATTCCACACAACTTTACATCTCCAGCATGACATTCATAACTCAGTGAATCCTAAAATCTATTCCACAGTCATATATAAGAAGGCAAAATTATTCCCTCTTCTACACAAGTAATGAAGTCTCCTGCAACAACAGCTCTCCCTAGAGATGGATCCTCACTTTTCACACTCCTTACAAGTTTTCATCTGGTATCAAATAGTCAATAAGATCCTTCTAAGAACCAGGCCCTTTTTTTTTTTTTTCATTTTTCATAGATAAGAGCCAGGATTTTTCACCTCCTCTTTGAATCATGCAGTATCTTGAGAGCCTTGTGTATAGGGGTGAAGACCTGGTTATCTCAATCCCTTCACGGATCTAAAGGGGTCTTGTTGTCGCCCCCACCCCCACCAAAGTTCACGGATTGGCAAATTTTCCCCCAGTTTTCAGTATTAATTAAGAAATATAAAGTTTCTCCCCCTAAAGGTTTAAAATAGTAAAGAAGTTCTTATTGTTGAACCCCTCTAGTACAAATCCTTCGTCCGTAAAGTTTCACAAATAATGATCATATCTACCGTTAATTACGGCATTTTAGTGAAAAATACACTTATAATCTTTGTAAAAAAATTTCTTTGGTTAAAGGCATCTTTCTAGGAAAAAACAAAAATATTATGTACTCACACACATACGTATATGTACATATAAATATATATACATATATATTTATACATATATATATATATATACATATATATATATATACATATATATATATATACATATACATATATATATATATATACATATACATATATATATATATACATATACATATATATATATATATACATATACATATATATATATATATATATATATATATATATAATTGCGCCCTCCCCCCCTCCAGGTAAAAAATCATAGATAAGTCGCTGCCTATAGATAGGCAGCCTAGAAAGTATGGTCCTTTTAAGAACTATGCTTTCTGGCTCCTCTTTGTGTCACTCGATATATGTTGCATCAGGGTTCATAGATGCTGACTTGGAAACTTCTGTAAGATGTCCAAATTTGAGAACCTTCTCTCATGGAGCTAGGGAACATAGTTCATTTGAATCATTTCTTTATATGACAATTTCAAGAGCTTTCACGGAGCTCATGACCATCAGCAGACCATGATCCAGTGCATATGTACCTTAGATGGTCCTCACTTACATCATCAATTTATATGGTCGAGATAAATTACATATGAGCATGGCTAGTGTAAACCTCAATCCAAATTGCAATGAGATGCAACAGCAAAAAACAAGAGCCTCTTTTTATATGGAAACCCTAAAAAAACTTGTGTCACAATTGATGTACTTGGAGTCCGGAAAACTCAGTCACAAGATAACTTTAAGGTGTCGATGATTTCAATTTTCAAGCTGGTACATCTTTCATTCGATCTTTCCTGGTTTTATAATTTTGTGTGTCGAAACCATAGGAGCCTGAATGCATTCGAAAGAAATCCAATAAACAGCTGACATCTTTGGTCGTTGGCAAGCCAAAAGCTAATGGAAACAGGGGATAGGGCCAAGCATGTGCATCAACTTACATCAGGAAAGGCTGGTATAGTAAAAAGCCTTCACTAGCCTCTTCACCCCAAATAGGAAATTCCCAACTCACACTTCTATCCTCAAAAATCACTTCCACGCAAACCCCTACGCAGGGGTTTGAATCCTTAATCTCCACAAGCTCGAAAATTCCACTGAAACTCAATCGGCCTCATAGAGCTACTAGCTTGATCCTTGTAAGCTTTGATAGTCTTCTCTTTCTAGAAACAATGCCTTTACACCTCCTATTTCACAGTATTATATTTGCATCACGGGTGCAAACTTGAGGACTTTTACTGAAAGTCCATGTTTGGAGCATGCTAAGTAAAGCCCATGAACACAGAAAACCTTAGTTCAGTCATCTCCTAAAATGTCAGTCACAACTCTAATACAACTTGGTGACGGATCCCTAGAAGAACACACGATTATGTGGTTAGGCATGATTAGAAATATAAGGTGATACAAAAACAAGAGTCACTTCCAATCACACAGACAATTTCCGCCCCTCTATCTCACCCACCTAAATTTCCTAAATAAGCAACCCAACCAAACAAAATTTTCAGTCACGAGGACTGCACTTGGATTACCTGCACCCTCACATCACATGGCACAGTCATAAGACAGAAATAAAGAAATTGATCAATTATCTCTTACGCCTTATTAATGAAACTGGAATTCTTCGATTTCCCCTTTCCTTTTTCTTTAAATTCAGTATATGATCAGTTGCCTTCAACAAATTACATTGAATATCAACTTTGGTACATTTTAAGAACCCAAAATCAATTTGAGAAAGGAAAATGGAAATCACATTTACACCAAATTCAAGAAACACTAAACCACAATACTCATCAGATGAAAGAACATTATTCCAACAGATATTAGTAAAAGCACAACAATATATCATGATTTTGATCGAAATTCACGTTAAGAAAGAGTATGAAAACTGACCTTAATAACAAAAATAAGCGCACCAAGGGGAAGAAGGAAGGAGGTACAGAGAGAATCTCTGTATCAACGCTCAACGGCAACTCAAGCACACACACATACGCATACACATACTGTGGTGCGTGTAGCTTTTTATTTATGGGCCGCAGTTACTTTGAGAAGTGGCCTTTGACCAAGTTCAGTTCAATTTGAAGCCCATAACTACCGATTCGGTCATCCACGTACGTTTCAAGTTCATTCGGCCTTGTATAGTTCAATTACCTAAACTACCAAATTAAAATACGTTTGCATTTCTCATTTAGTATAATTTATAAAGCGGAAAATTGCTGGTTGGTCCACTTTTTAAAGTTTTTAACCTCTAAAATTTACCTTTTTTTTTCTTAATCGAAAAAAGATATTTTCATAAAATTGTTCCTAAAATACCCTCGTTTCTTCCATAACTGTTTTGTCTTCCTCTTAAATCTTACCAACACTTAACCTGATTACTTGAAATGCGTATTTATAAACACGGGAGTAGAGCACACAAAATTTATCATTCCATGGTGTTGAAGATTACAAAATACGTTCATGTTCACATGCAAATATGGAATGGTTGATGAAATAGAATTTGATCAAGAAACTTACAAAGAAATTTAATGAAAAATAAGTTTACGAACGACAGGAAATCAAAATATATGCATCAGAGTTTTTCGATATCACATGCGATGAAATAGAAGCATTATCAGGGAGTTCGGCCGGTGGTTGAACAAGATGAGAGTTATGATTGCGGGTTAGGAAGAAGGGAGATTTGGGAGTGAAAGCGTTAGGTGTTCATTTTTTCTTTAAAATTTTGTAATAATTATTATTTTGTAAGAATTAGGCATCCCGATGCAATAATTGTTGCATCTCAAATTAAATCCTGATGCCAAATTATTGCATCCCGATGCCCAAATTAATCTAAAAAAGTGGCACAGCATCCCGATGCCTTATTGTTGCATCCCGATGCAACAATTTTTGCATCTCAAATTGAATCCTGATGTCTGAATTAATCTGAGAAAGTGGCACAGCATCCCGATGCCCATTTGTTTCATCCCGATGCCTGATGTGCGCGTGTTTTGGTTTTATTAAATTATCCCTTTATAGGGTATTGAAACGAATTGAAATATTGAAAAAAAAGATCGGCCCGAAATTATCCCTTTATTAAATTTCAAAAAATACTCAAAAATTAATACTTTATGGTCGCTTAAAGTTAGTAGAGATAATAGGTAATTATTTATAATTTACTAATAGTGAAATAACTAATACGAAATATTTGGAACTAATGGTAATTTTGACAATATAAAATAACGTGATAGGCTTTGATTTAAGCTCTTTCGCTTTATAATAGTATTGATACATCATTACAGTTTATGTAACAACGGAATTAATGTAGTCCAAGGCTGTAAATTGAGCCAAGTTACTCGGATTCAGCTTCTGAATCAGTAAAGTCCAACTCGGCTCAAGTCCATTTAGAAACTAAGTTAAATTCAAGCTTAAAATCAAACTCAATTTTCAAATCAAGCCAAATAGGACATTATGAGCATGGTTGCATAGGCTCGTGAGCCTTGTACGTTTAATAAGTTTAGCTCAAATTAGGCTCGAGTCGAGTCGGGTCATAATTATGCATCGATGAAGGAGTCTATACTATGCTTCAGAATTTGATTTGGATAGTGAGGTTTTAATGTTTTAAAAACTCAAATTTAGTTAGATTTGTGATTCAAATTTTGTTTAGGGGAAATGACTCGCTTTTGGTATTAAATGATCAAGTTAAGTTTTTACAATTCTTTGTTTTAGCATGTCCTTGATAATTCGATTATTCTCTCTTTCTTGTCCTTTTCTTTTTATTATTCTCGCTTTTGATTATGTTTAAGTATTTTTATAATTATGACCGACTTTAATAACATTAATATATTTTTTAATAATTAAATTTTTCAATCGTTAAATCTTTGAGTATTTATGTATGTGCGGAAAATATGAGCAACCTCAACTTGGGCCTAGAAAACATTTAAAATTGCCTGGAGGCAGCCCAGACTAATAAATTCCACCCTTAGGTTAGGACAATGTCAACTCCAGCTAATCATCATACTATTATTAGCAATCAAAAATATAAGAACCTTGCTGCTTTGCTTGTACACAATTTAAGCGAATTCACATGGATGTTCACTGCTACAAAAGATTGAAACCTCAACCAGAAACAAACCTAGGTAGGACATTTTGAGAATTTTATTTGATAAGCAAAGGGACACAACACGACACACCACGATACGCGCAAGAACAAAACCATATTAGACATCTGCTGCATGTGTTCAGTAAACAGCTTAAGTAGCACCACATTCAATTGTCGATGATTGATAGATACTCAGAGAGAGAAGAAGAAGAAGAAGAAGAAGAAGAAGAAGAAGAAGAAGAAGAAGAAGAATTAAGGCCATCCATCGGTGAAGTACCCAAAATATTTCAAAATAAAACTTTTAACAAGCATTTCTCTTAATTCAATGAGCTACCAAAATCTGTTGGCTTAAACCCCAAAAAATTCAACTGACCCAAAAGAATTTGAGAAAACTCTTTAACTGTGGCAAACAGAAATTACTTTCACAAGAACAGAGTCAATCATTTCTTTACACAAACAAACAGTCGTCATTTCATTCAACTCTTCAAACTTCAAATTTACCATCACCACCTTCTACAACAACAAAGCCTCAATCAATCAAGATTTTACCACTAGAAGAAGAACATCATCTAACCACTACATCCTTCAATCAAAACCCGAAAAAAAAAAAATGAATATCAGCAGTAAAAACAACCACATCAGTGGAATCAATGCAGCAGCTATATCAGAAGACTAACCAAACAGAAAAAACCTAAAACCATCTGCACCGCCACTCCACCGCAGCGGAGACCAATCCAATCCGAATTGGATGCAAACCCAATCTTGTACTTCATAGTCATATTAGGATACAAAATCCCCCAATTCTGCCCTGTTCCAGTTGTACTACTAGAGCTCCCCGGCTGCTGATCCGTGTGATTGCTATCAAACAACTCATATATGTAACTCTCAGCCACCCCTTCTTTCCTCAACGGCGTTCCAAATCCGGACCTCAAATGCAACACCAATCCCTTCAAATACATTTCCGCATAAATAGCACTCGCGTCCGCCTCGTTAGTCCCACCGGAGCTCGGCCAACCAGTCTCTGTCACAACTACTGGAATGTTCTCGTGCCCTGACACCGTCATTGCTGCTACGACGGCGTCCACCATCATGTCGAACAAGTTTCTGTACCGTACGCCGGTGATTAAGTCGTCGCGGTAGTTGTACGCGTGCTCCTGAAACAGAGCGTAACCGATTGGGATCTCCGGGCTCAGCCGGTACACATTGTAGGGTTGAAGATTTATGAAGAAGGAGGAGTTCGTTTCGTCAAGAAATTGGAGTAAAGGCCTGATTACTTGGTCGTTGACCGGCTCTTGGAACTCGGCTGAGGAAGGCGGGAAGGAGGTGGTCATGATGTTGACGAAGGAGAAGGTGGTGGAGACGGAGATTGTGCGGATTCCGAGGTCTTGGAGAGAGAGGTGGACGTTGCGGATGGCAGGGATGAGGTGGTCGGAGGAGAGGTCGTCCGCGAGGACGTTGGTGCCGACGGAGATGGCGGTGATTCGTGCGCGCGGGTAGAAGGGTACAACGTGGTTGTAGAGCCAGAGGAGGGCGGCAGAGCGGTTGGTAGAGAAGGAAGTGATCAGGGGGTTTGGGACGGAGAGGAGGAGGGAGATGTTGGTGTAGGAGAAGGCGCGGACGACGGTGGGGCTGGGTTCGGGGATGCGGACGGCAGCGATTTTGAAGGACTGGAGGGCAGAGGCGACGTGGTCCGGTGATGGAAGGGTGGGGGAGGGGTTGTAGGTGACGCCGATTGTGGTGGTTGATGCGGCGGTGGTGGCGAGGAGAGGGAGGAGGAGGAGGAGGAGGGGAGAGAAAGGATGGGGCATGGTTATCGTTGCCGGGAGCATGTCAGAGTGACTGAAAGTGTGTGGGGTTCAATTGGAGGGCTTTTTGAAATAAATGTTTTGGAGTGCGTATAGCGCCTAGCGGCGTATTTTAGTACGAGCTGGTGGTTGATTCAGTTGGATATACTTTGAAGAAAACATTCAATGTTTTTAACACTAAGGCTGCGTTTGTTTCAAGGAAAATAACTTCTGAAAAATATTTTTTAGAAAATAGCTTTTGGAAAATGAAAAGGTTATATTTTCAGGCGTTTGGTAAATCTGTTGAAAACATGTCAGAAAATATTTTCCGGTGTTTGGCAAACATATAAAAAATTTACGGAAAACATGAATACATATAAAAAGTTATATTCTCTTCGTACTAAAATTAATGTCTCCTATTGAATATACACTTATTTTTAAAAAGTTTTTTACTTTAAATAATTTCTTTAGTAACCCCCAATTATTACTAGTGGTATTAAATCAATGAGAGTTTATCTACTTTTTAATCTCATAAATAACAATAACATAATTAATAATTGATTTGAAAACACATTTCAAAAATAAAAGAAAGAGATAATTGTTGTGCGACGTCCTGAAATGAAATAATAGACACTTATTTTAGGACAAAGGGGGTAGTTATTAAAATTGAGTAGTGTAAAGGTGATATTAGGCTCCAATTCCAGCCTCACATTACAAATTCTATGATCTTAAACATTATACTAGAAACTTCATGTACTCTTCAACCAAATATTTTATTCTGTGTAATACTATCTTTAAAAATTAAAGTATTAAAAAAATAATTTAAAATTTTAAATCAATGCACTAAAGAATTTCAAACAGGTCGATATATATAACATGTTCACTCTATCTTAGTATTTCTAATTGAAATATTTAGTTAAAATATTTTCGAAATTCAACTACTTGAATCTGTAATATTATTGTTATTTTCTCGTCTCAAAATGAATATTTACTTTTATTTGTGATCGTGAATAAAAGTGAACATTTATTTTGGGATGAATATATTTTTCAATGTTATAAAAGTTTCCATAAATTTTGACAATATCAACAAAAAGTACATAAATAAAACTTTGTTCATAGAATCACTTTAAAATGTTACGGTAAAATATTACGATTATTTTTCTTGAATGAGAAGTTAGAAATGAACATAGCACATCCAAATGTGCAAAGGTGATATAAGGAGAAAATTAGAATGAATAAGTTTTGAAAAATGACTTACAAAAATTGAATCCGTAAGTCATTTTTCTGAAAAGAAGGCTTCATTTTCCGTTGACTTGTAAAACATCTTACATTGACTACATTTTCCAATTGTTACCAAATACCGAAAAATAAGGATAATATTTTCCGAAAATCATTTTCAGTGAAACAAACTGATGACGCCCAAAAAATCGGGCGCACCGGGGGTGCCGAGCCTTCGCGGATGTAGGATATCTGACATGTAATATCTGCAAAAAAGACACCGTGAGAGGGGCGGGGAGGGTCCCTGCCAAAGCCCTCCAGCGTGATAATCAGTCCCGGCCACTAGAGAATAACGACTAGAACACATATTTTTTGTATAAAGGGTGGCATACCTCGGCTTGGTATAGGAGAGGGTATATAACTATATATATATACTTGTACGAGTTGGGCCTCTATTCATTTCGGGCCCGTTTGCTGGGGTGAGGCCCATACAATCTAGCAGGTCCAAAATATGCTCATCAGAAGCCCCCCACTCCGTATTCCTCGAGATTCATTTCGAGGGTGAGGAGTACTATTTGCTCGTGCTCACCTCGAACTTGCCGAGATACATCCTCTCGACCTGGGAGCGTAACAATATATAAGCCTTAAAATTAACTAAGTCATGAGCTCGTCCGGCGAGCAGTCGAATGACCTCAAACGTTAATTAAGGAATCAACTCGACCAAGGAGCATAACAATATATAAGCCTTAAAATTAACTAAGTCATGAGCTCGACTTGCGAGCAGTCAAATGACCTCAAGCGTTAATTAAGGAATCAACTTGACCAGAGAGCATAACAATATATAAGCCTTAAAATTAACTAAGTCATGAGCTCGACCTGTGAGCAGTCAAATGACCTCAAACGTTAATTAAGGAATCCACTCGACCTGGGAGGGACCTTGACCGCGAGTACCACTCGAGCGGGGAGGACAAAGTCTGCTCATCCGCGAGTAACACTCGAGCGGGAAGGATAAGCGCAGGAAGGCGCGGGGTACAACTCAACCGCGAATAATGCCTGAGCGGGAGGACCAAATCTACTCGGCCGCGAGTAACACTCGAGCGGGGAGGATAAGCGCAGGAAGGTGCGGAGTACAACTCAACCGCGAGTAACGCTCGAGCGGGAGGACCAAATCTACTCGACCGCGAGTAACAATCGAGCAGGGAGGATGTAATCTACTCTGCTGCGAGCTACACTCGAGCGGGGAGGATATAATCTACTCAGCTGCGAGCTACGCTCGAGCGGGGAGGATAAAAATCTTCTAAGCTGCAAGCTATGCTCGAGCGGGGAGGATGTAATCTACTCAGCCGCGAGCTATGCTCAAGCGGGGAGGATGTAATCCACTCAGCCGCGAGCTACACTCGAACGGGGAGGATATAATCTACTCAGCCGCGAGCTACGCTCTAGCGGGGAGGATGTAATCTACTCAACCGCGAGCTACGCTCGAGCGGGGAGGATAACATCTACTCAACCGCGAGCTACGCTCAAGCGGGGAAGATGCAATCTACTCAGCCGCGAGCTAACACTCGAGCGAGGAGGATAAGCGCAGGAAGGCACGGGGTACTACTCAACCGCGAGTAACGCTCGAGCGGGAGGACCAAATCTACTCGGCCGCGAGTAACACTCGAGCGGGGAAGATAAGCGCAGGAAGGCGCAGGGTACTACTCAACCACGAGTAACGCTCGAGCGGGAGGACCAAATCTACTCGGCCGCGAGTAACACTCGAGCGGGGAGGATAAGCGCAGGAAGGCGCGGGGTACTACTCAACCACGAGTAACGCTCGAGCGGGAGGACCAAATCTACTCGGCCGCGAGTAACACTCGAGCGGGGAGGATAAGCGCAGGAAGGCGCGTGGTACTACTCAACCGCGAGTAACGCTCAAGCGGGAAGACCAAATCTACTCGGCTGCGAGTAACACTCGAGCGGGGAGGATAAGCGCAGGAAGGCGCGGAGTACTACTCAACCGCGAGTAACGCTCGAGCGGGAGGACCAAATCTACTCGGCCGCGAGTAACACTCGAGCAGGGAGGATAAAATCTACTCAGCCGCGAGCTACGCTCGAGCGGGGAGGATGTAATCTACTCAGCCGCGAGCTACGCACGAGCGGGGAGGATAACATCTACTCAGCCGCGAGCTACACTCAAGCGGGGAGGTTCGATTGATTCGACCGTTACTTAACGGAGCTTGACCGATAGTGGAGGGGTCCCTTGGCAACTTTTCTGTATTGAAGGGACGAACTTGCAACTTCTTAGCAGTTTGAGGGATCACTTTGTAACTGTTCCATATTTGAAAGGACGAAGCTGTAACTTCTTCAGCAATGAAGGGACCACATTATAACTGCCCGGTAATTAAGGGGCCAAACGGTAACCCCTCAACACTAAATGGGCCATGTTGTAACTTCTTGGCAGTTAAGGGACTAGTTTGTATCTGTGAAGCAATAAAGGGGCCAGTTATAACCAGCAATAAAAGGTCCAAGTTGTAACTGCTCAGGACGTGTTTTGTAACTAAAGCTAATGGAGATGAAACGTGGGGTGGGTGACTCGCCCTCTTCTTCACTATCAACTCGTTGATCCACCGTCGCTGCCGCCACTGTTCATCTCTTACATGAGGTGGGCTCTTCCACTCCGCGGTCTCCAATTATAAGGAAAAACTCAGGAGCAAAACTTGATTTTGTGGGTTCTAGCCACGACGAGCAACGGGAATGCAAAAGCGGCCATTACCGGAACGTTGGCAAATTACTTTTTAAGTGGCATTTTGGCGTTGAGTCTTTTCGTGCAACCCAGGAGGCAAACCACTCCAAACCCAGCCCGGTTGACCCCTCGTCTAGTTCGCTTGCTGCGCATGGTGGTTGCCCCCTCCTGGTCTAGTTCGCCTGTTGTGCATGGTGGTTGGAGGCAACATTTTTTAGGAATGAATTGCAATTTGGGTTCCTCACTAGCAAGTTTTCCAGCGCCAAAATTGTGAGAGCCACAGACCCTCATGCGTGCGCGCCAACTGTTTGCTTTAATGCCAGTTGAAAGTTTGTGTTTTGTGCTTCCTGTCTTGGCCAAATTCGCTAATAATATTGATGTGGTCGCCGGAGTAAACCATTGTAGGGACCCATGACATCACCTCGAGTAGATTCTTTGTATGCCGAAATCAAGGTAGTAAGTAGATTGGATTTGGTGTGCATGGTTTGTTAGAGTGCCGAGTGGTTTGAAGATGATGACTTGCAAAATCTGATGCTGCACAGAATTAGTGGGTTGTACCGGGATCGGATATGGATATCTGGGCTTCTCTTTTCCCTGCTAAGACAAGTGAAACACTAGGGTGAGTGTAGAGTGTATTTGCTAGTATAAGTGCGTACCTCTCCTTGGAATTTGATCCAAGGCTTTTATAGGGTCGGTATTGATTGCTCATCATGGTGGGAATGGTTACGGTCGCAATAGCCAATCGTGGTCATGAATGCCAGCTTAGTGGGCATAAATGCTGGTATGGTGGGCATAACCGTCGGGCATGTCCATTAAATGACGCTATGCCACGTGGTCACGTCTTAACTTCACCCCGAGGTCTCGACGAGGAGAACCAGCCTGCTCGTTGTACTCTGACCGTCTTGGATGAACTCTGCTCGTCTGCCCTCTGATGGGCTATCTTGGTCGCCCGTGTGATGCGGGCCTGCTTGCTATGTGGTGGGCTTTGGTCCCCCACTTTGACTTGGGCTTGGGTCCTGGGCCGATTCTCTGGGCCTGGCTCTTCAGTGGCCCCCTGCTTTGTGCTCGGGAGTATTCATACTCGCAGAAGAAAGCATTTTACTCGTAATCCTCTCTTGTCATGGTGCACTTCGTCGACCACCTTACTCGTGATCAAAGCTCTTGTGAACATCCTGCGAGGAAGTATCGGGGAGAGAAGATATAAGGTTCACTAGAGACAAGTGACTGGACCGCGTCGAATTCTGCCGGTTGGATGCCTCGCACCCTCTCGAGGCACCACGATGGCTACGGGCGTAGATCTGTGGGCTACTAGGTAGGCCTGTGGCCTACGTCTATGCGGACGTCACTCCCTGGGTATAAAACCCAATCATCCGGCTTTTCTCTCTCTATTGCTTTGTGAATTCTTCAGACGCTTTCAAACCCACAAATCCTCTCCAAGTTTCTTCCGTTCCCCGCGTCATTATCACTGCTCCATTCGCCAATTTTGCCGCTGTTTCCACCACTGCGCGGTGAGCCCAGACGATTCATCCTCTCCGAAGTTCTTTTTGTAATTCGAAGACCTCCAATCCTTACTCCATCATATCTCACAGTAAGTTCCTTTTACCTGATTTCAGATTCCAGTTTTGTGTGTTTACGTCCTGTTTCTCCGTCTTCTCCTTTACGCACGAGCAATAGACCAAAACCCCCCGTTAGTCAGGATCGAGGAATCTGGGAATTTCCCTGCCCTGGTGATTTCCCCCGTTTTTTGAATATCGGCCTAGGGTTTTTGTTTTTATGCTGTCCCCGAGATAGAGACCCCTGTGTTTCCTCTGTCCTTGTAGGTTCTGATTCCGAAGCTACCAACTCCCTAGAGGCCTACGAGTATGACCGTGGCCAAGCGGCCAGCAGTGGTTCCAGCCTGGCGAAAGTCTACCTCCAGCAGCGGGGGTTCCTCTGATGATGAACTTATTATCACCAGAGTGATACCTAGCGTCCCTACTCGCACCCCGGAGGAGGAGGCGGGGACCAGCTCACCTAGGCCTATCCGAACTAGGTCAGCAGTTATCCGCCCAGCTCCTCGCCGAGCTGCCTCTCCTGACCACTGGAAGACCTTCAACTCTGATAACAAGGTCCAAAGGTGGTTCACCTCCTTGGGGATTGGCGCTGCCAACTACCGAGTGTCCGTGATGGATCCCGAGGTCGACCCAAGCGAATACCGGAAGCAAGGGGAGCGCATGGTGTTCTTCTACGACTATTTTAAAGTAGGAATGCGTCTTCCCCTCGACCCCTTCATCGTCGAGTTTCTAACTTTGGCCCAAGCGGCCCCCTGCGACTTAATGCTCAACACGGTCAGGATCCTTGTATCCTTCACCATCACTTGCTGCCTGCTCGGCTACGAGCCCTGCTTGCTGCTGCTGAGGAAGCTCTACCAATTCTCTGCTAACAAGAGCTCAGGCAGAATATTTGGCCGCAGTAAGTCGGGAGCGCTGAAACTGTTCTCCCCTTTCCCCAACAAGACTGACAAGTGGGACTATAAGCCCTTGTTGGTGGAGTCTCGGGTAAGCTGGTCATTTTCTTCTCCCTTCTCGCATATCAAGGTCCCCACATATAACAGGGATGCCTTTACCTCCGGTAAAAGTCGGTTGATGGATGCATTGTAGGGAGCTCTGGGAGCCCAGGATCGCGACCAGGAGTGGTTCTTCGATTGAAATCCGTTAGTCAGCGAAGATCATTTCTTGAGGTTGACAGGGGTGCTCCGAACAGACGTGGAGGGGGTAGTGCCCCAGGTTACCATGGCCGTGGAGCGGCCTCATCCTGCCTAGGGCCATCATTTGAATGGCAGCTTCCCCAGTGATTGCCTGGCGTACAGGGAGCTGGGTTCAAGCTGCATTCCTCCTTATGATGGTTTCATTCTCTTTCCAATCTTTTCAGTAACTTTTGCGCGCTACTTATGTCTAACTGTTTCCTTTCTTTGCAGGGTTGATGGATATCGACAATGTCGGGGCCCACCGGAGCCAGAGGAAGGCTGATGCCTCCGACCACCAGCGTGACCTCAATAGGCTAACCCCCGCCGCATTGCCCAAGGTTGCTTCTGCTGAACAGCGATGAAGGGGCTCCTCCTTGACCCACGATAAGGGGAAGCATGTCACCCCGTTCAAGAGTCTCGCTGCACAGATAGAGAGGGGCTCTCGAACAGACAGGGCTGCCCGCGCTGATACGGCTCCATTGCCCGACCTGGCGGTGCTCTCAAGCCGCAAGAGGGCCCCTACTGAAGACATTCCTACCAGCCGCTCCGTACGCCCTCGCAAAAGCGAGGCGGGGAGTAGCCAAGCCCGTTTCAGCTCTACTTCTGCTCCCCCTCTTCCCTCATGGAGGCGGGAGGGTTTTGTAATGCCCACCGACCGCAAAGGCTTTGAGGCTTTAATGAACGAGTTGGCAAACGTGCCTCAAATTGCCAGCATTGATGTTCGGGAAAAGGGACACCCTTCGGCTATGGTAGGCCAAGGGATTTTGAAGAGGATCCTGCACTCCGACCTGTATAGGGATTGTGGCGACTCAACCAGTGTCTTACTCGGTGATGGGGGCATGGCCTTCTGCGAGGTATGTGTTCCTTCCCTGTTCTTTTCGAAACATAGTTCCTCCTTGTACTCATACCCTCTTTTCTTTGCAGCTCGCCTCCAAATTCTTCACCATGGCCAACCGAGCCAGTGATGGGGCCAAAACAGCAGCCAGCCTCAGCAATGATCTCAAGACTGCCAATAAGATCATCGAGGAAAAAAATACGGAGCTCCTGGCCAAAGATAAGGAGGTGCTCGACAAGACTGGCAACTTGTCCAAGTTGGAATGCAAGAAAAATATTCTTGTAAGCCAGCTTGAGACCTCAAAGGTCAACGAGCAATCCCTCCACTCCCGAGTTGCCCAGCTGGAGAAACAGTTAGCAGAGGCAGAGCAAGAGAAGGCTGGGCTGACGGAGGAGAATGAGCTACTGAGGTCCCAGAATGTCCAAGCTAGCGAGCTCGAGAAAGAAGAGATTATACAAAACTACTTGGCTTCTGAGGACTATGCACGCGAGCTGGGCCAGGAGATGCGCCCGTATTATGTGCAGGGGCTGGAGCACACCCTCCGTATGGCTGCAGAAAGCGGCCATCCTGGGCTGACCGTAGAACTGCTGGCTGAGTGGGGGGCGGCCAAGCATTATGGCTTGGAAACTCGTCGTGGCCACTCCTGGGTGCCCTACACTGCCGATGAGCTTGAATTGATCAAGGAGGGCGACCAGGAGAAAGGTCGAGAAGAATGGCTACCCTCTACTGCTCTTGAAGTAAACGTGAAAACGGCTCTCGCAGCCCTCAAGGAGAAGCAGCTAGCCGAGGCCGCCGCAAGTCAGGGTGGAGAGGAGGCTGACGAGGCCGATGCTGAGGCCGGCACTGAGGCTGGTGATGAAAAGGCCCCCCTGCTTAAAAACTGTAATATTTAGCTCGCTGCGTCGAGCTATTTCATTTTGGCCTGCGCGCCACCCTTCTTTCTCTACCTTGTACTTTGTTTGTTTGCCTGTTAATACAAAGTAATTTTTCCATGATACATTTATTTCCTTATTGCCGCAATGATAAATGCCAAACTCTTAAACTGTTTGTGCCCCGAGCTCGTCCCGCGAAGCAATCCACCAACCTTTAAGCATTTAAACAAAGTGTTTGCTCGTTTTTTAAATGAAATTCCTCAAACCCCGAGATTAACTAAGCTCGTTTTTTAAATGAGATTCCTCAAACCCCGAGATTAACTAAGTCGTGAGTGAACAAACAACCTCAAACATTAACCAAATGATTCACTCAACCAAGGAGCATTATTTTAAAGACCCTTCAATTAACTAAGTCGTGAGCCCGATCCGCGAGCAATCGAACAGCCTCAAATGTTAACTAAAGGATCCACTCAACCTGGGAGCATAGCTTCTGACCTTAGGAGTTCACGAGCTCATCTTGCGAGCAATCAATGAATTAAATACTCAACTAAGGCATCAGCTAAAACGAACACTTCAACGATTAAAGATGTTTAATGAGGGTTCAGCTTGATCCAATGTCCGCACACACACCTCTAGCTTGTACCATCAACATTGACTTTCAATTTCATGTATTTCAAATCTGCTCTTTTACAAATGAAAGCCCAAAAATCCTATTCTCCTAACGGTAATACTTTTTGAGATGGTCTGCATGCCAAGGATGTTTCACTGCCGTTCCATCTTGTGCTCGCAGCCTGTACGTGCCCTCTTTGACTACCTGAGTCACCTGGTAAGGACCCTCCCAGTTGGGTGAAAATTTCCCTCTATCTGTCAGCTGACCGGTTGCCTCAACATTTCTTAGGACCCAATCACCAGTTTGGTATGACCACCTATGCACCTTCTTGTCATGATGAATTTTAGCCCGCTGCTTGTAATTTACCATCCTCATCCTGGCCTCTATTTGTTTCTCCTCGAGCAAGTCCAGATCACCCTGACGAGCTGAGGTGTTTCCCTGCTCGTCATAGTGCGCTACTCGCAAACTAGGCAAAGCCATCTCCACCGGAGCCATAGCCTCTGATCCGTAAGTCAAAGCGAACGGAGTCTCCCCCGTCTGCCCCCTGATCGTAATTCTGACTGCCCATAGCGCGGCCTGTAACTCATCTAACCATCTTTCTGCTCGACCCTTTAGATTTCTCTTTAGAGCGTGCAACACTTGCTTATTCGCAGCCTCTGTCTGCCCGTTTTCCTGAGGGTATGCTATCGAGGACTTTCAATGCTTAACATGCAAATTTGCGCAGGCCTCCGTAAAGCGGTCAGAAAACTAGGTACCATGATCCGACACAATGGCCCGAGGAACTCCAAAATGGCACCATATGTAATCATGAACAAAATTGATAGCATTCTCCTCTGTAATGTTTGCCAAAGGCTTCGCCTCCACCCACTTAGTAAAGTAGTCAATGGCCACAATCGCATGCTTGCAGTTTCCGCTCACTGTCAGGAATGGCCCGATCAGGTCTATCCCCCACATATCAAACGGCCAGGATGCAACCACAGGGGTCTGCTCGGTTGAGGGTAATCGAGGTATGTCTGCAAACCGTTGACACTTATCACATTTCTTTACATAGGTGTTCGCGTCCTTTTTTAATGTCATCCAGTAATATCCAAGAGTAAGAATCTTGTTGGCCAGTGTCCTCGCTCCCGGGTGACCACTGTACACCCCCTCATGAACCTCTACCAGCAGCCGCTCAGTCATTTCTGGCCTTACGCATCGTAACAGAGGCTTCGAGAAGGACCTCCGATATAAAACTCCCCTAACTACGGTGTATCGAGCTGAGCGCTTCTGGATGATTCTGGCATTGTCCTTATCCTCGGGCAGCAATCCATGCTCGATGTACTCCTGGATTTCATCAATCCAACATCTTTCTGTCATCTTGATGTCCATGACCGGCTCCTTCTCTATATCCGGACTGTATAGGTATTCTACTACCACCGTCGGGCTTAACACTTGGATATCCTCCGTGGCCATTTTGGATAAATAATCTGCCCGCATATTTTCTGCTCGGTTTATCTGAACAAGCTCCCAAAACGACAAACGCTCTAACAATCCTTTGACCAACTCGCAATATTTGCTCAGAGTGGGGTTATTCACCCCATACTCCCCCAGAACCTGGTTAACAACAAATTGTGAATCACTGTGTACTCTTAGAGCTGAGACCCCAATATCCAAAACCAACTCTAACCCAGCGACCAAAGCCTCATACTCGGCCTAATTGTTGGAAGCCTGAAACTTAAATCGCAGGGCCATCTCGAACTCCTCCTCGGTAAATGGCGAGACGAGCAAGATCCCTGCGCCACTGCCTTTTTTACTTGCAGCACCATCAATAAACAACTGCCAACAATCATCTGGTCGCTTGGTGGGAGGGGGAGCACTAGTAGTGGGTATATCCTCAACTGGTACTTTATCTTGGCCAGTAAAACTCGCCTCGACCAAGAAATCTGCTAATGCCTGAGCCTTGATCGCCCGTCGCGGCTGATAGTTAATATGGAACTCAGTTAGCTCGATCGACCAAGCGAGAAGCCTGCCTGACGAGTCCGGCTTGTGTAAAATCTTACGAAGGGGATAATCGGAGTAGACAATGATTTCATGAGCAGAAAAATAAGCTCGTAATTTTTTAGCTGACACAACAAGCGAGTAAGCTAATTTTTCTGCATTAAAATAACGTGCCTCGACTGGAGTTAAGGCCTTAGATACATAGTACACAGACTTTTGATTACTAGCCTCCTCCCTAACAAGCACTGCGGCCACAGCCTGGTCGGTGGCCGCGAGATACACATATAAACTCTCTCCGCTCACAGGACTGCTTAAGAGGGGAGGCTTTCCGAGGTAATCCTTTAGCTGGTTGAAAGCCTTCGAACACTCTGGCGTCCATTCAAAACCCTTATTTCCTCGCAGCACCTTGAAGAAGGGTAGGCATTTCTCGGCTAATCGGGAGATAAAACACCCAAGTGCTATAATTCTTCCATTCAACCGTTGCACCTCTTTGATACATGTCGGCTCCTTCATCTCGAGCAGAGCTTTAATCTTCTCGGGGTTGGCCTCTATACCCTTTTCATTAACCATGAAGTCGAGGAACTTACCAGCCTGGACTCCGAACACACATTTGCTCGGATTTAACTTCATATCATGTTTGCGAAGGTTGGCAAATGTTTCTTCCAGGTCGGCAATGTGGTCACGACCCTTGGTTTTGACCACCATATCGTCAACGTAGGCCTCCATATTCCTTCCCAGTTGGGGTGCAAACATCTTGTTCACCATTCTCTGATAGGTAGCCCCAGCATTCTTCAGCCCAAAGGGCATCATTTTGTAACAATACAATCCTCCCGCAGCTCGGAATATGGTAAGCGACTTGTCTTTCTCATCCATCTTCACCTGGTGGTAGCCTGAATACGCGTCCATGAAACTCAACATCTCAAAACTGGCTATAGCATCCACCAGCCTATCAATTCTGGGCAGCAGATAGCAATCCTTCGGGCAGGCTTTGTTCAAGTCGGTGAAATCCACACACATTCTCCACTTACCATTTGCTTTCTTGACCATGACCACATTGGCTAGCCAAGTCGAATAGTGGATTTCCTCAATTATGTCCGCTGCGAGCAACTTCTCTACCTCAATCCTGATCGCTTGCTCTTTCTCGGGTGAAAACTGTCTTGGCTGCTGCTGTACCAACCTGAATTCCCCGCTAACATTCAACTTATGCAGTGCAATATTTTCGCTCACCCCACGCATGTCCTCTACTGTCCATGCGAACACATCCAAGCTCTGGCGGAGGTAGGTTGAGTCTTTTTCGCTCCTCGGAAGTTGTGCCCCTGCCCACTTTTATTTTCTGTTTGGGATAGGCAGGATTGATTACTACCTCCTCCAGCTTGCCTTGGGGCTGGATCTCGGGTATCTCCCTGACTTGCAATATTTCAATCTCTACCAAACCAGGTAATGGGGAAACTTGACTTTTCTACGAAATCTGCTGTTGCTCTACGAGCGGCTCCTCCAACTCTCTTGCGACCTCCAAGATCATATCCATGCTCATGGGGGTGGTGCTAGTCAATTTTTCTTTCTCCTTCACAGTAATCTCGCGGTCAGGAGTGCTAATAGTCAATTTGCCCGTTGGCTTGTGAGTTTCTTCCAAAAATTTCAGGACCTCCTGAGGTCGGCTCCTCAACTCGCCAACCCCTCCTGCAGTCATAAATTTCACACGCTGATGAGGAATGGAGGCCACCATCTGAAACTTCACCATGACGGGCACCCCCAGGATGGCATTGAAGTGAGACTTCAAGTCGATTACAAGGAAAGTGACCATTTCCAGCCGCGATCTATCCCCTTTTCCGAGTATTACCTCCAGCTCGATAGTCCTTTTAACTGTGACCTTATGGTTGGTGAACCCCTCGAGATGGCCCCGGTAGGGTTTCAGGTCGGCATCATCATATCCAAGCTTCTTAAGGCACTTGTAATACAACACATCTTGCGAGGCACCGGTGTCAACCAACACCCTGCCTACATCCCAGTAGTCAATGCAAGCCTCGACGACCAAAGATTGCTCGGCTGCCAACTTAGTTGTTGCCAGGTCGCTTTTGGTGAACTGAATTATTTCCTCCTTTGCACCGATCACTGTGGGCACTGTGGGCAACTTGTAGAGCATATAGATTTATGTTTTCAGCTGGTGCAGGCTGGGCTCTTCCTCCAGAATCACATTCACCCTGCCTCTGCGGTCAGGATGACCCCTCTTAGGGGGCTCCTCTCTAGGCTCCCTGTTCTCTCTACGGTCTCTATCGTATCCTCGCAGGCGAAACCGATCAAGCTTTCCTAAGTTCAGCAGTCTCTGAATTTCCCTCTTCAGCTGCACACATTCTTCAGTCCCATGCCCCCGATCATTATGGTATTCACAGTGCTTACTCGTATCCCTAGTTTTATGGAACAAGGGATCCAAGGGCTGTGCAGGCGGCAGCTCTGCCCGAATCTCATTCTTTTTTTTTTTTTTTTAGGAAAACAGGGGCGGCACCCTGCTAAATTTTATTGATAGAAAAAAAGTAAATACAAACTTGAAGGGGACAACCAGCCTTGCCCTTATAAGAGGGAGGACGGAGGAGCCTTACCTCGAAAAGGAAATACAAAAAGAAAAGCTCAAAGCAACTAAGCAAACCTTACATCGAAAATGAAATACAGAGAGAAAACACTAAGCAACTAAGCAAAAAGAAAAAAAATCACCCTGGTTAGGAACTACGAATTCTCGCTACTGACTGAGAGTCCAACTTGATCTCACCTTTAATGGAACGAGGAAGATCAGCAAGGGTATTGAAATCTTTATCCGAACAAGTGTCAATCGCTAAGTTGGCAAGGCCGTCAGCTACAAAATTAGCTTCCCGAAAGCAATGGCGAAAAGAAAAATTTTAATCGGACTTCATGCGCAAAATAGCACGAACATAGTATGCCAATTTCCACGGAGGAGCATGACGATTATTGATCCAATGACAGATTGATTTAGAATCCAATTCAATTATAGCATCGCGGAGGCCTTTTTCATACATCCAACAAGTGCCTTGGAAAAGAGCTTTCATCTCGGCTTCAAAATTAGAAGCATAACCATAGAAAGCAGAGAAAGCATAAATAATATTCCCAGATGAGTCCCTGATAATACCCCCACCACCACTTGGACCTGGGTTTCCTCGGCTAGCTCCGTCCGTGTTGAGCTTATAGGTGCCTGCAATCGGTTTCTCCCATCTAACAGCTCGGATGGAAACAGTTTTCTTCAAGGCAAAAGAATAGGAAATTCCATTATAAGTGCGCACCCCAACATAGTTGCCTGCTCTTAAAGAATAAGTTAAATCTCGATCGATAGCAAAGATGATAGAATGAGGAGATTGAGCTAAGCCATCATACAGTTTAGAGTTGCGAAATTTCCATATGTTCCAAAGAATAATAGGAGGGAGAATAGTGTGAGCAATGGACTTAGAAGAATACCAACCGGACATGCATCTTTGACGAATAGAGTTGCTAGCCACAGGAAGATCTTGAGAGATATGGAAGTAATCCCAAGCAATTCTAGCTAGATCACTGGCGATGAAAAGATGGTGAGAAGATTCATATTCTGGTTGAGAACAGCAGCAGCATTTTGAGGCCAAATGAATTCCTTTCTTGCCAAGAGCTCCATCAGTAGGCAGACCATTACGAAATAATCTCCATAAAAAGATTCATATATGTTTTGGGAGAAGCTTGTGCCACATGAAATTGGAGGACAAAGAAGAAGCAGCTCCAGCACCGATATGAGTAATGGCAGTAGCTATAGAGAATTTTCCTGAAGTCGTGGTGGTCCAGATAGGAGTGTCCTGCTCGTCAGAAAGACGGATGCGCTGAGAGTGAATCATGGAGACCGCAGCTGGAGGTAGGATAGATGTGGCTGTGGGGAGTAAGTTTCCCAAGGGATCAAATAAATCTTTCACCTGCTGGAGATGACAATTAGGGGGTCTAGCTATAAGCTGGCCGGGAACCCAGGAATCAAACCAGATTGAGCAATTCCCTCTACCAATAATCCAGGAAATGTTGGGCTCTGCAATGGACTGAATCTTCTTTAAACGATGCCAAATATGGGAGCCTCTCGCTGGCGCTTGCGTTTCATGGGAGAGATTGCAGTAGCGAGCACGCAGAAAGTTGGTCCAAATACTGGGTTGAGTACGGAAGCGCCACCATAATTTAAAAGAATAGGCTTGAATAAGGTTGTAGACAGAACAAATACCAAGACCACCTTGAGATTTAGGCTTGCAACAAGTACGCCAAGAAACCCAATGAGACTTGATTCTGCCTTCAAAAGATTCCCAAAAGAAGTTTGCAAAGGTCCGTTCCAATAGGTTAATAATCGAAACAGGAGGTTCAATCGATGCCAAGAGATAAGCAGTCATGGAATGAAGTACATGATTAATCAATGTAACTTTACCCGCTGAATTAAGAAATGAACCCGTCCAAGAAGCCACCTTAGATTGAAGTTTGAGGACCAGAGAGTCAAATATAGATTTCTGTTTACGGCCAAAGTAAATTGGACACCCGAGATAGGTAATTGGATGAGTTCCCAACTGATAGCCCCAGGCCATAGCAATACGATCTGCTCTAGAAGTAGAAAGGGAAGGAGCCGCGAAAACTTTACTTTTATGAACATTAACCCTTTGTCCTGAAAAAGATTCATAAGCTCTTAGGAGATTAGCATGTCGTTGAATGGAGCTACGACTACCATTGCAAAAAATAATTACGTCATCCGCAAACGCCAGGTGAGAGATGATAGGACAACCACTAATAGATAAGTAACTGACTTTGGGGTGCTGAGCATGCAACTGGTTTAGACTGCGACTTAGCACTTCAGAAGCAATGATAAATAAACTTGGCGATAAAGGATCCCCTTGGCGAAGACCTCTCGAGGAATTAAAGAAACCCACGGACTCACCATTAAGTAAGATCGAGAACCAATTCTCAGCTATCAACCTCCAAACAAGATCAATGAAAACTTCATGAAATCCAAATTTGCGAAGAACTTGTGTGAGAAAAATCCAAGATACCCTATCAAAAGCCTTTGCCATGTCCAGCTTAACAACAATATTGGAGCCATTAACCTTTTTTCCCAGAAAAGTGACCATCTCTTGAGCGAGTTAAATATTATCTTGGATGACCCTACCTTTGGTGAACGCGCTTTGGTTCGGAGAGATAATGTGGGGAAGAATTTTCGCAAGCCGAGAAGCCAAAATTTTGGAGAGAATTTTGTTGCAGAAGTTGCAAAGACTTATAGGCCGCAGATCTTTAAAAGACTCAGGCGAGTCAATCTTGGGAACAGTGACTATAAGAGTGCTCGACCATGCTCAAGGCATTGAAAAACCAAAAAAAAATTCCCTAACTGCCTTGTAGAGATCATCCTTGATAATCTCCCAGCAATGAATGTAAAAATGACCAGAAAAACCATCCAGACCAGCTGCACTATCCTCACTAAGATTTGAAACTGCTAAAAAAACCTCTTCAATAGACGGCATTGCAATTAAATCTTGGTTCCAGTCGTCGCAGATAATAGAGGGAATCATATCAAGATCGATAGAGGTAGGAGAAGAGTCAGATTTAAGCTGATCTCGGAAGTACTCCTCTATGCCTGTCTTAATGTTAGCTTCGCAGTCAAGTAAAACCCCTTTCGAATTTTGAATAGTATGAATATAAAGCTTCCTTTGTGCTTGACGAACCGAGGCGTGAAATAATTTGGTGTTGCCAGCTCCATCCTTAAACCATTTGATTTTTGATTTTTGCCGCCAATAGGCCTCCTCAGTCGCTAGAGCCTTTTTAAAAGTAGCTTGAGCAGACATAAGAGCTGATCGATTATCCCCCGAATTATTAAGCTCAAACAGCAACTCCTTTTCAAGCACATCCTCTTCTGCCAATTTGACTCTATTAAAAATGTTGCCAAAAACTTCTTTATTCCAATTGCGAAGAGCTTGTTTGGTAGTTCTTAATTTGGCCGCAAAAAGAGACATAGGACGACCACCAGAGCTTGAGTTCCAGGCTACTCGAACCACATCGAGGAAAGAAGTATGAGAGGTCCAAACATTAATGAATCGAAATGCCAATGCTTTTGTTCCCAGCCCGCTAGAAAAACTAAAGAGAAGAGGGCTATGATCAGAACATGTGCGATTTAGATGCATGACTGTAGAATCAGAAAACTTGTCCATCCAGGCAGTGTTACAGAGCACCCGATCAATACGTTGATGAATTGTAGAGTTGCCCTCTCTCTTATTCCACCAAGTGAACTTTGGACCAGAATATCCAAGATCAATTAACCCAGCAGCAGCAGTACATGCATGAAAGTCCATAGCTCCATTTCTATCCAATCCACGCCCACCTGATTTTTCAAAAGGACTCATAATAATATTGAAATCACCTTCGACAGTCCAAGGAGTATCACTGTGATGTGAACTAATATCAATTAATTCAGTCCAAAGCTGCTAACGATCCACCGCATCGCATTTGGCATAGACACAAGAGAATAAAGCTGTAAAAGACCAGCTATAATGCTGAATACGGAAAGTGAGATGCTGAGTTGAATCTTGGACAATAGAGCATGTTAAAGTAGATTTAGCAAAAACCCATATGGAACTGGTTGAGTTTGAGCTGCTAAACCGAAATTTCAACCGACGAGTGATAAAATTAACTTTGTCCTGGGCAAGCATAGGTTCAAACACAGCAATAAAAGAAATGTTGTGAATTCGAACAAGCTGTTTAATACGAGCAATTGTTGGGTCATTACCTACTCCACGAGCATTCCAAAAAAGGGCCCTAACATTCATGAGGAAACTGATTAGAAAAGTTACCCTGTTTGGCTTTTGATCTAGTGAGCCTATCCGAAAAAAGAGCTGAATTTTTAGGTTGACTCTGTCTTAGCCCAGCAGAAAGAGTAATATTAAGAGCTTCAAAATTAGAGTGGCCAGGATCTTCTTCTTCTTCGATCACATTCAGAATAGAAAAAGGGTTGGAGGTCGCATAAACTGGTTGCATCATGCTTGAATCTTCTTGGTTACCCTCATCAAAACCGCACAGCTCAGAGATATCAGCTGCAGGGGACCTGTCTTGCTCAATCCCTTCATTTAAGATGTTATTAGTAGCCAAAATAATTTGACCCGTAGCCTGAATAGGATGCTCTATAGTGTCTTGTTCAATTTGACTCATAGAACCTGTTTCAGCATTAGCAGTAGAAGCATGATGAACAGTATTTAAATCAGAATTGATAGGGGGTTTACCGTGGCATTATTATCACTTCCAGCATTAGGAGTAATACTTACTCCAGTAGCCTCCATTGGACAAAGATTTGTTACACCAGGAAGAATGTTTTTGCTTGCAGAAGCCTCAGGGTTATCTTTTAAGCTCTCTTTAACATTATCCTTTTTATCCAGAGCAGAAGTAGCAATAGGTTCTTCATGAATGATGGCATTAGGATTAGATGAGTCAATATCAACGACCATTTGACGGGCTTTAGAAGAAGAGGGATCCTTAGGTTTCCATTGCTTAGGTTTATCATTATGATTTGGGCCTTTGCCTTTGGATGAGTCCTTGAGATAGACCTTACATGAGTCTCCATCATGTCCTTGTCTATGGCAAAAAGTGCAATATAATGGCAATTTTTCTGCAATGATTGGCTGCCAGAAACCTTCCATATCCGGGCCACAATCTACCCAAAGACGAGTGGGGAGAGCTTTCATGAGATTGATCTCAATACAAATACGGGCTGTGCTAGGGCGAGTGAAATTGGCCTCCCTGGTCGTATTGAGAGGATCAAAGTCGATACAATCAGTTGCTCGGGAGCGGTTTCCTCTTCAAACCCTGCTCGAGGACTGTCCAGCCTTGCTCGCTGAGTCATCATTCTTCTCCTCTTTCGAGCCCTTTCTTTTGTCCGTCTTCTTGGACTCCTCGACATCCTCCTCCCAGGTCACACTCCAGCTCTGGGCGCGAGCAAACATTTCTGCCCGATTCAATGGTTCCCTCATGCCGAACTCGGCCTTTAACCCGTTCTTGTTCATGCCTCCCATAAAGCACATGGTAACTTCACGATCGGTCAGGTCATCCACCTTCTCGAGCATTTTTTGGAACCTGTCCATATACTTTCCGACAGTCTCTCCATCTTTCTGCCTGATGTTACACAGGTCCATCCAAACCTTGGGCGTCACGCCGGCCATGGCAAACTCCACTAGGAATTTACCGCAAGTCCGACCAACCGGTGATAAATGCCCTAGGAAACTTTCTATACCAGGTCACCGCCTTGCCTTGGAAAGTACTAACGAAGGCCTTGCACTTGGCCGCAAGATCCTTGGTCACCATATTGACTTGATTTTCGAAACCCTGTAAATGATCCCAGGCATTAGTACCCTGAGTACTTGTCAAACTGCAAGAGCAGCACATCAGGGTTGGTTGGGGAGACCACAATCCACTCAGCCAACGGATCTTTCTCCTCCCCAGGCACCATATATCCTGGCCCTACCTGACCAGCTTCCAGCCTCAACTGCATTTCCTTAATGGCCGCCTCCGGGCCTGGTAGGGACTGTTCTGGTCGATAGCTAGGTGCTGGCATGGCAGAATGATGTTTCGACCTTCTCCCAAGTGACCTGCGCCTTGGCGAGGGTATGCGTCGGGCACGGTGCAACTTGTCTCGAGCTTCCCTGCGGGTATGCCTAGGATTTAACTCTGCCTCCTCACTCCTTGCTCTGTCTCTCTGCCGCGAGCCCTCTGGTCGTCCGCGTCCAGCAAAATAGACCAGGCGGCTGTGAATACTGCGGGCTCGTGATGGCTCTGAACCCACCAGCTCCTTTCCCCGGGCATCCTTCTCCGCGTCTCTTCGAGCTTTTACAGTCCCCATACTTCCCAGGTTAATGACCTCCTCTGGCCTCATACCGCGATTACCCTGGGTACGTGCGGGCAACTCGCCCCGAGCTCCAGTCAACTGTACCTCGGGAATGAGCTGAGTCTCAACCGGCATCGGGGTATGCCCCAGAGTGAGCAGCTGCTGATTAAGGGCATACATCTGGCTAAGATACAAAGCTTGGTTAGCCAGAGAAGCTAAGCGGGCAGCTTCAGTGAGCTGAGTAACGTCCGGGGTGCTCGCATGCGCCTTCTTGGCGTTGAGCTTGTCACAAAGCTCTACTCGCCGACCAGTCTAATTATGAGTATTGGGAGATTCTCCCCTCTGTGTTGATGCCGAGGACGTTACCCGTACCGACCTAGACTGTGTTATTTGGGCGTTATCACCCGGGGTCTGAGGTGGCATAGATGAACCCCCAACAACCCCCACAACGGGGCTCTCCGTCGCTGTCTCCTTTCCATTCCCAGCCATCACAACTACCAAGTGTAATATTGATCGAATATGATGAGTAAAATTCTTTCCCGGCAATGGAACCAATCTGATGCTGCACAGAATTAGTGGGCTGCACCAGGATCGGATATGGATATCTGCGCTTCTCTTTTCCCTGCCAAGAGAAGTGAAACACTAGGGTGACTGCAGGGGGCTGGCCCTGCAAAGGCACTCCGGTGTGAGAGTAAGTATCTAACTCAGATAACAAACTGGCAGAGTGTATTTGCTAGTATAAGTGCGTACCTCTCCTTGGAATTTGATCCAAGGCTTTTATAGGGTTAGTATTGATTGCTCATCATGGTGGGAATGGTTACGGTCGCAACGGCCAATCGTGGTCATGAATGTTAGCTTAGTGGGCATAAATGCTGGTATGGTGGGCGTAACCGTCGGGCATGTCCATCAAATAACGCTATGCCACGTGGTCACGTCTTAACTTCACCCCGGGGTCTCGACGAGGAGAACCAGTCTGCTCGCTGCACTCTAACTGTCTCGGATGAACTCTGCTCGTCTGCCCTCTAATGGGCTATCCTGGTCGCCCGTGTGATGCGGGCCTGCTTGCTATGTGGTGGGCTTTAGTCCCCCACTTTGACTTGGGCTTGGGTCCTGGGCCGATTCTCTGGGCCTGGCTTTTCACAAACGGAGCCTAAAGTAGGCTGCTATAGGGTGCTGCTGCAGTCTGGATATCTTGCGTAGCTGCATTGTACTCCACGTCAGTTTTGGCGGGAGAACCTATCAAATCCAAAAGATATCATAATGTTTAGCGGAGACTTTGCTGAGGTTTGAGGCATAGTTACTAATAGCAGGAACAACAAGGGAGCTTATGGGTTTTAAGCTCCCCAAAGCTCCTTATTAAGATATCAATCGGTATCAAAATGCCTAGTTGGAGGTGAGAGAAGGTTTTTGGGGAGCAAATATTGCTCCCGTATCATCCGAGAGCTTCACTTGGAATCCAAGGAGGACACGGCGTCGTTTCATAGCAAAAGGAGAACAACCGGTGCCATTTCCATTTGAAGAGGCCGACAATCCATTGAAAGAGCTCCTGTCATGTTTTACACATGGCAGGCTATGAGTGGACCACAAAAAAAAAAAAACCCTGTCCGGTCTTAATCAAATTTTGACCACAAAAAAGCCTCTCTTTTTTTTCACTGAATTAAAGTTCACATTTTTACCTATAAATAGAGACTTGGTTTACTTCATTTAGACACCAGATCAATTTTCTACGAATTTTTGTAGATTTCTCTATTTTCTTCTCTTCTCTCTCTTCAAATTTAATTTTTCTCAATTTTCCTCTCTTTTCTCTCTTTACATTTTTAACATTAAGTTATTTCATAACTTAATTTGTTGCTAATATTATTATTATGTAGTTTAAATAATAATTATTAATATTGCTATTATATAAATTAGATATTAATATTATTATTTCTATTATTACTATTATTATTATACCCATATTTGTCATTTTTAATTAATTAAGCCACTTAGTGCTGTTATTATTATTAATTCTCTAATTACTTTTGAGTTAATTTACCACAACAATGTCTTCCCATTTTTTGTTGCAGAAAAAGAAAAACTCTCAAAATCAAGATAATTCGGGTTCATCTATGCCAAATCAAACCTCCACTCGTCAAATTCCTCAACCCACCTCACAAAATCTACCACCATCTTTTCCTAATTTTTCTGAACTTCTAAATCAGCCTCCACTGAATCTTCAAAATCTTCAACAATTCCAAAATCAGCCGAAAAGTTATTACATTAAATTTAATTTTGAAAATATTATTAACTATTATTAATATGATTTCAAAAATATTTATTTAGCAAATATCTAATTAAAATGGCATTTACAAACTTATTGTTTAATATAAATAAATGTAAAGATATTAATTTAATGGAAATAAAGATGGTGGGGTATGTAAGAGTATTGGAGTTTGTGAATTGTTGGGAGAGTTGATTTATTTGGGGAGTATAGTGGGGAACATAAGGGTATTTTGGGTATAAAAATACCAAAAAGTGAGCATAAGCTCCTAAGCTCCCAAAGGTTGTTGTTCCTGCTTTGACAAGCGATACGAGTATAGTATCTTGAAGAATATGTACAAGTACTATGGATTTTTTTTTCAAGATTACAATGAATAATTTGGTGTAAAAATATGTGAATGGGAAAAGTACTTTTATATGTTTGTATAGGTATAATATGTTCATGCAAAAAACTGTTTTGATGACCAAGTCGAGTCTACGTGTGAAGCTAGTTGGTTGATAGGATGCTGCGGTTCTCAATAGGCAAGTGTCTACTAAAGAATTGGCTCATCAGCTGATACCTGAGATTTTAAAGAAGTCACCGTCAAGGAGCCATACGTGGTCCGGCTAAACCTTTCGGTGTGAGTGTGAGTATAGAGGAAAGGAAAATGTACTTTTCGGTCAGTTTTCAAGTCACTCTTGAGAGTAAATGCACAAGAGGTTTTATGTGTTTTTGTAATTGAAGAGTAGTAAATACAGCTTAGGCCATAAATGAAAATAAAGGCAATCACCTTATATTTATACTAAGGGAATGCTGATATTCTGCAAGTGGGACAACCACATGTCAGCTCGGGATTGGCGAGGAAATGTCCATTTATGGCCGCCATCAAACCCATTGATGAGCATTTATAGAAAAGTGATGTCTTGTAAGGGAAGATTTGTCTCTTCCTTAGAATCTGTGCAGATCTCCCGATCGTACATCCAGCTAGGAGGTAGGTTATTGTAATCCAATGAAAATCCTGTCAGTTGTCCCCGTCGGAGCAGGTTGATATTAAATGTGGCAACTATTGTTGACTTTCAACTATTCCCAGGATGAATGACCTCTGGATCCCAGCTAAATAACTCGGTCTATGGTTTCTACGAGCAAGGGTGCGGGACAGCGATGAGTTGCCAATCCACCCGGGCTCGTGGGGGAGCTCGGGATGCTGTGGAGGTTAAACTAGACGATAATTTAGGGACGGAGGAAACATTAGTTATTTTTATAAAAAATAATTATGGGTTAGTAGTAAATGAAAGCATAATTAAGCATATAAATTGTCATGAGTAAATTCAAAAAGTACGAGCAATAACGAATATTATTGTTATAGGAAATATCATTACATCAAGCCTAAATACAACACTCCCAAAGTGCTAAATACAACACTCTTTGAAAAAATGCTGTTTTACCCCTCATATTATGTAAATGAATATTTACACCAAAATCTCCTCAATTTTGTATTTAGCACACATAGACCCCCTAAATGTGGAATTTGGGATGGCCGCCTAGCGATGGCGGCTCTTCTAGTGATGGCCGCCTAGGGGTGGCGACTCTTCCATCTTCCGTTAAAATTTTAACGAATCCGTTAATATTTTAACGAAATTGTTAACTTTAGGGGTTAAAAGTGTAAAAAAAAAACTAACTGAATAATGGATGACCGCCTAGTCTAGGTGGATGTTTGGAATATAGCCGCCTAGGAGTGGCAACCTTGTCTAATTTTCAAGAATTTTTTTTTATTATTTTTTTTTTTTTGCATTTATAACACTTGTAAATATAAATTTTCACCAAAAAAATTATGGGTAAAATAGTAAATTTGCCAGGAGTATTGTGTTTAAGGCTTTGATATTTAAGGCTTTGGGGGTGTTGTATTTATCACCACCCTATAGGAAATATCATTACATCAAGAAAACAATAACAAAAGAAAAATAGCAAGAATCAAGTTCCCGCAGCCAACAACAACTAACACTCGTGACTCATCTCCAGACACACTAATAGCCCCTACCACACCATCAAGACAAACATTAAAATCTTAATCTTATCCATCTAAATCTCATTTTTCTTCTTTCTCTAGTCATAGTTTCAATGGGATATGAAAATCACAATTTCATATGAAGTTTACTAATGTACATGGTGAATAAGTATGCACACAAGTTGATTGATGGATACCGAAATAGAAAATCGAAAACTATTACATTATCTGATAATAAATTGGTTCTTCTAATCGCTCTACCTGAGAGAGTGACTATTTACATCAAAAGCACCCACTGACGATGTCCAATGAGAAGAAAGAGAATCAAAAAAGGAATAAGTTAAGCTAAAAACATAATGATCATGCGAAAACAGAAGATATACACAAGAACAAAACCGTTAGGTAGAGGATTTAGGTAAGGGGACAAAAGAGGTCCAAGTAACTCAAGTAGTTTACTCCAAATCTAGAACTCAATCTCAAGGCGCCTGAAAGCCAAAACTGCCTGGACCAGTGCAAGCCGCTCCTCATCTGTCATTCGCGGCAGCTTTCCCATCTACCATTTCCAGCTTACTGAGTTTCAATTGGAAGAGCTTGTACCGTTGCAGCATTGACTTCGTTCAAAGATGGACAGAGAGTTGTTAAGTTGGGGTCATCTTTGTGCTTCAACCAGGCTGCTTCAAACTGCTGGCCTTTGCATCTAGTATTTAATAAAATCAAGTCAATAAAGCCAGGTAAGATAATTGTAGAAAATCAGTGTGTGCATAAGCTACTAATGTTGGCATAGTAGTTACTTTTGGAGCAGGGTTAGTATTTGAAGAACCAGAGCTCTAATATCGTCACGAGCAATTTTGAGTGCTGCGTCCTTGTATAGAATGACTAGCTCATCCACCAACCTGGTAAAACAAATTAGTTATAACCACGGAGAGTATATACAAACTTGCAAAATCAAGGGAGAGGAAGAGTAGGGATTTCAATGAAGTAAAATGTATTAAGGATGAAATTCAAGGGTTCTGGTCAAGGATGAAGAAATTAAAAATAAAAGAGAGATGGAAAGAATATTTTGAGAAATTAATAGATGAGAAACACGTAAAGAATGTAGCTGTAGAGGAATATAATACGTGCGGTAGAAGTAGATATAATATCTTTCTTCGTAGAATTAGTGAGATTGAAGTGAAGGTTGCTTTAAGAAAGATGAAGATTGGGAAGGCTTTAGGAACGAATGGAGTCCTTGTTGAGGTATGGAAGTGTCTAGGAGACGGAGGAGTGTCTTGGCTAGCCAAGTTATATAGAAGCATGTTGTCAAAGAAAATGGCTCATGAGTGGAGGAAAAGTATCTTAGTACCAATATACAAACATAAGGGTGATATTCAGAGTTGTACAAATTACATGAGTATCAAGTTAATGAGTCACATAATGAAACTTTGGGAGAGAATAGTTGAAAATAAATTGAGGCGGGAAACATCAATGTCAGAGAATCAACTTGATTTTATGCCAGGAAGGTCAACAATAGAAGTTATCTACTTATTAAGAGGATTGATGGAAAAATATAGAGAGGGAAAGAAGGATTTACACATGATTTTTATTTGACCTAATAAAGACTTATCATAGCGTTCCTAAAGAGTTAATTTGGTGGGGGTTAAAGAAAACATATGTTAAAGTGAGATATATTGACGTGAGATATATTAGTGGGTGTTAGAGAAAAAATCGGTTAAAGTGAGATATATTGACGTGATTAAGGATATGTACGATGGAGCTACGACGCTAGTTATGACTACATCAGGAGAAACCCGTAAGTTCCCAATTACTGTAAGGATTACACCAAGATCGGCCTTAAGTCTCTATCTTTTTACTTTGGTGATGGATAGATCAACTGAACATATACAAGATGATATACCATGGTGTGTATTGTTTGCTGATGACATTGTTTTAATTGATGAGACGAAGAACGCAGTCAATGGTAAGCTAGAAAAGTGGATGGAAACTTTAGAAGTCAAAGGCTTTAAAATAAGTAGGAGTAAAACGGAATACATGGAATGTAACTTTAGCGGTAAAAGGAGTAATAGTGGTGACAAAGTTAGAAGAAATACCACAAAAAAGAACAATTTCGATATTTAGGATTAATTATAATCAAGACAGGGAGGTAAGAGATAATGTTAGCCATAGGATAAAACCAGGTTGGATGAAATGGAGAAGTGCATTTGGAGTGTTATGTGATCCACGTATACTGGTTAAGTTAAAAAGGAAGTTTTATCGATGAGTCATTAGACCCGCACTACTTTATGGAACCGAATGTTGCGCAACTAAGAAAGAGCATGTTAACAAGATAAGTCTAGTTGAAATGCAAATATTAAGATGGATAAGTGGTAAAACTAAGAAAGAAATGAACAAATTCACGACACAGCAAAAGTCGCCTAATGGCGGATAAAATGGGAGAAAATTGCCTAAGATTGTTCAGACACATACAACGAAGACTAATTAGTGCACCTGTTACGAAGTGCGAGTGTATCAATATCAACACTAAGAAAAGGGGAAGACCAATATTAACATGGGCATCCAAAATAAAGAACTGTATGAATGAGTGTGGTGTGTGATGGCCTTCCTTTAGACCGAATCGAATGGCGAAAAAAGATTCATGTATCCCATCCCCAAGTGATCGGAAAAAAAGCTATGTTGAGTTGAGTTGACTTATAACCAAAGAGAATAAAGAACGAGTTGTAAAGATGATACAACCATACAACTTAGAAGTTAGATGAAAAAAGACGGGAATCTAAACTTTTGAAGCAAAATGTTCAGTACTATTTGCAATAAGAAGCAAGCCAATATATCATACCATAATTGTACGAAGGACGAGGAGCCTGAAATTAATTTGACATGTACATCAATCAACTAATGACGCAAAAGGAAGAACCACCCATAGTATTCAAAATCTATTCTCAAACTCTGACGGCCATCAAATGATACGAGTTTCAATATTTTATCTAATTTAACTTCATTTAACCAACTGAAATGTATACCACTAGCCCAAGTGGTTTGCAAATCCTTGGAATGGTTTTAACTAAAAATCCGCTGTAATTGGAGCATTTAGAATTCAAGTAACACATGGACAATTCTAGTACGAGTAAAGTAAGAAACTTTAAAACCATCTAGCATAGATGAACTATTTTTATATCATGTTTAGTTGCTTCCACAAAAACCCTAGTCTGTATGAGCCCTTAAAAAATATATTCTTACAAATTTAACGTTCTTAAAGTACCAACTTACGTGTAGAGTCCATTAACAGAAACAATGGAATCATAGCATTTCAATGAAACATCGTTTCTTTCCTCTTTTAAAACTTTAACCATAGTTGTTAGCTATGTTGCACAGACACGGCTCTTCCATGGCGTATCGCGTGTCGGATACGTATCGGACACGGATACGGCTCGGATACGCCGGATACGGCAAGAAATACGTACCGGGGCCAAATTTGGATTTTTGAAGAGTTTGGACACGGGACACGGGTACGCGTGTCCAAAACCCGGAACGTCAACCCGAATCCGGACACGTATACCTAAAAATTTGATACGTATCACTTACCCATTATACGATCGATCCCTAGCCGACAAACGATCGATTCCTTCTGAAAACGAACCCTAGCCTCCACCGCTGTCATCTGCTTCCTTCGTCGATCCAAGCTCTTCGTCGATCGAAGCCTGCCGTCATCCTTCATCGATTGAAACCGCCGTCGATCCTTCATCGATCAAAGCCGCCGTCGATCCTTCGTCAATCGAAGCCTTTGTCGAACCCTAGGCCCTAGCATCTTCGATCGATCTGCTTCCAGGTTGGTACGCCTTTGTCCTTTTTTCGTTCGAAGTCTTCTACTCTTCGTCACGACGTCGCCTCTGTCTTTGACTCTTTGTGTTTGTTTTTTTTTTTTTTTGGATACTGCTGTGTAGTTCTTTGTGTGTGTTTTTTTCTTTTTTTGGATACTGCTGTGTACTGTAGTTCTTTGTGTGTGTGTGTGTTTTTTTTCTTTTTTGGATACTACTGTGTACTGTAGTTCTTTGTGTGTGTGTGTGTGTGTGTTTTTCCTTTTTTGGATATTGCTCTATAGTGTACTGTGACTTTCTTTTGGCTTTGAGACTTTTAGTTTTATATTTTTTTTTTCAAACATAGACACTAGTGACTAGACAGAAGGTTTATATTTTGAAACACATATTCCTTTATTCACTCACTTAGAAGGAACAAGTTAACTCCAAAACGTGTTGAGCATTCGGTCTTTGTACATAACAATCTTCGTCTTTTATCACGTAACAATCCGGAATACCAAGCTGAGAAGACCAAGATGTGGGATGTTGGTGGAGATGACTTTGGAAGCATGGAGGATGTTGGATTTCTCGAGATAGCGAATCTTACATTAGATGAACCGGAGTTGAAAAATGCTTTAATTGCTTTTTGTGAAGATGTCGGAGATAATGTCGAAGAATAACATTATTATCTTTAAGACTAGTATATGTGCTAATTTGCTACCGCTCAAGACTAGTATTTGTGCTTATATTTTGTTATATTTACATTTTGGTATGTATATTTTTTTATTTATATTTTGGTCCTTATATTTTTAATATTTACATATTACCCCCGTACCCGTATCCTATATTTTTCAAAAAACCCGTATCCCCGTATCCCGTATTCGCGTATCCGTGCAACATAGGTTGTTAGTATCGTACGATATGATACGAAAATCACCTATTTAGATACATATTGCATGACCGTATCATAATGGGCTCTGTATCGCACGATACGCACGCGTATCGTACAATACAATACGAAAATTACCAATTCTTATTACCTTCCTTTTTAAACCCAAATCTAATTTGTCCATTATCCAATTCCCTAATCCTCCATTAAAAGAAAACACTTGTTGATAGTAATAATAGAGTCCATATATGCTAAAGAGTGAAGACAAAATTGAAGGAAGAAAATACTACATCTTGGAATTTATTTGTTTTTTCAAAAAAGTATGAATTTGATAGTTTTTTAAGCTTAAAAGTTTACTTAATTGTGAATATTTTCTGTTTTGATCTATTTTCTTTTTCTACTAATTTTTTTTGGGTTAATATCAAGTTTTCAAAATATTTAGTCTTTACTTCTCTTCCTCTTCTAGTCTTGTTAGAACTTGAAATTGAGTTTATTACCTATAGTTGCTTGCCTTTTTTTTGGGATGGTTCAGTTGTTAGACTTATATTTTTAGATTCTTAATAACAAGTTACAATACGAAGTTTAACCTTAATCATTGGATAATATATTTTTATAAATTATTGCTTAATAGTCATTATATATATATATATATAGTGTATCTTACGATATGCGATGCGTATCCCTATACGTATCATAGAGATAGAATTTCGATACACGATATGTATCCCGTTTTGACAACTATGACTTTAAGTACCACAAGGCATCCAAATCCTACCAAATTACTATGTGGAGAGTAAAGAGAACTACGTACCTTTCAAAATATGGTGAATTCCTTACCCAAGTCAACTTTATAACTGTGATGATTCGGCCCAGAACCTAAAAATATGAAAACCATACAATGACTTTTCTAATGCCGAAGGGCAGAAACAACCAATTTTAGACTAGATTTGTCCCCCAAACAACTTTCGTTATTTGAAAGTTGGAAGGAATTAAACCAGAAAATAACCATAAGTTCAATAACATGGTAATGGTTTACACATCAAACAAAACATTAAGGAGAAAAAGAGGCAGAAAAGCTAGTAGTAGAAACATCTCATCATGGCATCCATATAACATGTATAATCATAGAGTATTAGGATAAATAGTTGACATGATCTGAGAATAAAGACATCCACTGAACTACTTTGGAATTTGCATCCTCACATGAATCATGCACAAAATGAGAAAGAATTGACAATATCCTTTGTACTCCAAGAAACATGGCAATCACTGTTCAAAAAGCGTTCTGTAACACAATTTGTACTGTATCAAGTACTTTCACTGTTTCACTTAGTGTCCCTCTTACCTTTTTCCAGTGTTCCATTACAGTGAATCGCTATGTTTAAGAAAAGAACTCACTCATTCAAAGATTTTCTAACTTCATCCCTTGTATACTAGATAAACAAGTTGGATAACTTTTGAAATTGTGTTTGAATGATTGTCTCAAGGGTAGTAATGTATTCCTTGAAATGATATGTTTAAATAAGACACTTTGAAGTAGGCTCGAGTGAGTACAAAAAAGACTGCAGAATTTTACAGCCTTATGAATATATGAGGCAGATGCTCAAAGTTCTCTTTCATGCATTGCCAAAACAAATACTCTAGCATGGTGTTGTAATCTATTGCATGATATTTTTCTATTTTAATGCCCTTTCATAGTCTTCCAATCAATCATCAATATGAACCTCTAATCTATACTTTAATGATGTCCCTGTCACTTACAACAAAAAGTCAATCCTTCGATTTAACAGTAGGAGGTTGCTTTTCAACTTCGAGAACAAAAGAAGATCCACTAGGATTCAATCCAACATTCACATAAAGTTGAATAAATTTTCAAAACACTGACCACATTCAAAAAATACCTAGACCAAACATAAAATGCATACTCCCCATTTAGTTTCAAAATGCAATTAATTCTTACCAGTAAAACAGTTTCGTCATCATCAGCATGCATCCACTTAAAGAAAAGTGGGAAAATACGCCTGAAATGAGCTAATAACACAAGACCCACACCATCGAAAAGTGGCTCAATGTGTTTGAGCCACACAATACGACGCTCCTTATTTCTAGGTTGACGCTCTAGGTGATTTAACATCTCATTTAGCAGCTTTTCATACCTGCAGGAAAAGTAAATGACAAAATGAAAGAGCAGCAGATACCTATTAAAAGGAATAAAAAAGGGAAATGATGTATTCACAGAAATGTACTGGAAATGTTGAATGGTGTTGTACTGTACACACCTTAATCCATTGAGGTGTAGTACAGCACAACACTTTAAAGCCTTTTCTGCACATTTTTGTACAAAAAATTTCAGTACATATAGCATTACCCAAAATAAAGGTCTGAAAATAAATAAATATATGATTGAGTAATAAGATAGGACAACAATACCAGCCAAGTATAAAATCTATTGACATCATAAATCAGCACAATCATCTACCTACAATGATTCGGAAGAAGAATATAATGCAATGAATATGGGAAAACAATACCACGAGCTACGGGGATTACTTTGCTGGGTACAAGTCACAAGAAGCACCGACATCTCAACCACATGCTCCCATATCTCATCATCAGAGGCAACATTTTGACAGCATGCATCGAGAATCACATCTGCATACCAACCAAGCTCAGCTGCATTCACATTTTTTGCAACGTGTATAAAGCAAATCATCCCCTGGACCTGAAATGAGGAGAGGAAAGAATTTCATCAGACAATAAGAAACTATTTAATGGTGAAACCATCAACGCATACCCTGATGATGTACAGACACTATTCCACATGTCAGAAGTTCAAACATAAATCAAAGAACAATAGCATTTAAAAGAATAACTGGTAATACATTCTCTTAAGACCTACACACTGGAGATAACTATAGAAGAGATACAGTCATTTAGAATGAATCGTAAAGCTCTTGTGCTGTCAATGTATCTTAAGGTTCTTGCGTATGGAAAGACTTGGTACCAGAAAAAAGTCATTAAGTGCAAATCCAGAATCACAATTTTTTTTTCTTCTTTGGTGTCCAATGAAGCTTGAACTATAGGTTCAAGGAATTCTCTCAAGATGGAAGCTAAAAGCTTGGGTAACAATGCAAATGGCCACTTAACTGACGATAAATGACCCCTTGACTAAAATAAAATTTCTTTTTCTTTATAGTGACTATGTTCTTTTGGATTATGAAAAAGATGAACCTAGCAGAAGAAATAAAATAGCGTAGACAGTATTGGTGAACATACTGAATGTCTTGCAATACTATAAAAAAGCACTCGTCTAGAGTGGTTGGAACCTGTGATAAGTTTTAGCTTGAGTAGGGGCCTAACACCTTAGCATTAGAACTTCGTATATGGCTGCATCGGTGCTGTCATCCTCTTTGGCTTTATGTAATATGGGGAATGACCCTCGGGCCGTGTATATTTATTGTACATAAGAGTCACTCAAGACAATAGAAAAGGAAATGGCAAAAATCAGAAAGAACTGAAATTTGATCTGCATTTAATTCATGACCAGTTATGTGTAATTATATATCCTCAATGGATCAATTCTTTGGTACTGAAAGAATTATCAAGATTGTGCTCCACGAATCAGGCTTGATTATTATTCTGAAATCACCATTATCAGGTATGTAATTGCAATCAAACTAAGATGACCCGTGGCCCAAACAAAGAAGAAAATCAACTTAAACCAAGCATAATATCTTGAAATGGATCACTGAAGTACAGATATCCATATTTGTTGAGCAACCCCATATTACATATATAAGATAGGTGTGAGTGCTAGATTTCTCCCTTCTGCTTGGGGAATCACTCTTTCTCTTTGTATATGCCAATAAAGCGAGTCCCTATTTGAAAACAAAGCTTACAGGTTCCACAACCTTGTTGTTAAGTAAAAGAGTTGAATAATGTTGGAATTTTTTAGATAATTACTCAAGACTCGTTATTTTATATGTATGACCTTCATAGCGAGATTCTCCTGGTTAGAAGGAAGGGCTATTTATTGTTCCACCATAGTTGACAAAGGAAAACACTAGGATAGTAAACTATTTTAACATTTGTTGCATCAGGAATGTAATTTTTCACACATTGAGTAACATGTTGGACTCGGACAAGTAGTATGTAACAAGGTTTAAACCAACTCAAGCATAGAGAATATCACAACAAAAGATATGATGCAAGACATGAGTTCGAAAACGCACTTTCACTTCTGGCGACCAATGATCAAGAGCAGTCAGTGCACTAGGAATCACCAACGAACACAGCTTTCCTAAATGAGGGTAATCCACCTAAAAGAAATTAACAAAATAACGATCAATCATTTCCCCGAAATGGCAACCATCAAAAAGCCCAATTTTTTTGCAATTCCAAAAGAACACAAACCTGGGTAAGAAGCCATCTTAACTGTTGAGCAGCCACAACAGCATAACCAACCGGAACCCTAGCCGAGGCAGCAGATACTTCATCACTGTCATCCACTTTATCAATCGAACTCTCCTTAATCCTTGATTTAAGCAAAGGTAAAACCTCGGGCAACAACTCAATCAATAATTCCTTCCCATTAGTCGATTCTTTGTCATCCAAACCACTGGAGAATGCCTCTGATAGCTTGAGAAATGCGAAGTTTGCGGCAATTGAGAGTGAATTGGGAATCCAAGAGAGTTGGTGGGATGTTGAGGTTTGGGAAGAAGCTAATGCGGCACAGCATAAGGTGAAATCTCGGATTTGGGCATGAAATTGGGGTTCAGAGATGTAGGAATTGTTTTGAGGTAGAAGGGATTGGAGAAGTGATTTGATAGAAACATTCGATCCATCTGGTGGTTTATATTGTGTTTTACAGAGAGAATCTCGAATCTGCTCGGACAACCTACAACCGGAAACTCCATGATCAAAGAGACTGAAATAACACACACGCATATACACTGATACACAAATAAATTGAGAGAGAGAGAGAGATTTACAGAGTAAGGTCGTGATGAAGAGTTGGCAGGAACTTTGACATTAATCTCTCAGCCTCCCTTCTAGCTGCAGACAGTGAATTAGAGACTCTGTACTTTGATCGGCTCTCGTCCTCCTGATGCTGTGAGACGGACGGAATCAGACAGACGCAAAAATTGGCGGGAGAAGCGACTGAGCTGTATTATACTATTTGTTTCGAAGAAATAGCATTTCGGTGCAGAAAAAACTAGGGTTTCAGATTGTTGTACGTCTTCCAACGATGATTTAGATTTGATTTTATCCCAATTTCCTACTGCAATGGAGAAATTTGTGGGTTCGTCGGGATAGAAATTGGTTTTATTGGCCGATTAAAAGGCGGAAACGAAAACAAAAATTGAACTTGGTTCTGTTGTGTTTATACGAGGAAAATAGTAGAGAGGCGCTACGAGCAACACTTTTTTCTATTACTACCGCACTTCACTTAATACACCTCCTTTACTAATTTTACATTAATATAATTTTTAAATATACTACCCAATATTTTTTATTCTACCCAACTAACTCATTATTTTTTTTCAATACACTCACTCAATATCATCACACACACCTCAATTTCTTAATACATTAACCATACAACAACCAAAATACAACACTGCTGCCAGTAAAAACATCGCGAGAACCAGGCTTCAACTTCCATTGATTCGCAAAGCCCTCAATTTCAAACTCAACAATTTGCAAACCCCCAATTCACAACCCCCCCCCAGCAAACAAGGAAGAAAAAAGAAGAAAAAAAAATAGCAACGCTGATTTTAAGATGAGGAAGGCCCTAAGTATGAAATGTATTCTATTTTTATGTTTAAATAGCAATTTCGTTTCAATTTCTTTGTTAAATTTCAATTTAGTTGCAATGTATGCGGGATATATTGAGTTTTTTCTCATTTTCGATTCGGGACTGGTTTGATGAACACCACAGTAGTGTTCGGCAAGGGCTTACTGAACATCCCTGTGATGTTCTGCAACCCCAACTGTTCTGCAGGTGCTTCCCGAACACCACTGTGGTGGTTTACAGGTGCTTCCCAAACACCACTGTAGTGTTCTGCAGGCCAGTGCCGAACAAATTTCGACCCAAATATACGTAAATGCATGGAAAAAAATTGAAATGAAGTGAAAAATTTGTAGTATAATGAAATTAATGTAGGAAATAATTGAAGTGAGTAGAGGAGAGGAATGAAGTGAGGAGATTGTCCCTTGGCAATGAAGTGTAATCACTGGCAATGACATATGGAACTGGAGGAATGTGCATTGATAAATTGTTAGGTGGTGTATTTAGAGGTTTAGGAGATGTCTTAATATAAGGGTGAGTGTATTTAGTAGGGAAAGGGTATTTATGTATAACAATAAAATAATATTTTTATAATTTAATTTTGGAGTGTATTAATAGAAAAAGGTGGTGTTAATAGCGCCACTCAAATATTACGAAACCCCCAAACTAAAATCATTGTCAACAACTTGAACAAAATTCATGAAGGTTATACTACTGTTGGTTAATGTGTCTCTCTGTTAGATTTAGAATTCAAGATTATGAAAGATAGTTTTTGTGTATTGTTCTCCAATTTATTAGTTTTATCAATCATCAAAATGAGAGATTTAGTGGGAGCTTTACTGGTTAGAGTCTTATTTTTCCTGCTGTTGATCCTAGAGTCGAATCTTGTAACCCTAAATGTATTTGACTCTATGGAAATTCTAAAAGAGCACTAACACGATCTCATTTTGATGTCATGAGTTCTTTGAGAAACCCGGTATCGCTATTATTTGTACTCCTTTTTTATCTTGGCGAGATCAATAAACTTAATATAGAGATGTTTGATATTCACAGTCTCAACAGTTCGCAATTTGCTTAGTGTGGTGATTTAGAGAGTTGAAGATGATGAGACCAACTTACTTGTCCATTGCACCATCCTTTTATCGACCCGAGTCTGAAACTCAGTCCGCCACATTAGCCCACGCACACTGACTCAGTTCGCCACACTAGTCCATGCACATTAACCCACTAAGCACCTAGGTCAGTTAGGGCCTACCATAAGCCTACCAAAAAATTTATGAAAAGTTGGTGCCTAGTAGTAGTGGGTGACCACTTTATAAGACACACAAGCCTCACATCTATCTGATGTGAAATAGTGGATATCATAATCTCACCCACTTAAATCATTGACGTCGTCGTCAAGCACAAAGAATTGAGGGATCGGCACCCCGAACTATGTGTTTAACACATTTCTGACCAGGACTTACTCTGATATAATTTTTTTCTATAATGACTCAAACTCGAAGCCCGGTTTGTCACACATGGCCCACTAAGCACCTGGTTAACTAGGCCTATCCAGAGCCGGCCTTGCCACAAAAAAATTGAGGCCTAGGCCTTGAGCCCCCAAAATTTGTGAATTTTTTGGTCCCCAAAATTGTGGATCTTACTATAAATTATCAAGATTGAGGGGTCTCACTGAAAAAATAGTTTTTCAACCCTTATTTCCTTTACCTTTAGACAGCACGCACACACCACAGGCCACAGCACAGCACGCATGTAACACCCTGAATCCTCATACGTGTGATTTGTTTATGTCATGCGTGATTTACATGTTAGACTTGTTGTAGTAACACATTAGTTGAATTATGTTTTAGTTCATGATTCTGTTTCACACTTATAAGAATCGTTAGATTAATTATTGTAACACCCCGACCCAACTTCATTCCGAGTTCACTCGTAGTTTATCGATATTGACCTTAAAACCCTCGGAGAGTGAGGCGTCATGCTTGTTAAGCGTGACGTGTTAGATTGAAGACCATTTGACACGTGTTTAACTCATGGCGAGTTGCACCTTGTTCCTATATCCGTTCGAGATCATCCTCGACTTCGTTTAGCATTTGTGTACATTTCATTTCCTTTCTAGTTGGTTATGCTAGCCTCGGCTTGGATTCGTTCGTAAACGACAAGCACGTTCGCTTTGTCATTAACCCGTATGTTGAGATAGTTTGAGATCCATTTCGCGTGTTTAACTTGTGATATGTGTGAGACTTATGTTCGTTATCATTCGTGCCTCGTCACGAGATGATTCGGGTGTGTATTGGATGTGTTTTGATGTTGATTTGATGATAGGATCACACCTAATAGTGACCAAGTGATCAAACCTAGGATATAAGGGCAAAACAAACTGAGTTTGGGCACATAAACCTTGGCACGACCGTGCAGCCATAATGGCACGGCCGTGCGAGAGTTTACAGAAGGTCTGGAGGCTGCCATAAGGTTTGGCACGACCGTGCGCCTATTTTGGCACGGTCGTGCGAAGATGGACAGACCCGGTGCTGTTCGTCCGGTTTTGACGTTTTCTCGGTTTTCGTGTTTTTAAGTGGTTTAAAATGCTCAAACAAGCCGGGATTGGACCAAATACTTACCCATGGTATTAATAATAAAACTCAACTCTATTTTCTCCCTCATTCTCACCCCCAAACCAGAAAAAGAGAGAGAGAGTCTAGAGAAAGAGAGAGAGAAGAGGAAGAATTCGCGATATCTCGTTCGTTCGGAGGCGGAATTGCGAGCCGTCTTCGCCGGAGCGTAGCTAGTGACGAGGGGAACGTTTCCAACCGAATGGATCGTCCGATCTGTTGAGGAATCACCACCTCATCTCATCTCCCACGTTTTAGAGAGAGAAAGTGAAGTTTTGAGAGAGAAAGTTCGATTCAAGCTTGGTTCGAGTTTGGGAACGTCGATTGGACTCCGTAGCGGCGTAGAGGTCGTAGAAGAGTACATTTCCACCCGAAGCCCTTGGATTCGTGGAGGATTTGCGTTGTGTAGTAAGTTGCTAATCTCCTTCTTAGATTTTGAGCATCGTAGAGTAGTATCGCGATGTTTATGTGCTATCTATGTGCATATGAACTCCCTACATGTTATACTTGTTCAATGTGATACTCTAGCATGTTAAATGATGGGTATTGATGAATTATTGTTAATCTTGTGGTCTCCGAATATTAGAGACTTGTGGAGTTCATTGTGTACACGTTGTTGTTGTTATTGCGATGATTGTTGTCTCTGAGTAGTAGAGACTCCTCGAGATTGTGTCGTGATTATTATTGTCATTGTTGTTGTTGTTTTTCCCGAGCTATAGACTCGTGGGTTTGTTTTATAGTTGGGTTCCGGCCGTATAGTCGCCGATGACTTGTTTTAGTTATATCAAGTGTTTATAACTTGTTGAGATTTCAATCGTTAGTACACTCGTGGGATTTTTATGAGTAATAGATTTTTGGTATATTGAGTCTCGTGATTGTAGGGATGACGCTATGGCTTGTCCCGATGTTTTGAATATTTGAAAGACCCGAGTGTAGTCGTTGGGATATGGTGAATCGAATATTACACTGAATGGGCTAGACTTTAGTTGTGGTGACTTCGGTGGAGTCGAATAGGACGTTAAGGTTATACGTTGTGTAATGAGTTGACGAGTAATATTTTAGTCTCCTACAAGGTGGGATGACGCATCGATAAGACTTGATCGAGTAACTTAAGTTAGGTTGACTTAGTCAACGTTGTTGAACACGCGACTACTTGATTTGGGTTGGAGGATTATAAATATATATACACCTTACGCCCAAGCTTTGATTAATTATTAAAGGTAAATGTGACTTCATATAGGTTACTAATGAGTTGTGCACGGCCACGTGTGACGTACGTTGGGAACGACTTAGTCGCTACACACTGAGCGACGTGTTTATGATGAGTTGGTCACATCCTAGGTAGTTAATGATACACCTTGATTATCGTTCCATTTCGGGCAAGGGGACTTGTAGGAAGTCGTACTATATTTAACATACGACGGGAATGAGGTGGATTATATATACATGAGATGGAGTGTATTGTGATCGTAGGATACCGTAGAAATCCTAAGTTGAACGTGTTAGTGACGCATTGAATTATGTTTGTAAGTACAAGTAGGCTTACATGTGTTATGGTTATTAAGTCTAGCGTTGGCGGACTTGGGTGATGTGTGGTATTTGTGATTGTTCTAGTAAGCAATAGGACAATCATCCTACTTTGATGATTGATTGTGTGTTTAGTATTTACAAGCACATTATGATGATTTAGTATGTGATTCAATAGAACACATTATGGTTTGATTTCTTTGAGTTGTGATTCAATAGAACACACTTAGATTATTTGGCATAAGTAAACATCTACTTGTGCATTACATCGAGTCCAGCTGGCATATGTGCATTGGAGGTGTATTGACGCTCGGTTATTGCGGGAGCAGGGGCTTCGTAATAGCCGAAGGCCAATACAGGCCTCGCCCTACCGTTGGCCACGGTAGGGGTTTTCTCTAGTCCCACGGTTGAACGGAATAACGGCGGCGTGCATTGTCGACATTGTTTTGTATGCATTGGGATACGGACACCGGTCCCTTGTGATACCTATAAGTGGCTAGAGCCGTATTGTCTCGGGTCGTAGGGGATCGAGCGATACATCGACGTGGATACAGAAAATGGTCCACCACGGGTACTTGTAGATCGTGCTTGACGCGATCGGGTACAGTTATCGTTGGGTACTTGTAGATCGTGCTTGACGCGATCGGGTACATATATTTTCTTGGGATACGAGCCTTGGTCCTCGTGATTTGTGTACGACAGCGGACAATCATCTATCTATGTTTTATGTTCGGTATTGAGAGATGTGTCCGGCATCGACGGCACGATTATTTATTATGGTTCTCGGAGCAGTAGCGCAGGAATCTATTATCATTATTACCTTGTTGGATAGCAGCAGAGGCATCCTTGATAGTTCTGTGGAGCGGCAGTACAATCGTTTACTACGGCTTCATGGAGCGATAAGGTCGGAAGTGTTCCAAGGGATTTCGGAGGTGTACCTCGAATCCACCGTATCCACCTTTATGTGTTTACTTTGAGCTTTATGTGCTTCCTATATGAACGAATGTTGGTCGTGGTCTCCAACCGGTGCATGACGGTTGGCGGCTCGAGCCTCTCGTGAATATAGGGTTGGTTGTCTTATGTGCTACAACTTTGTTTATTTTCCTGCTATTCTTATGTGCATAATGCCATGCCATATTGTTTCATTAGTAGCTTCTTGGGTCATTCGACTCATCCCTTCCATATTTGTTTTCCTTAGTTGCGGGATACGTTTGGCGCGATGAGGCTCTAGTTCGAAGATCCTCTAGTTGTATCTAGTTAGTATTTTATATTTATTTCATGTATGTGTGAGGTCGTGGGTTAAACTGAGTTATGTAAACTTAGTATGTCGGGTAGAGATTCTTGTATTTTCTATTCTTGTATTTGGTGCCGACTCGTGGAGTCGTGCCGGTGGTACTATTGTTATAATTCCAGTTTTCTTAGTTGTTGTGGCCGTGTGCCCATTGGTATTTTACTATTGGTTTTCCCGAGCGTTGACTCGCGGTGTTGTAGCTGTTGTTGTTCTCCGGCGCTTGTTTAGCCGTGGAGGTTATTTTTATGTTGTTGGGATTTTGTTATTCGAGCTTGGAGGCTCAAGTTCATTTGTTGTTCCGCTGCCTTATTTTTAGTATTCCGCTACTTTGGCTTGGTCATCTCGAGCTTTTGTGGCTCGTTTGTAATAGTTTGCTTCGTTTTCACGCACCGAGTTGGGGGTTCAACACCGGGTCCCGGACTCGGGTCTTGACAATTATGCCTTAATATGCGATCCATGATATCGTTAAGATGTGTTATAAGTGTTGTATAATCACTCCTAAGAGTGGCCAAGTGATCAAACCTAGGAAATAGAATAAAAAGATGTGGAACTGGACCGTGCTGATGTTGCACGGCCGTGTGTCTTTCCTTGGCACGGCCATGCGTATAGAGGACAGAAATTCCAGAATGTTTTGCACGGCCGTTTGCCTTCCCTTGGCACGGCCGTGCGAGAATGACACGGCCGTGCACATTTCCTTGACACGGTCGTGCGAAGTCGGACACTCTGTTCGTCCGATTTTCGTTATTTCTCGGTTTTTAACATCTTTAAATGGTTTAAAATGCTCAAACAAGCCCGGGATTGGACCAAACACTTACTCATGGTATTAATAACAAAACCCAACCCTTTTCTCCCTCGTTATTCTTTTCCCAAGCCAGATTTTAGAGAGAGAGAAAGAAGAGAGAGAGGAGAGAGAGTAGAGAGAGTAGAGAAAGAAATCGCGATATCTTGAGCGTTTGAAGTCGAATCGACGATCCGTCTTCGCCATAGCATAGAGGGCGACGAGGAGAACGATTCTAACCAAAAGGATCGTCCGATCTATTGAGGAATCACCACCCCATCCCTTCTCCCACGTTTTAGAGAGAGAAAGTGAAGTTTTGAGAGAGAGAAAGCTTGATTCGGACTTGGATCGAGGGTGAGTTTGACAATTGGACTCCATAAAAGCGTAGAGCTCGTCGAGAAGAGTATTTCCACCATAAGCCCTTGATTTCGTGGTGGATTTGCGGTGACGGTAAGTAACTATAATGTTTTGTGTGTTTATGAGTTGAATTGGAAGAGTAAAGCATGTAGGATGTGTTAGCAATGATTTTCGTGACTTTTTATCGGGAAAGATATATATATATATATAATTGTCCCTACGAATGATGTTAGGTTATACTTCGTTACTTGCTTGATTTAAAGATTTTGGAATAAAGAAAGAATTGACGAATTATCGTTGAGTTCGTAGACTTCGAATAATAGAGACTCGTAGAGCTTGATGTTATTGCTATCATTGTTGTAGTTGTCGTGTGGTTGCGGTTGTCCTGATAATCATTATGCCGAGTAATAGAAACTCATTGAGGTTAAAGTATACTTGTGTATTATTAGTTGGGTTCCGGCCGTAATGTCGCCGAAGACTTGTTTAATTTAATTGTTCCTCACTATGTTATTCTTAAGTTTAACTATATCGAATCATTGAAGTTTTGTCGTTTACGCACTAGCGGAAACCTTGTGAAATCGTTACGAGTAGTAGACTCTTCGTGCATTAAGTATTGCAATTGATATGAGTTTGTAGGGACGATACTATGACTTGTCCCGACATTTTAAATATTGGTAACGACTCTAGCGGAGTCAATATGAGATAGTATAATTGTACTTAAATACTGTACGAACTATATACTAGTCGTGACTGACTCTGGCGGAGTCGAATAGGACGTAATAAATAAACGTCGATTATTGTGATAATTTCATTAATGTGTATAGTTGACTCTACGGAGTTGAGAAATGTGTAGTAGTAATGCCTACATGACATATATTAATTCTCTACCATGTGGGATGACGAATTGACGGGTTCATGACTTAGTGAAACATTGACCTTGGTTGACTTAGTCAAACATTAGCTGACTACGAGTTAAATCGAATAAAGTTGAAGTATGCGACGATAAGAGTATGTAATATATTATGATGCGCATGAGATGAAAGATATTGTGTGACGATAGGATACTTAGAGATCCTTAGTTTAGCGTAGCTATTACGCCTTAATTAATGGTTGTAAGTACGAGTAGACTTACCTACGTGGGGTTATGAGTTTGCGTACATGTGAGAAACATTTTACCTTATTTTGGGATTAGGATGAATAACCTATCCTGGTGTTATATAGGTTCCACATTATGGACCTTGTTTGACAGTTGATTATGAGGTATAAATGCCTTACAGTGGGGTTTATGTATGTGTCTAGCTATCACAGACACTGTTTGGTGGTTGAGTTGTACAATTGGCCTACCTTGCCTATTGTCTTGTTTTGTCCATATGTTCAATGATTACGGACATGTTGTGATTATTCTAGTATGAAATAGGACAATCATCCTACTTTGATGATTGATCGTAGGACAATCATCCTACTTTGATAATTGATTGTGTGCCTAGTATTTGCAAGCACATTGAGTTGATTTGATATGTGATTCAAAGAACACATGATGATTTGTTGAGAATGACGAGTAAATATCTACTTGTGCATTGCATTGAGTCCAGCTGGCATTTTTGGTAAAGTTATGGTAGGACGATGTATGGTCTTTACGAATGTGTTTCGTAATCGCTATAAGTTACCGCACCGGAGTTCACACCCTCACCTGTTGGCCACAGGTGGGAAGTAGCCCCACTGTTGTAGCAATACGTACGACTTTGGTTAGCTAAGTAACCCGAAGAGTAATTCCGGAAACCCGATGAGTGATTCCGGGAAAGTCAAAACCCGATGAGTGATTCCGGGAAAGTCAAAACCCGATGAGTGATTCCGGGGAAGTCAATAGCCGAAGAGTGATTCCGGTGACATTGATACCACACACATGGGTATCGAGACATAGTTGATTATTTGTATAATGCAGGAGCAACATAGAGTTGGAGAAAGAGAAATGGTATCCTTTATAATGTGAATTATTTAAGAGCACTTATGTGTTAACCAAAGTGCTATGTGAGTTGAATAATTTGTATATCAAGTATGATGATTCATGTTTAGTTGTGGTATATAAATGTTAATGTCATGTTATGTTTATCGCTTGAGCATCATGTCATGTCATATAGTTACATCTGATGGCTTGTTGATTATTGGTCAAGTTAGAATAGTACCTTGACTTTCCGGTTTGTGGCTGAGATGTTAGGTAAGCCGGTAGTGCTACTTAGACTAGCTACATGTAGAGTTTTGGTTTACTGTTGCATTCATACTCATAACATACAATACATTATAGTGGCTTACGGGGTCTTTTAGACTCACTCTTATTGTGTTAACTCTTTTAGATTGCAATCGAAGGACGGCGTAGTGCGATCGGTGAGACTTGCAGGTGCTGCAGATTGATCTTTGGGTAGTCGCTCTCCGAAGCTTGTGTATAATTATTTTTCTTAGTTTCTTAGTTCAGTGAGAACGATGGTTGATGTAAAGTTATGTAAACTTTACTTATGGGTAGCATTGTTCTGTAACTCCTTTAATGTTATATTCTTTTGGAGCCGATACTCTATGTCGAGCCGTTTATTATTGTAGTTCCCTCGAGCATGTTAGCTCGCGAGTATTTGGTGTTGTTGTTTCTCCGGCTCAGTAGTTAGCCGTCGAGGTCTATTGTTGGGGTTTCTATTAGTATTGTTCTTCGGCTTGTTTTTGGCCGTGGAGATTTTATAGTTATTGTTTTGTTATTCGAGTTTTTAAAACTCAGATTTCCATTAGTTGTGGTTTTCCGCTGCATAGTTTAGGTTTTGAGCTCGTGTAGCTCGTTCACTTCTGTGGACTTTAGTTTGTTTCATCTAGTTTGGCGCACCGAGTTGGGGTTTAATACCGAATCCCGAACTCGGGGCGTCACAACGCACACACCAGGAAGGCAGGAAAGAAATTTTTTTTAAAAACCCTCCCAAGTCCCACCTAACAGGGCCAACACGTACACACACCCACAAAATTTGTGATTTTGATGTGAATTTTGACGCAAAACTTAAAGAGACCGTTGATTGAAGTTAGCTTTTCAAAAAAATTTCGGTAAAAAACACACTCTCTCTTTCCTCTTTATTTTATCTGAAATTAAGGCTTTTGATTTTAGGGTTAAATAATTGATTTAAGTGATAAATTTGTATAGAAAAACAACATTTTGAGCTTTGGTTGAGCTTATCTTGGAACAATTTGAAGGTAATATTAAAATTATTTGTTGGCTCATTTATTTGCGTGCGAACAACATTGCTTTTTATTTGATTAATTTTTTTTTTTACTTATGCGGGACTTGTGATGTTTGGGGATTTGTTTGATTACTGATTTTGCCTCTAAATGTGTTAGAAGAGCGATGTTTAAGTAGTACTTTATAAATATGTCGTGTGTTATACCCATGGTTTCAGAATGAAGTGTTTGTTTATTATCTTTTATGTTTGTTTTTTTAAATTTAAAGAAATAGAAAAAAATTATGCTACAAACAGAAAGGGCCCCGTCTGATATTATCGGCCTTGGGTCCCAAATTTCACAGGGCCGGCCCTGGGCCTATCACAAGTCACTCAAATGTCTATGATGCCTAGTGGTAATGGGTGGTCGTCTAGTTGAAAAAATTAACCTAAATATCACCATCTTTTATTTTTATAGTAAAAAATAAATAAAAATAGATGTTTATATTTGAATGAAAGGAGTAGTAGTTGATTACAATCTACCTAATTGATGTAATAGTGGGGTTAGCACCACATTGAGGGGCCAACGCCAAACTACTAGTTTTACAAGATTTTTTAATACTGTAAATACAAAGCGAAAATGTACATTTTCAAAATTCATAGCTGGGTCGTACCCCCTTCCCCCTAAATCCGCCCGATTTGCTAATTTGTTTTTTATTTTTCAAAAAAAAAAAATGGAGTAATTGAAATTTAGAAATAGAAAAGAGAAACGAAAATTGAATGTTGACCTATGAATGATCTATAGAAAGGAAACCATGGTTGGGATGATTAATGGTCCAAATTCAACCTTGATTTGGAAAGATTGGTTGTTTCCAATTTCCATCAAAATGATTTTTTCCTGCTAAATAGTCATCATCACCGTTCAATTATTCATCATGAAAATTACAACCGCATGCAATGATCGACACTGTCCCTCCCCGTGACTCTCCCAATTTACTACTACTGATTTGGGTCAAACCCTTGGCTTCATTCATGTGATGTACATCTCCGGCTATTATTGAGATTTCATTTAAATTCTCTCTACGAGCGTATCAAATAATTGACGTTAGATTTTGTTTTCAAATAGCAATGCTTCCTTCCTTGTGTTATTTTTTAAAATATTTTCTGTATGTCTATCATTTCACTCATATTTTATAAAATGCCACGTAGAAAGAAAATTAAAGAAATTATTCGCATTAATATATGTTTTGTATAGTACAAACTACTTACAATCATCAATGGACTAGTAAAATAATGGGTTAAAATTTTTAATTATTATTATTATTATTATTATTATTTTTTGGTAAGAAGCTGGTAATCTTTTAGTCCCATTGTTTCAATCAACATTTAAAATGTCGAATAATTACATCATCGAATGCACCACTTCATAACATTTGTTGCCATTGTTTCACCCACAATTCCATGTGCCGAAGCTTGTACTCTTTTACACACACTTGCCAATTTGCCACAAGGTCACTAGAATTGTTCCGAATGATCAATTGAGTTTGTTTCGAATCGCAACTCCATTGAAATTTATTCAGAACTTGTCAAGTGATGGAAGGACCCAGTTGAAGAGTTTTTGGATTTTGGCTCGTGCGTTCTAGTATTGCTCCAAAAAAGTTCGTTGCTATATATGCATTGCAAACCTCACTTTTAGGTTATCGTTCATGTTTTTCTACAAAAATCGTTCTTATTTTTCCACAAAAACCAAAATATGACAAAAAAGAGGTTTAAGAGTATATATATATATATATATATATATATATATATATATATATGTATACTATTAATTAATGAAAACTATTTTATACGACTATTTATTTGTTTATTATAAACTCAACAACATAGTTAAATATAAATGAAATAAAAAGAAGATTAAGTAGTACCACCTAGCTACGTCAATAACATCAATAATTCCACCAACACCCAATTAAATTGAACTACTCCATCAAGAGACAAATTAACCTTAGGCAGGCATCTTGACCCAAAGTCTCGAGTAACCCAAAAGTATTAACCAAAATTGCTCTAAAAAGAGACAACGTCTACCCTTAAGACATGACACGAATATACATCCAACATAAATCATCTCATTAATTAAGCATAGAGAGATTCAAGGCATGACATAAATTAATTGTTTAAGTAAGAGCTCGTTTGGTTGAGCATTTTGGCTAAAACGCAGCTTATTTGTAAAAAATGTGTTTCAATACTGTGGCAGAAAACACATCGTTTTCAAAACGCAGCTGCGTTTTAAAACGCTGAAATTTCCAGCTTTTTCCCAAAACGCAAGTTTTAAAACGCTTCTAGGAAAAAAAAAGCTGCGTATTGAAGTGATATCTCAAACATATTTATAAGGAAAGACCTCCATTTTTAAAACACTGCGTTTTTTAAAACGCTGTATTTTGTAAATGCTGTATCAAACGGGCTCTAGGTGCTTTCTTAATTTGTATAAAAGATATTCGTATTAAAATACACATACACGCTAATTTTTTTGAACTCCATCTAACAAGATAACATCTTTTTTCTTGTATGTGCCTCCCACCCTCATTCTTGTATAAAACATAATGCATATGATATACAAGATTTTCTCTTCCAAATTCAACCGGAAGAACGAGAGACTATTACTAGTATGACAGGAAAAAAAGAAGAAATAAAGTTTTGCACATATTCTTATGTTGCATGAAATAAAACACTTATTTTTGCAGTTTTAGACCCTAGCGCTTAGAGCAACTCCAACGGTTACCAAATGCAGCGCTAACCAACCATGTTAGTGCAAAAGACGGCTCCAACCATCCCGCTATCCTTGCGCCATCTTGGAGGAGCCGGAGAAATTGCACCAAATTTGGCGTAGGATTTTTCTGCGCTATCCTACTTTTGCCCTTTTTTTTTTTGTGTGTGTGTTTTAATTCTACTAATGTTTCTTTGTTACTTATAATATTCAAATGTTTGTATTTTAATTGTATTTTAAAATCTTGTTTTAATTATTTAATTTTAGTGCATTATTTTGAAGTCTTGTATTTAATTATTTTAATTGTATTATTTAATTTAAGATTATTTTTTAACTATAAGTCTTGTTAATTTTTGCTATAAATTTAATGAGATAAAACATATGTTTTAAATAAAATAATAAAGAATATTCTTAAAATATTTATTTTAGTGTAAAGTAAGATGGTTGGAGATGATGAAAGATATTTGGTGTAAAAATTACACTATTATAGTAGGATAGTATAATTTTTGCACCAAATCGTTGGAGTTGCCCTTAGGTTAGACGTACTGAGCTCATTACAATATAACAAAATAGTAGTTCATTTATTTATGTGAAGTGAGTTGTAAAAATAAAATGTGAGTAAATTTAGATTGTAAAGTACGTACTTGTTTCTAATTCCCACAGTCAAACGCTTTCCACACAACTACCGAGTCATGATATGTGACTCAACTTTGCTTCCAACCTAACCTAGTGAGTGGGAGCCCAATACAGAATTCTCTTTCCCAAATTAATTGTGGATGCAATATGTTCATTTTATTACATTTCAATATTCATTCTTTTGACCAAATCCTAGTACTTACTACTTTATAAATTAGTTGCCATTATAAAATGTCTTTGTTTGTCAAAAGGGATTGTCTGTCTGTCTGTGATACTATATGCTTATCATCCCATTGAATTTATTTACACCACCAATTAACTTCATTCACATTAAAAAAAATAAAAAATTGTACAATAATTTAAAACCAACTATATTTACTTAAATTGCAATATTCATTTCTTGTTTTATGGGAGCTAATTCAAATCTTCAACCTTTGCGTTATTACACCATATCTTGTAAATTATTTTGATTATCATTAACAAAACTTTATATCAAGAAATTGCTTATATCTATGATTCCTTTTCTATACTATTTTTAAAATTTCTTTTGCTCAATAAAATATCAAAGGGTGTGTTTGGCTTCGCACTTTATTGAGTTTGATTTTTGTGTTTTGAATTTGGGTTTGTAGCGATTAAAAAAAAAAAAGTAAAAAAGGTAAAGACAAAGCCGCTACAATCGCAAAGAGAAAAAGGTCTATTTTCTTCAAAAAAAAAAAAAAGAAAATATTTGGATAGTGAGAGTAAGGTCAAAAAGTGCCTTCCAAGATGCAGTATGATTAAATTGGGATGGAAAGGGTTATTGTTAATTGGGTGAGACTTATGTTGTAAATGTTCACCCTGTTGACACTACTGATTCGGAGGAGTAGAAATGTGTCCTAATTTTTCGTGTTCTATATCACTACTCACAGAATTTAAAAGCAAAAAAAAAAAAAAAAAAAAAAAAGAAGAAGAAGAAGAAGTTAACCATCAAGAACCAAAGTCTTGTAAATCTCGTAAAGAAAACAGACCTTATTATTATACCTTGTCTAAAATTATAAACGACCAAAAGTGAGTACTGTATCACGCAGTGTTAGAAGGATAATAATTTTCAGAGTTGTTGTTTACACCAAAAAATTTACTAAGTACACTCACACCCAATATTTTCAATCCCTTAAAAAGTTAAGTACACCCCCCTAATTTTCTATTATACCCTTACTAATATTTTTCCTAAAAATAAACTATCCTACTAAATACACCCCAACCTTCTCGTTTTAGAACACCCTCCAAAAACTGAACTTATGGATTATTACCTTCTTCAACATCGCACCCCCCAACCTTGGCAACCAACGGCAACGAAACAACTGCAACTGCAACGGCAACCAACCTTCGTCTTCTTCTGTATTAGACCTTTAACATCAATAGACGAAAAGCCACTCGTAGGTGTGAATCTCTTCTCTTTACATTTTAGATTAAAATGTTTTATTTTTTCAATTTATATGTTTAATTTTTGTTAGGGCTTAGTTACATTCCAATATTTTTGCATTTTGATGTTAAAATATTGCTATTTATAGAAAGTTTTGTTGAAAAAATCGACTTGATTTGTCGTGATCTGTTCAGCACTGGGTAGCCGAACGCCTTTAATAATATTCGGTAGCCATTAACCGATTACCATTAAAGGGGTTCTGCAGTCTCTTACCGAACTACCTTAAAGAGGTTCGGCTAGGGTACCGAACACCTTCAAGGTTGTTCGGCTAGGGTGCCGAACAGTCTTAAATGAGTTTAGCTACCCTTTGCCGAACAGATGATTTTTTTTCCTTCTTAACTAATTTTTGGAATTGATCTTATCGATGTAAAGAACAAACATATAGGAGAAGACCTAGTGCTTCAACTAGGAGACAAAGACAACAACAACAACAACTACTACAACAGCAACATGGAACAATGACAATTACAAAACTTAATAAGCAAAAAACATACATACTATTCGGTGGGGGACCATAGAACAACAAATGGACAGTTTGGCACCCCCTGCTGAGCACTTCGGTGGGCACCAGTTGAATTCTCTTCAAAGTGTTCAGCATGGGTGCCAAACAGTCCTTATGTTGTTCCATGGTTCCCTACCGAACAATCCTAATTATATTCAGTAGTCCATTACCGAACACGATGACCCAGTTTACTCCAAAAAAATTAAAATTAAAGATATGAAATGAGATGAAATACTTACATAATCGGTCCCTTTCACTTGTTCTTGTTTCATTAGCAGCAATGTGAATGTATTTTTAGGGATTTAGGGTTTGAGTATGATGAGTTTGGAAGAAGATGAGTTTTAAGATAATAGGAATTTGTTGAGAGAGAGAGAGAGAGAGAGAGAGAGAGTGGGGTGTACTCAAAAACCTTGGGGAGTGGATGTGGTGTACTAAAAAATCTTAGGAGCCCTTTGGTAGCCAGACTTAAAGCCGGATATGATTAATAAGCTGAATAATCTGATATTTGGTACCCAATAAGCGGTCGGGACTACTAACACGAATTATCCGGATAAAGTCCTTATCCCCTCACTAATAAGAGGTGGTATTATTAGCGGTCTCACTAAAAAATACGTGACTAATATTTTTAATTCCAAAACTACCCACAATTTATAAGTAAGAATTAATAGCGAGGACATTAATAGCATCGTAATTAATAATACTACTTATTACTGTCTAATTACCAAACTAGCCCCTAGGGGTATACTTAGCACTATTATGATGATATGAAAAAAAAAAGTGTACTTAATAACACTAAAAATATTTATATCTAAATTTATAATAATATTTTAGTAATATATACAAAGTTGTACCGAGTAAAAATTTGGGCGCAAATAACATGTCTCAATAATCTCTTTAATAAAAGTTGAACAATTGTCGGTTTGTGTTTTGTCGGGAGCATAATACGGTACAAAAGTGCTTTTGGATATAAAGCTTCAATTAAAAAAAGGATTTTCAGAAACAGAAGTATCCAAAAATTCAATGTAAAAGTTAACCCCGAAGGAGGAGGAGGGTCTACTAAGATTTTCTTTCTCTTAGCAAAACCTCTCCACTCAATTTTTTCCCCCAAAATACCGCTTAAGAAATACGTTATTATTATTAGTATTAAGAAAATGGGTCAAAAATTGGAGCCAATGCGTTTCCAGCGAAGATATTTATACCCCCCTCTCTCTCTCTCTAAAACACACATTCTCTCTCATCATCCGCTCCTCTTCCTGCAAAAAGCCCCCAATCCCCTCTCCGTCTCTCTCTCTCTCTCTCTCTACATATTTTAGGAATATATAGTTCGGCATAATATCAATTGTTTGCGTTTTAAGCTCTGTAATTTCCTCCATTTTGCCACGGCAGCTCACTCTTGACTCTAACCGGTTGGCGTTGCAGATCAACCGCTGCCTGAATTTGTTGAGGTATACTTCTTTGGATAATCGAATTTAATTTACGATCGTCTTTGATTGTCATCTCAAACAAGTGTTCCTTTTGTTTGTACTATGTAAATTCGTAAGATGATAGCGGCTTTAAGTGAACTGATTGTGGTTTAGATCGGTTAATATAGGTTGTTATCAACAAATTAAACTGCATTCTGCTTCATTTCGGTTTGATTTTTGTTGTCATAGCTAATGTGTTGAATTTGGTTTGAAAAGGTGAGGGATTAGTGTGATTGCTGGTGATTTAAATTATTGCGGTTTAAATTGAAGTGTTTTTGGTTTAGATCGGTTGTGTAAGTTAATGTGAACAAAGTTAGATTGCATTCATGGTAAAAAAAAAAAATTAAATTTTTTTTTGGGTGTGGGCAGTGTAGGTTGAATTTTTAGCTGAAAAGGCAAAGGATAAGTTTGGTTGGGGGTTGATTTGATTTGGGGGAATAGTGAGTGAAGGTCAAGATCAGATCCAAGGGATAAAATAGCCATGTCTTTCATTGGCACACAGCAGAAATGCAAGGCGTGTGGCAAGACAGTTTATCCTGTGGAGCTGCTGTCTGCAGATGGAATTGATTATCACAAATCTTGCTTCAAATGCAGTCATTGCAAGGGAACTCTCAAGGTATATACTGCATTCTTCTTTTGCCTTTTTGTCTGTCTGTGTATGCTCTTTTCAGTTGGTTTCGTATTCTTACTTGGCTTCTTTTGTTATGGACACCTGATCAGTTGGATTTGAACATAATAAAATTATCTTTAATGCCTATCCGTACACATTTGGTTGTCATTTTCTGTTAATTGCAATAGCTGAGCCAAATAGAAACTGTAAATGATTGGCTTTGAATGTTGAAGGTCATGCATGCATCAGATCAGTTGAGATAGCAAATATTGTTAATATTCACATATTTGATACAGCTTTCATCTGCCAGAACAAGAAACAGAAATAATTACTGATAGAATATTGAGATTCATGGTGGTATGAGAGGCGAAGGAAATGTGATTATACTTCTGCAGTTCTGCATGTGATGTTTTTGGGATGGGTGTCGATGCTTCTATGACTGTGTAAGTAGTGACACTCGTAGTGGTTCTATGATGGGGGTGATGTGAATGCTACAAAGATGACTCTCGAAGGTAGTGGTGATATCTGAGTTTATGATGCTGGTTCTGTGGCATTCAATAACAATGATAGCTACAAACATGTTAGGATTTGGATTTAAAATCTCCGTTCTTAATACCACCCAAAGGAGTTTAAGTCTTAAGGGTTCTGAAGCCACCATATCTCCAACTCATTGAAGTACACTTTCATAAGCATAATGTTCACAATTTCTATTAATTTGCTTGGTGACATTTATTATTTTTAGATTCTCTTTGTGTTAAGCAATTATAGTTACCTTTCAGCTGAGCAATTACTCCTCAATGGAAGGCGTTCTATACTGTAAGCCTCACTTTGAGCAGCTCTTCAAGGAGTCCGGAAATTTCAACAAAAACTTCCAGTCACGTATGTTTCTTGAAATCTTCAGCATACATGATTTTCCTTTTTATGGATACTTTTGACAGTTTTTTGCTCAAACCGTGTTTCTCACAACGCATTTCATTTCGACAGCTGCAAAGTCGGCTGAAAAGTTAACCCCGGAGCTGGTATATTTTCCTGCTCTAGCAATTCCTGTTCTTGCATTTAATTATTTGCACAATTTTGCTAAGCTATGTAGTATGATACCTCATGTCCTCTGATCACCATTATGGCGGATATGCAGACGAGGTCACCTAGCAAAGCTGCTGGGATGTTTTCTGGGACACAAGAAAAGTGCGCTACTTGTGGCAAAACAGCTTATCCATTGGAGAAGGTACTTCCAAACGGCACCCTGTTAGGGTTGACCTAGTGAAATGGTTTTCTGTATTTTGGAATCTTATTTGCGTTCAGGTGGTTTACACCTCCAGGTGCATAGATAGTGCATAGATAATGCATATAAGTTAAGCTTGAATTTCAGGGTAATATAGGCCTGTATACTAGCTCATCATCCAGACTTTGCCTTACAGGAAAAGGACTTCAAAGATTTTTTTTATCATGTTGGTGCATTCTTGAGTCTCAATTCTTGTCATTGTATCTAGACACTTGTGTGAGGGATGTGTTTGAAGTACTTTTGTTACCTTGCACAGTCTGATTGACTGTGTATATTCACACTTCATAAGAACGGATAACTAAGGGCAGTGCGACTCCTTAGTATTAGTTTATATGACTCGAGTCTTCAAACTACAGTTTTCTTGGACCTCATATTTTCAATGTGTTAGTGTGGGTTAGCGTGATAATCTTTTTGTTAAACTTAGGAGTGAATATGGGTGCTACTATTATCACAATGATCTCATCCTACTCTAGTTTGGTATATTAGGCATGTTTGGCACATTTTATGTGAAAGTAGCCTATTAAGTACATTCCTGCTGTTCTTGGAGCAACTCTTAATAGATTATGAGCAAAATATGCCTATTAAGTTACTCAAGCTCTGCTCTTGGGATGTTCATGAAATAAGTTAAAATAGTTGGAGGCTCTTATGTTAAACATTTTGTTTTAATCATTGGCTGGGCCCCAATTCTACTTCCTCATGTGCTTTCAACCAGAGCAGGGGGGAATGTTGATTCTGACATGCATTGTCTATAACCTACAGACAGAGTTGATCTGTCAACTGCATAATTGGTGCTGTATTTTGTCAACATCATGTGGTGTAATAGTTGGCTTCCAAAAGAGGCTCTAGGTAATAATTGACCTCGAGTCACTCTATGTTCCCCTTCCAGAACTATTTTGTAGCAGTAATTCTCACCATTCATTGTATCTAAAAGAGAGTGCTAAGCATTTATTTACATATAGAAATCACTTATGGGTTGTGAGATGACATTTAGAGATTTCCAAGGACATTTCTTTTCATGGGTAGAGTAAGGAGCCATGGAAGGTATACATGCACTATATATGTATATGTGTACATGTTTATATACGAAATCATATGTGGGTTTAATTCTGATTAATTCTGCTTTCTAATTTATCTTACATTAATTTGGGATTTCCATTTATAATGATCTTCAGGTGACAGTAGAGAACCAAGCATATCACAAGTCATGCTTTAAGTGCTCTCATGGTGGATGCTCTTTATCCCCGTCAAACTATGCAGCCCTTGAGGGCATTTTGTACTGCAAACATCATTTTTCCCAGCTTTTCAAGGAGAAAGGCAGCTACAACCATCTTATTAAGTCTGCGTCAATGAAGCGCACAGCAGCCTCGGTTCCAGACGCATAAGCAACTCCATGTCTCTAACGAACTTCTACTTATATCGGCGTGATTTGTTTGTGTGTGACTTAATTTTTTTACTTTATTGATCTTGATGCTGGGGAATGACTGAACGCTGCTGTTATGTCTTATTTCTGCCATCCAGCGGGCAATCACATTCTTGTTGTTGTTCGATTGAATTTTGGAATGCGAATATTTATCAAAGACTTTTACAAGCCTCTTTGCATTTTGCCATGTTTTCTTTCATATCTTGCAAAGGTTGGGAGGGATGTTTTTGTCGTTGATGTTTATTCAAGTGTTAATTTCTTCCAACAATTAGAATCAGTTTCCATGGCCTCGCTCGCCAATGTGGGATTATAGTCTTTTCTACTGAAATGAGAGTATCGTGGTTATGCAATTTAGGTCCTAATTGAAATTTAAAATACAATGTTCATATATATTGAGAGGAACTTCTGAAAGGAATTGAGTTGAAAAGAAACATTTCTGAATTCTGAGTATTGCTTGCATGAGGAGGGTTTGTATCAGATCACTACCACCAAAGGCAATGCAATAGGCACTTGATTAGTAAATGGGAGATAGATTTGAGATTAGCTGAAATAACTGTGGTGGAGGCTATTAAACTTGTAAAATTCTCTTTTTGTTGGACCAAATGTCAATGCTAAAAGTTCATATTACCATGTAGAATGAGAGCTACAGCATGAGGAGGAGGCTACTGTCATTTTGGGTACCTAAAGAGTACCAAATTTTTTGTATCAAATGATGTGTCAGCTGATGTGACAGCTAATGTGAAATAAAAAAAAATTAAAAATCATATTTAATGCATCACATCAGCTGTCACATTAGCTGGTACAAAAAAATTTAGTACTCTTTAGGTACCAATAGCATTACCCTTGTAACTTTCAAATAGCTATGGAACAATCTTATTCATGAATTAAAACTCACATAGTAATTATACAGAGACCGACCGACCTTGCATTTAAAGTATAAAAAAACCATTTATTATTATTATTATTATTATTTGGAAATTCATTTTACAGAATTTGAGTCAAGTTACCTATCTATTATGGGATTTTTCAGTATGGGGTAATAATATATATAGTACTCTCACCGTTCTTAAATTATTATCTTGTTTAATCCGATACACGAATTTAAAAAAATAATTGAATTAATTATTAATATTGATATAGTGTGTAATTTTCTTTAATGCACATATGTATGTGAACCATAATTAAAGTATGAATATAAAGTAAGTGTAAAATGTTAAAAGAATGACAATAATTTTAGTGACCGATGTTCTATAATTTTGATTCTCTACAAATCAGGATTTTTGAGCGTTGGTGAACCTGAACAATGACAGTTTATCATCTTAACGCCGACGTTTCTTCAACCCGACTTGTTGGAGGGAATGCATCTTTTTTCCCGCCAAATTTCTGCTGCTTTCCCGCCTTCTTTATAGTTTATGTACATTTGGCACAATCACACTTAAAATCTCTCTCCTCTCTCTCTCTCTCTCTCACACACACACACGCGCGCACTTACAAGCACCAGCACTCGCAGAGACTGTTTCCGAGCTTGAAACGATTTGAGTAAGAAAGGAAAGATGTTGGAGCTAAGGCTGGTGCAGGGGAGTCTGTTGAAGAAAGTAATGGAAGCAATCAAGGACCTGGTCAACGACGCCAACTTCGACTGCTCGTCGACCGGCTTCTCTCTTCAAGCCATGGACTCAAGTCACGTCGCTCTAGTTTCACTCCTCCTCAGATCCGAAGGTTTTGAGCACTATCGCTGCGATCGCAACCTCTCCATGGGCATGAATCTCGGTAACATGGCCAAGATGCTGAAGTGTGCTGGAAATGATGACATTGTCACCATCAAGGCCGACGACGGTGGCGATTCCGTCACCTTCATGTTCGAAAGCCCCAGTATGCTTCTTTCCCCCATTCATTTTCAGTACGTTAGATTTTATTATACGCTAATTAGGGTTTACTTCAGGTTGATTCACTTATTTGACTTTGCAATTGACCATTTTCTCTACTGAAGATTTTATGTAAATTTATTTGTATTCTTCAACGTAAAATTGATTGCGGCTCATTGTACTTTTTGTGTAATTTATAGTACAATTTTTGTATGCCCTTTTTGGTCCTTGACACAAATTGCACGCTCTTAACGAGATAAGACCCCTAAATTAAGACTTTGTCTTGCTTTTGTAGCTTTCTATTTAAAATTTTTGTGTTTAACTTGGAGCCTAACTCCAGTTTCATAATTGCTTACTCACTTGTTGCTCAATTCTGTGGAGGCAAACATGGGTTGCAAAAATAGATACAATTTTCTGTGTCCCCAAATACTACGAACTAAATTCATTTGTTGTTTGGATTTTCCCTATTTAATGGACGGTTGGAATTAATATTGAATTTCCTGCCCCCATGAGAAACTTTAATATTTATTAGCGGAACTACTGTATTGTAAAGATTAATGACTGTTAAAAGAGGGTTATATTGATTTAAATTTTTTTTCACTTCTTATTCCTGCTTCCAAGGTCACATTTGCATGGAACTAAATGATATGGGTTGTTTTTGTTTTTTGCATATAATCCCTGTCCCCAAAAAATAAAAAAAAGTTTCTCATTTTTCTTTCGTTGATCACAAAAAATAATTCCATATCTAAACATAGTAATGATTTATAGTGTAATTTATATTGTTTCAGTAATAAACATTAAAGAATTTTTTTAAAACTTTTTAACTCTAGTCTATTTGTTTGTTCTTGGTTGACATTTTCAAATTGAAGCTCAAGACAAGATAGCGGATTTCGAAATGAAGCTAATGGACATTGACAGTGAGCATCTTGGGATTCCAGAAGCAGAATATGAAGCCATTGTCAGAATGCCATCAGCAGAATTTGCAAGAATCTGTAAAGATCTGAGCGCCATTGGCGATACTGGTAGTTTTCCTGACCATAATGCTATAATATCATTTGCATTCACATGACTTGTTTCTTCTCCGATACTAATTGTGGGGTCAACTGTATTGCAGTTATAATATCTGTGACCAAGGAAGGTGTGAAGTTCACTACTAAAGGTGACATTGGCACTGCAAATATCGTGTGTCGGCAGAACACTTCGATAGACAAGGTTTGTGTTTCTCTAGTTTTTCAAGTTCTTCGTGATGTGAAAATAACAAATGCAGAACTTTCTTTTAAACTTTTTCCTGCAGTAACAACGAAGTGTCTAAATGGATGTCTGTTTCCCTTGTTTCTTGCTTTTGGTGTAAATATTTCAGCCAGAAGAAGCTACTATTATAGAAATGCAGGAACCAGTTTCTTTGACCTTTGCACTGAGATACATGAACTCCTTTGCAAAGGCCACCCCTTTGTCTAATCAAGTGACAATCAGCTTGTCTTCAGAGCTACCTATTGTGGTGGAATACAAAATTGGAGACATGGGCTATATCAGATTCTACTTGGCTCCCAAGATAGAAGAAGACGAAGAGATGGGGACTCATGCGGAGCCAGTGGAAACCAAGAAGAAAGCAGAGTCCAAGCCAAAAGTTGAGATGAAGGCTAAGGTCGAATCCAAGCCAGTTCTGAAGATCGAACCTATAGAGGAAAGCAAGCCTCTAGATGAGGACATGACTGGAGAAGAAACCTCTAAGATTGAAACCAAACCAGAGACAGAGACCAATGGTGAAGTTGTGGAGGTTGAGTAATCTATTAATATCACTAGAAAGTTTGGTATTTGTTAGGTAGATAATTAGTACAATTAACTTAATATCAACAGAAAGTTTGGTATTTGTTAGGTAGATAATTAGTACAATTAACTTAACCTTTGTTTACAACTTCGTAGAATTTTTGGTCCTGGAAGTTGGCAGGGTTAACTTTTGAATGCAGGGTGAGCCATATTTGTAAACCCTAGTGTTGGGCTTATTTGTGTTCTAAAGGCTATGAAGCTTATAAAATTAGATGTGTGAACTAAATTAGATTTGTACTAAATGCATTGATGCATTGTATCGGTTATAATAAAATTGCCGTAACAGAACCAACTAAATTGCAACACTTCCATCTCAAGAATACACCATTTTAAACATCATCACATGATTGACATGAATATGATAGAACACACCCAAGGCCCTTCTCGACCTTAATGGAGTGATAACTGACAACCTTGGCCGGATTTCATAGGGTAGAATTACACAGACAAACAACTTCAAACTCCACACTGGTCTTAAACCAACTAGTTGGGATCAGGCAAATGATATGAACCCTACAAGGCTATAATTTCAGTACAAAATTAGCAAATAGTCAAACCACAAGTGACAAACTTATGAGTTTCTTCATTAATTAATCAATATGAGCAGTTGTAATATAACATACTCTGTAGGCCCCAATTATATGGCCCTCTCCTAAAAGGACTAAATGAGAAAAATAAAACCAAAAAAAAACAGAAGGTAGTTTCTTCCAAGAACCCCCAGACGGGGAATTTTCGAGACATAATTGGTCATTTATTAAGACTTTCTATTGTGGCTAATCTGATGGTTGCTGTTATGTATGCTAACCTGCTTCCCATGCTTCTGGGCAAAGAATTGATTTCGAAGGGCACAACGGGAGCCACCAACTGCAAGACCTTAATCTAAACTTGCATCAGGAAGGTTGACCTTGCCCTCACGTCGAGAAAACAAACTAGTACTAAGTTGTTGTCAATCCTTTTCTGGAAATCTCTCATTTGCTACGCTTCTTGGCTTCACTATAGAGAACAACTCCAATGACTGTAAGTGTGTATCCGGCCATCCCAGTGACTGACACAGGGTTCCTAAATATTAAAATCGAGACAACCACAGCTACAGCACCTTTAGCATTTCCCAACACCTGTAAATGCAAACAGCTTATAATTTTAAGTAGAAAGCATCCAATCATATGTTTTGGAAATAATGCAAGGCATCCTAGCTGGTGAAAACGCAGACAGTATATATTGAAGGCCAATCATTTGTAAAGAACTGATATTGTACATCAGTGGTACTAGGTCTCTCTCCAACAGCCAAGTATTAAGGGGTCTGATATTGTCCTTCTCGATCTTCTTCACCCAAAGTAAACAAACGTTTTTCTTCTATCAGCCAACCAATTTTAATTAGTTTATATCTTGCAAGGCTTGTATATCTGACCTCTACCTTTCTACATGTGGGCTATATCAACTGTGTTTTGGAAAGTACTATGACAACTATATCAAAGCATTATCAGAAATTCAAAAACCTCCGTGCGAAACCATCATTTTAACCAATATCCACATATAAACTTCATATTCAGCTAAAACAAACTCAAATATCGCACCAAAGCACACAACTTTAGCATCAAGGAACACATGATGGAGGAGCTCACCTCCTTTTAGTAGCTAAGAACTTGTAACATGTGGATGGGGCAACGTGTGATTTCGGTCGTGGCTATATATTCAGATAAATTCTTTAGCTTTGTAGAACTTGTTTATGCACGTGAGTGAAATCCATTAGTCAATGTCTCTCCTTTTAGTTTTACCAAGAAACTAAAAGATAATGAAATTATGCTTCTCTTTTAACGTTTCCTTTTGAGAATTAATAAATAAGGTACCAATTTAACCATGATAACAAGCAAAAATGTCAATTTAGGCCAAAGTAACGCATAGAATCACTTATTGCCACATCAAGAACTACAGACGTGAGCTATTTGAACGAAACATGGTGATATTTTTTGAATCAGTTCTTTAACTTTAATTTTTTATTCCTTAATGTTTTCCATTAGATGTATATTAATATGATTATGAATGCACGACAACCACATATAGCCATGATCCCCCTATCACTAAAGTTTTCTATCTTCTAGTGCATATGCTAAGCATGATATGTTGATCACAAAGAGAAAAGAAACACAGTTTATAGCTCTGAAATAGGACCAAAAAACTTGAGAGGAACAAGGAGTACCTGAAGTGTAAGAGCACTTGTGTGCTTTGTGACCAAAAAGTTGGTCAGGTTCACAAAATATGCAAGGGCGGAATTGAATAGCAGCAACCAGATGATCCCAAAATCTTCTCTAGCGTTTGCTATTGTAATACCAACCACATTTTCTTCCATATAAAGTGTGGCTGGAAGTAGAAGTACAACAGCTATTGGAGCCATGTACAGAAGGAGATTCATAGAGTTCAGCTTTTCCCTTCAGCAAATTATCAAGTACACTGTTTAATTTCATGCAAAAGAAGAATTGTATGGTCCTTACATCACCTATATATTTATACACAAAGATTTAAATTGATGAAGAATCATTACCCTTCAGATGAAAGCAATATTCCCTGCAGCACTGATTTGAGTGCTCTTGCAGCTGTAGCACCAACACACATTAAAAATCCAAATAGGTGGAAACTTGGCTCACCCTAAGGCCATAAAAACATTGAAGAAAAAAAAAAAGAATCAGAAGCAAAGCAGTTCCATCAGTAAGATTATTGTGATAGAAACAAAATTAAAACCAAACAAGGTGGAGATAAATTGTCAATCAGAACCAAAAGCAGTTCCATAAGTTGCAAATCATTTTCAAGTTTCAATAATACAAAAATAGACCGACTAAATCAAAAGATATCCAATTCATACACCAGTTCCTCTGTAATGACTTGCTCAAATAAAGAACAATAGGATCCTAAGGCTGATACATTTTTCTTTTAAGTGAAGGCTGATAAATTTTCACATATGCAAATCCCCAAACGTGCAAAAGCTCCTACTTAATCAAGCCTAAGCAAGTTAAATTAGGCTCGACAAATCCATTCCTAGGAACAGAAAACAAACCACAAAGTTCTCAATTTTCCTTTCCTGGTACAAACACCTAATCCATAACCTGTTTGTTTAGCTTTTAAGTCTAAATATTCTCAGAGCTCACAAAAGCAATGCATGAGGTTAAAATGCAAAATAAATTTTGACACATTAAAAAAATGATGTTAAAAAGGTAATATTGATCAAACACTTTATTAATCATTCCCAAAGTGAAATCCAAAATTTATATTTGAAAGTTCCAAACAAAAAAAGAACAACCCTTAGCCTCTATCATCTTCTTTACGCTTTGACTCAATAAAGCACTGAAAATTCATCTTATCTTTTCTTTCTCTCTGCTTACTCTGATCTTTCCAACAAACACTATTGACCAGCAGCAACCCTGAATATAAAATTTGATAAAAATGCCCGAATGCACAAACACATTCACCAAAACAAAAATCATTACAAATTAGCTAAAATTATTTCACAACAATCTCATTTTCTCATTTAAAAAAAAATCAAATATTTTCTTCCTTACCTTTAAATAATAAACCAAAACAACATAAAATTCATGGCAATTCCACAACATAATATATAAACAAAATTCGCAAAACAATGAAAAAAAAAAAAACATACCCCACTAGCAATGATAACCCCAGTAACAACAGGAATGAGAGTAATGTAGGTCAACCAAGCCTCCCTCCTCAACGTCATCAAATAAGCGAATATCGCCGTGAAAAACGGCGTGGTCGCCCCAATTGCCTGATTAAACGACACCGGCAAATATCTCAGCGAAATGTTACCACTCACAACAGAGCCACAAAACACCATACTCAACGCCGCGATCTTGAAAAATTGAACCCGGGATCGAATCGTCTGCATAGGAACCATCTTCATCCAAGCAATCGCAACGTAACTGAGCAAAGAACAAGCCGTCATATGACACATGGTCAAGAAAATCGGGTACTTGAACCCATAACTGCTGAGCAAGTATTTGTTTAGCAGCAACACGCCAATGTTGGACGAGTACCAGGCTGTTACCAACCCAATTGTAAAGAATCTGGTCTGACCCTTCATTGCAGACATTGCAGATTTTTCAGTCTATCTAGGGCGAAATTGAAAAGATTGAGAGGAGGGAGGGGTGAAAAGAGTTAGAGTGGGAAAAATGGAGGGGGAGATCTGGGTAGCATTTGTGAAATCTAGAGAGAGAGAATGGAGTTCATAACGTTTACATGAATTGATCCCTCACACAATTGAGGTTGAAGATGCGTATGTGTGTATATATATACATAGAAAGAGAATGGGGTGTTTAGATATAAATATATATATATATATGACTGTGTGTGTATGTGTGTGAGAGAGAAAAATGGGGGAGGGGTGTGTCGCGTTTTGAGGATGACGGACGACGATTCTCGGTCCTGCCGCGGGGGAGAGAGAGAGAGAGAGAGAGAGGAGAGAGAAAATGAGGCAAATTCATAAAGGAGAGTATTTGGATTCTCTGAAACGCCTTCTTCCCTGGCTTCTGTGTTTAAGACGTAAAGGGCAACTTTGACCTTAAATTTTGGTTGTACAATCCACTATGCATATGGTATAATCTTAAACAGAATACTACAAGTACCTTCTAAAATAATTGTTGTATTAACAAATTTTATTTTTAAATAATTATTGTTAAAGAATTTAAAAAAATATTTGCTCGTATACTATCAAAACTGTCTTTATTTATTATACTTATTAAAAAAAATTATTTTATTTATAATAAATAAACTTAAATAAAGATATATCAATTATTATGTAAATTTTCTTAATATATATATATATTAGGTTTTGCGCTCGTGCCTATGGCACAGTATAAGCATCTCATCGAATTAACGTGTGCACGAAGTTAAAGGTAATAATTTGGATTTCGGTTAGTTTTCTCCAAGGTTGTACATGCACAAGACAAGATTGTACCGTGCTGTGTGTATTTGGAGCCCAAAAGTACTTTTTGACTTTAAGGGAGTAAACATTTGAGCAACCTTCTTGAAAAATGCTCTTTTCGTTCTTTAATTATAAATTACATACATATAAAAATTAAAGAAAATTACATAATATATTAATATTAATAATTAAATTATTTTTTTAATTTATATGTCAAATCAAACAAGACAATAATATGAAATAATAAAAGTGATACTGATTAAATTACTAATGGCATGTTATGATGGACAAATAAAAATGAGCAGTCCCCCGGTAGTTGTAGGGGTAAGATTTTATTCAAGTGTGTGGCATCAACTCAATTGTTTAGATTTTAAAATTTTGGTTGGTTAATCAAATTATGTTATGTTTCCCTATTTGTGTTTTTGATGGATGGATAGTATATTTATAGTGGAGTATTAAAGTGAATGCAATTAATAATATGTTTTCCAATGAAATAGTCCAATAAAAAGGGAATGTAAGTAGGTAGGTAGGTATGAGCAGATACTCCCTCCGTTTCAGGCAAAGAGTCCACTTTTAATTTTTTTTGGTCAATTAAGCTAAAGTTTGACCAATAATTAACATAAATCTAGTGATTTTTACAAAGTTATTAAAGTTGTAATCCATAGTATTATTAAGATAATTTTTAATTAATAAAATTTTATTTTTTAAAACATAAGTAAAGTATGTAAATTTTTTATTTGATTTAGTCTTATGTTGATTTCTATAAAAGGAAAGTGGACTCTTTGCCTGGAATGGAGGGAGTATACATTATAACTAGTTATAGAACCCGTGCTCCGCAGGGGTGCAATTTAACATTGAAATTAATTGATATATTTTAGGAGTACTTTTATAAAAATAAAATTATAATTGATATATGCATTTGTTGCTTAATGTTTTAAAAAAGTTAGGTTTTGTCAATATACGCAAATTGATGATCATTTTTAGTATAATACTTTTATTTTAGAATAAATATTTGTTATCGATTTGTATATGGATATGAGTAAATTATTATTTCTATATATTTTTTTTATTCCTAAAGTATCTTTCAATGATATCAAATTGTTGAATTATTTTTCATCTCGCCCTTAATAAAGATATTTTAGACATATACTTGAGAATTTTTACAAAATAGAAAATAAAATATTTATATTGTTATATATGCAGGATTTATAGTCTAGATTTCAATTAACATTTATGGAAATAGAAATTGGTTGGTTTATATTATAAACATAACCAAGAGAAAAAGTGATATACATCATTTAATCAAAACCAAATTTCCAAGGGAAAATCAATAAAATGAAAAAAATCAAGAGCAGAAATAAAACAAAAATTTTAGTATAAATTATGTACCAAAATCAAAATAGAAATCGATACGTAATACCATAAATCAAGAGTAATATCAACCCCAAAAACATTGCCTAACCAAAACCAAAATACCAAAAAGTGAAAGATCGAGAAAAAAAAAACAATAAAGATGTGCAAAATAAAAAGAAAAAATTTTAAAATTAAAATTGAACAATTCAACTACAACGAAACCCAAAAATATAAATCAGACCCAAATTTAAAATGGAAGGTAAAATTAAATATCATGAGCTATATAAGTAAAGCAAATCCAATACACTATGATCCGGAGGAGAGAGAGAAACCATCATTCCTTCAGACAAATGATGTTTCACCTTACTTATTGTCTACAAAAGGAAAAAGTTATCTTGCAACCGAACGAAGGGAGTGATGGGCACATGCTTTATAAGTTTTACAATACCAATGGAGATATCTCAAAAAATTGAATGTCAAACCATTTGGAATATAGAGAGGTAGAAACTATTGTGAAAAATAATTAATTTCATTACAAATATGTAGGAGTTACAAATAATGGAGCACTTAATGACAAAGTAATTAGCAAGAAGGGAGTTACAAATCTCTCTCTCTCTCTCTCTCTCTCTATATATATATATATATATATATATATATATATATATATATTAAAAACCCAACTTACTGATATTAGAGAGAAAATGAAATTAAATATGGTGGTTACGAAGTAGATATAACTATGGTTCATTTGAAATGAATTTTTTTAAAAAAATAATTAAATGTATTTTTTTAGAAGAATTAAATGTGTTATTAATCACTTAAAAAAAAGGTTTTGAACGAGTATTGTCATAGGGTAATATTAATAGCTAATATGAATACTTATAAAATTAATATTATTGAATATATAATAGTAATACCTTATACTATTAATAGCTATTAATAATACTTATAAGATTAATATTATTGAATATCTAATAGTAATACCTAATACTATTATGTCATAGTTATATACTACCTAATAATAATACCTATAAGATTAATATTATTAAATATCTAATAAGGTATAAATACTATATGTTAAACCTATTATTATTAGGTATAGTTATTAGCTAAGGATATACTATTAGTAATAATAATAGTGATTACCCACAGTAATAATTTTAATAGGGATTATTACTCTCATATCATAACTATTATACTATTTGTAATTATAAAAGGGATTATAACTCTCATATCATAGCTATTATACTATTAGTAATTATAATAGATATTATTACTTTGATATCATAGATATTATACTACTCCATTAGTAATTATAATAGAGATTATTATTTTTTTGATACCAAAATGAAGATGATTTATACATAGATACACGAAGGGGCAAGTATTTGAATGAACCTGGATATCTTTTAAGTAGCCAATATCGGTTATAAAACCTCTTCATGTGAGAATCTTCTTCCCCATGATATATGTAGCATTTTAAATAAATACATAAAATATAAATGGTTGAGTTGGTTTAAAGTGCATGATTTAATTCAAAAGGGTGTGGGTTCAAATCTTACTAACAACATTGTTTTATTTTCTAGCTTTTCATTTCCTTGCCAATAGCTAAAGTTCCTCTACTAATGTATTTGAAGAATGATATATACCACAATATCATATCTATAGTACTTAGCTAAGACTATTAGCTAATGGTACACTCCCTAGAATTCCAAAAGTCAAGCCATGAGAATACTTCTTTAACCAAAGGGGGTGAGGTGTCACATCCTTAGGCATCCTCACCAACTTTAAATATATATATATATATATATATATATAGATTTATTTTCAATTTATTCCTCAGGAGCATAGTATCACTTAGCATGAAAAGTAGAAGCAATAGTTTTTTGCTAATGAGTTAAGAAAAAATATTTGGAAATGCTTTATCTTGAGAAGAGGCACTAATACATTGGAAACATCTCTCTCTCTCTCTAGTGCATAACTAGTTGTTCAGTAAAATATTTGCATAAATAAACTCTTAAAGCCCGTTTGGTCGAGCGTTTTGGCCAAAACGCAGGGATAAAACGTAGCTTATTTACAAAAAATGTGTTTCAATACTGCGGCAGAAAACGCAGCTGCGTTTTAAAACGCTGGAATTCCCAGCTTTTTCCCAAAACGCAGGTTTTAAAACACTCCTAGGAAAAAAAAGCTGCGTATTGAAGTGATATCCTAAACATATTTATAAGGAAAGACCTGCGTTTTTTAAACGCAGTACCAAACGGGCTCTTAATCATTATCTACCTTTAAAACACATGTTAATTTTAATTAAGGGCAAACTCAACAAATATATAGTGCATGTAAATAGGACCATATATAGGTTTACTCCGATCCATTAAACAAGAAATAAAATTGTATCTATGTCTTCATTTAATCTACCCATTAATTAAAATCGTTAAACAATTATGTGACAAGTGATAACACATGTAGACGGATGTATCTAGTTTTGCTGGATTGAATTTGAAATTTTAGATTTTTTTTTTTTTTTAATAATTTAAGAAAAAGTAAGCAAAAGATAGAAGAAAGTTGGTGAACCATATTAAGTAAAAATCTATAACCACAAACCAAACTAGTTAATGGGAAATTAAAGCAAACAACCCCAATTAAGTGTTTTTATGTTGTTCTCTTCCTAAAAGTTAGTAATATTATTTTTTTAAAGAACTAATTGTTTAATGTATATTTATAATGTTTAGCTCAATTAAGGACATAAACTTGAAAATTGACATAAGTGCAAGAACTATTTTTAGAGTTTGCCCTTAAAATAAACATGCAAATTAGTTTTCATTTTCCATGAAAGTCAAAATCATTTTTGTTTCGACATTGCCTTTTTTTTCTTTTGTAATTAGGGTCAAACCTAAAAACGGAATGTAATGCATGTAGTTAGTTTAAAATTTTAATTAAATTGACCTAAAAATTTTAAAAGTGATCTTTTTGGTTGGAACAGAGGGAATATATACTAGCTAGTATCATCTGGTTTTTAAAATGCATTTGAGAATAACTTTATCAAGAACTTGGGGGATAGAATAGCCCATAAAATTATATATTTTGTAACAATATTATGTTAATAATTGACAGAAATTGTGTTTTGCTACGAATGGCCATGGAGACTATATCTATAAGAGCAATTTCTATGACATGTTTTGCAATCTTAAGTGTCACTGGTGCATGCATGGAAACTCCATGGGTCTATATATCCTCATTTGTTTTTTGTTCTCATTTCACTTTTCAACTTAAATATTCACGTAATATTTTATTTTAAAAATAATAGGTCAGTTGGTCATTGTAATATCACTGTTTTTTCAAGTTGGTCACTAACTTGATTTTCTTTTTTCTATTTTAGATTGAGTCGATCTGGATAATACCAAAATTAACCCAATTTATATATGTCATTGAACTTGATTTGATGCACTATAATAACAAAGATTAGATCAAATTTAATACTAAAATGAGACAATGACATAGATTGTAGTACATTTAATACTAACCTCCACGCGTCTTCATTAATCAATAATAATCGTAAAGAAAACAATGATTTTTTTCTTCATAATCTTGTTTCATATTTATCTCGTCTAAAGAAATTCCTAGTTAATTTCAGTTAAAAATTATCATAAAACCTACAAAATAAAGAAAACAAGTTTTCACTATACTCCTCCCCAAGTCAACCTTCCCCCCCCCCTTCTCTCTTATAGCATGTGAAGACCATAATTATTTGTGAGGGAGAAAGACAGAAGATCATAATTCCAACCAAAATCATGTTAAATGTAAAAACGAAAATGATAGAGCAATCGTCCATATCAACAGACTGTATCAATTGTATGCTTCAGCATATTGTATGTTGCATGAAAGTACAACACACTAAAGCGTACGGTTGATACAATCTGTTAATATGAGCAGTTGCTCGATCTATGATTGCTCATGTAAAAAATACAGAGTCAAAGTAACTATCTACAATTCTACGTACATGACTAGTGAGTTATGGCCAATATATCTTGATTTAATTTGTTTGTTCACCTCGATCTGTGTATGTAGAGAGACCATCCATCTCTTTCAGCCTAGATTCAAAAGGAAAAATAAAAATAATTATTCAATTAAGGAGTATATAAATGACAATATGTAATTATCCAAGTAAAACTAGCTAGCTACTGCACCTTGATCATGATCTATTCTCACTCGATCTGCTTTTCTAATTAAGATGCTCCAATATACGTATAACGTAAAAAAATATCATATAAGCATCACACGATATGTCATAGTTGAAGAGTGGAATGCAAATGAAAACTGGAGTGAAAATAAAGTTATATATATATATATATATATATATATGTGTGTGTGTGTGTGTGTGTGTGTGTGTGTGGTAACTACTTTATGCATAATTGAAGCAGCCTGGCAGTCTTCCGATCCATGTTAATTGGGAGATGACTCACATTAATTAATTTCCTACATTCATATATATATATATATATATATATATATATATATATGGCATGGCAACACTTTGTACATTTCAAGTGATCCTAACGTGCTGAGCTTTAAGTGTAGCACATATAAAATGTATTACAACTTTGAACTTACAAGCATAATTAACTAATTCGCGGTAATCAAACACTTGATGCATGCCTGGAATTGCTATATATAGCAATTCAATTCATTGCTACGTACCCGAAACGTAGAAAGACAACTGGAATATTGGATAATATATATATATATATATATATATATATATATATGTACGTGTATTGATTAGGAAAACTAATTAATTTTGAAAGCTAGATTGAGTTAGGCCCATCCCGTCGAGCAAATGGATGCACCTAGCTAGCTAGCTAGTACAGTTAATGTTCCTTCCTTCTTCCTTCTTCAGCTCGCTCGTGCAACTTCTTAACAGTTTTCCTCCAAAGACTTCAGTTTCACGTTAGTATTTCTTTCTTAATTTAGCTAGCTAGCTGCTGCATCTCTATTCAAATTTGTGTTTAAGTTAATTTCTTCACAATTTAATTTTCCTCCAATGCCTTACATATTTATCTTTCACGAGGTGTCCCAATACAACATAATCAATACAAAAAATTACAGTAATATTTTAAGATAAGAAATTTTTTTAAGGTCTTAATTAATTTCATCCCACCCCTAAATAAAAACTATCCGCTCGCTTGCATCCGTTGGAATCAATAAATTGATAAACCCCATAAGGTATCATTCTCCTTTAAACTAATTTGGTATCCATGAAGGAAGTGCCCTCTCACGAATGATCAGTCTTTGAGCGGAATGATTTTAATGTTCTTCAATTCCCTCTCAAAAGATTTTAATTTCTTTGTAGAAACGTGTAAATCTCTCTCTCTCTCTCTCTCTCTCTCTCTCTCCCTCTCACACACACACACACACACACACACCAGTTCTAAGGTTTGGTCATAAATGGGCGTAGACGTAGACGCCGTAGTGGCAGTTATGGCAGCATCGGAGGGTGTTAAGTCTAGGGTGAAGGGAGTTTGATTGAGGAGGCCAACTCATCAGTGATGGATTTGGACAAAAACTAGGGACGGCAATTTCGAACCGAACCTTGAATATTCGAACTGAATCGAAGTTGACGGTTATTAATTGGTTTGACTTAATATATGGTGGGTAATAGGGATAACGGAAATGAAAAATTGGAAAACTGTTTGGTTTTGGCATTAGCCGTACCCGCCAATTACCTGAACCGCTTATTTAGTACTAATATAATTTTACCCATATTTTCATACAAGTATTTACCATATAACTTAGGTATCAAATTATTGTTTTGTTGAGCTTCTCCTAATTTGGGTCAGTTCAGTTTTCTTGGTTATAATTCGAGGGAGGTCAAGGTTTTCAAGCAAATCCACCATTCTCGGTAGGTGCCTTCTATTAACCTGAGTTGCAAGTGAGAGATAGAGATAATTATAAATCTCAATTTGAGATCTGAGAGCAGCTCCAATGAACTTGATTGCAAGGGTTTATCCATAGCTTCAACCGGTTGGCAAAAAATGAAACCATAGTGGAGATGAGCTGGAAGATGAGGTGGCATCAACCCTTTCATCTGCATCAACGGGTTGAAGATTTTTTGTCAAACATAAAGCACACATTTCAAGGCCAAACAATACAAAGGTAGCAACACGGTAGCAACAACGATAATTTTATTGTATTAGTATTTTAATTTTTAATAAATATTATTGGATTAAAAAATATTTTTAAAAAATGAAAATAAAATAAATCAATTATTTGGTAGACATAATATTTTTTCATAAAAATGAATTAATTATTTTTAAAATAATATAATTAATTTTGAAAATAAAATAATTACTTTTATATGTATATTGTCAAAGAATAAAATATTTAATAGTGAGTCTATGTAATAAAGTTTTTAGAGGTTTATCAATAGTGGTGAATAAGTTTATAAATAAAAGGTTTATGAAGTGATGATGTGGCATATTGAATAAACCTTTTAAAGGTTTATCACCGAAGATGCTCAGAGACTGGTACTGGGAGAGAAAGAGAAAGTGGAAGAGAGAGAGAGAGAAGGGAAGGTAGGGGAGGCAGGGTGAACAATGAACAGTAATGAATGGTGGTCGGTTAAGAAGAAGATGATGGTGGGTTGGGAAAAAAATTTATTTGGTTTAAATTGAAAAAAATATATATATATTGCCTATGTCCTTAAATTATTGTCTTTTTTTTTTTCGATTCTAGAATAATTGTCTTGTTTGAAAATTTTTCTTTTTAGGACATTACTTTTATCACTTTATCCTTATTTTTTCCCTTACTTTAATTATGAATCACATACACATGGAGATTAAATAAAATTACACATTATACCAATATTAATAATCAAATTAATTATTTTTTCTTAATCCGTTTACCGAGTCAAACAAGATAATAATTAAGGGACGGATGGAGTATTATATATATATATATATATATTTAATATGTTGGAGAAAATTGAGTTTTTTATTTTACCCCGGTAAACATCATGTGAAATGCATATGTTCGATTTAACGACAAAAAATTAACAAAATTAGACGGAAGGACCATTTGAGTTAAAGGTTCTTAGTTCAGGGACCATTTGCGAAGTGTAGGGACGATATGCAAAAAACTCATAAACTACAGGGACCAATTGTGTAGTTTGCCTTTTTCTTAAAACCAAATATTACCTTTTTTACAACCTAAATTACTAAATCACATCCACTTTTTTAAAACAAAAATTTACACACAACCCCCAACCCTATTTTTTAGTTTATGTAAACTTTATATATATATATATATATATATATATATATATATGCATTTTTTTTTTGGAGAAGCAGGGTGCCGGTCAAATTGGGCATCCCTCATGTAGGAGTGTCGGCCGTTCAGAAGGTAATTTCTTTGTGACATGTGATGTGGCTAGTAAAGCCGACACCCTATTTTTTTCTACAAAATATATATATATATATATATATATATATCAATTTTTTTCTCTTTTTGTGTATAAATTTTTTTAAAAAAATTCTTATTGTAAAGAAATTTATTATTTTATTATTGCATCAAATTTTTATTAATTTTTAAAAACTTTATTATAACATTATTTATACATAAAAATTTTCAAAAACTTTTTTTATTATTTACGTATGATAGAAAATAGATTGATATTTACGAGTTTGTTAATTCTATTTTGCATCTAATTTTTAAAATTAGTTAGAAATTAGTATTTTTTTTAATTGACAATAAAAAAACATTTTCAACTACTAAAAAAAATAGTAACTACCGTAAAAGAATCATCTCCTCTAACCCTATCATCGTGAAATCGTTGAAAATGTGTTTTTTTTTTGTTGTATTGTCAATTATTTTTATTATTTTACTAAATTAAAAGAAAATTGGAGTGTCATCTCAGCGGCACTCTAATTTATCTTTTTATACTTTAAATTTTTTTTTTAATGTATATGTGCCCTCTTTTCTAAAAAAATATGAAAAGAATATTTTTTTTTCTTTAAAATTACTTGTTCTTCCGAGCTTTATCTTTTCATTGTTGCATCAAACTTTTGATAATTCTTAAAAAACTTTTATTATTATTATTGTTATTTATGTAAAATTTTCAAAAAACATTTGTTTATTAGTTACATATGATTGAAAATTGATTGATATTTACAAATTTAATTTTTAAATTTTGCATCATTATTATTTATTTTATACCCGACAATTATTATTTTTAAGATAATCATACCTTCGAACCCTATCAGTATCACTGTGAAATCATTGAATTTTTTTTATTTTGTATTTTTTAATTATCTTAAAAAAAAAAAGTAAAAAGGTTGTATTGTAAAAAGAGAACGCGGAGGTTTTGTTAAAAATGGGTGGAGGGTAATATGTAATTTATCTTTTAAAAGGGGGAGGTATTTAAAACACTAACAAAATTATGTCATGATGAGCTATACTATAGTTAATTTTATTAAACTTGAAAAATAAAGTTTACAGCAATACTTCCTAGTTAGTAACTAAATCTTCGAAACTTAAAGGTCATATATCAGCTAGGCTAAGGGGTTGTTCAAGTTTAACAATTGGTCTTGTGTTCGAGCAATGAAATTCGACTCGCACCAAGTAGAAAAATTTCTTTGAGCCAGCAACATGCGTAGTTCTACGAGCGAGCGAGAATTAACCTCAAGTTCAATGTAGTTTGGGAGATTCTTTTATCCAAAAACACTCGGCCCTCTAGAGCGAACTGTAAGTTTCTTCTATCTGCAAAGACTCGCAATTTCTTCTTCTACTCGACCACAAAAACAAACTTGTAGATTGGAAAGCCAACATTGATGTTGCTAGAACAGGACAATCCGACACTGCTTGCAATCGCAACAGATTGACCACAGCTAGAGCTGAGAAGAAAGGAAGGTGGAAAAAAACGAAGCAACACCCACCAGTTAAAAATTATTGGTAGAAGGTGGTTTGAATAACTAAAATCTGTAACTAATGTCAGATTAACTCATTTAATGTTCATGCAACTTCCAGCAGATAGAAAAGGATATAAAGTCCTTTTGACAATGGAGAAGGCTGGAGCCCTGGAGGACCCATGAAGATGAGCATCTGTTATCTCACTATAGCATATAGCTATCCTGACACATGGTATTGGTAATTTGGTAGCTTCGCTTCAAATTCTTATTTAAGTAACAAATACTATGCGATAGAATAGAATAGTTTGTTGGTGTATAACCCGAATACAATAAGTACAGTACAGTCCTGTACTTAACTGTGACGCCAAACATGTTCACTGCACGATTGGGATGAAAAGTTTTAAGGGTAAAAACTTGTGAGGCCTAGTAGGCATTAAACCGGCCAATGCAGCCAGAAGGATAACATACTTTCACCAAAACACAAGAGAGTAAACTAGAAAAACTGACTTCAAAACCAAACCATAGTTAATCAAACTAAATCCTAACAAAAGAAAACCAAGTTCAAGGCCAAATCACGTGATTAAATCCATATACATTCTCTCCAGCTTAACCAGACATTGTCAAAAGCACCCCTAACCCTGATGGTGATTAAATCCATATACATTCTCTCCAGCTTAGCCAGACATTGTCAAAAGCACCCCTAACCCTGATGGTAATTTGACGCATGAATATCTGATGCTACCAATGAGGTTTCCTAACAGTAATTCCCCACAGGAACTGCTGATGCTACACTAACAAGGTTAGGGTCGAATCAGAAAGCAAGTCATCTTCTTTCTATGACAAACAAATGAAAACATGATCCAAACACGTTAGAATCAATCAAGTCTAAAACTGATTCTAACTGGTAAGGAACCAGGCCAAGGGCGGATATGTTTTATTATTTTCTTTTGCTTAATTTGGACAAGGGAAATGCTACAAATACTTGTTTATAAGAAACATGTGATTGGTTAGTCAACATCATCACAGATAAAGAGTAATACCAAACCAAAAACTGGAGATCCATCGCACCACCTTTTTCAGCTAATATCTATGATTAGCAGAATTTCAATTAGTCAGTACAGTCATAGGCACCAGATTTTCACCATGGCACAGGGGGACTGCAGGCAAACAAAAACTATACTAAGGCCAAAACACATCACTAAAGCCATAAATTAAGCGGTGCAGTCAGTGGAGGTAATGTGGCAAAATCTAAAAGATCAAATCAGTAGACCAAATATTCTACTTTGATACTAAATAAAACAACAAAATTTTCACTTGAACAATCACCTAGTCTCACTCCAAAAAGTACAAGATATTTGTGATTCTCTAAAAATAATAGAAGTAACCAAGCCATGTAACAGATGACCTCTTTGCAGAAATTCCCTTGAAGTCAGGAATAACACTTCTCTGGAGGCACTGCAATAAAAATAATGAAATTAATTTCAACCAAGAAAAAAATCCATAGGGTACATTAGACTAGAGAAAAGATTGCAAATGTAAAGTCCAACCATATTTTTTTTAGAATCAAGGAACAATGCACAAGCCTTTCTTCATAAATTGAATACCATTGCTACTTTACACAACTAAAATAGATATACTCAAGTACCATGGATAGTACAAAGCCCTCCAACTTTTACATACTTTTGGAGAACTTCACAGCTATCAAGGAGACGAAAAGCTATGTGAAGTAAAAGAAAAAAGGTGTAAAGTGCTACTAAGAACTTAACAGAGCTATCAAAATGTGGGAACTTGTGACGGTCATACAAAAAAGTAAACTGGATGCACTAACATGAAATAAAAAGATTCAATCTAACTGAAGGGCCAAATTTGAAAACTAACAAAAACTCTCTCTCTTCCAAGTGTCCTTTACATTTTAGGACAGTCAACTTAAAAGAGTTCTATTTGAAAGGCCAAGAAAATAATTTTCAGGAGCTTCAAAAGATACCCTTGCCTAATTAAATTTCAATATTTAGAAAAACATCTTTAATTGTTATATTAAGGGTATTTATGGAAAGATCTTTCAATGCTTGAAAAGTTTTTGACTTTAAAACATGGACTCTTTAGGCAGAAACAAATGCATAATGCAAGTATTTTGCAAGTTTCTTAAAGTGTGTCTAACATACAGATTCATCTGAATCATGAGTAAAAACACATAGTAATGAGATTTGCTACTTTACCAAGAGCTACATCAAAGAAATAATGTGAAAGAAAATCTCAATACATGTTTCTAAGAACCAAGTTAGCTGTAAAAGAACATAAACACCACACATGAAAAAACAATAAAAACGAAGAAAGGATGCTGCAAGCCAAAACTCATTAGAAAATTGCATTGAGCTTCATTCCTGAACAAATGCCACAATTAGTTTTGACACAACTCTAATCGTTTCATACAGAAACTGACTCTATAAGAATGGGAATTTGTTTCTGAGAATTTGAAAAATAGTACTCCCTCAATTCCTAAATTATTGTGCAGTATAACTTTTTTGAGTCAAACAAACAATTTTACAAATGAAAATTTGATGTAAATTTTTTTTTTTTCAAAATAGAGAAACAAATAATTTGTAGCATTTTTTAAGTACTACAAATAACATGTTTGGTGATTTTGAAAAAAAAAAATATATATATATATATATATATATATAAGTTGTCAAATATGACAACTATTTGGGAACGATGGAGTAGAAGAAAAGTTGTCAAAAAACAAACTTTGCTGAACCAATGTTTTATAAATAAGTTATACAACTCCATTCCAGTCCACTTTCAAAAAATATGTCTCAAATTTCCATAAACCTTTCAACTTTACCCTTCACATATGCAATAAACATCTTGACTATGCTCAAAGATTTTTGTAATTATGAATAACTCCAATACAACTTGCATGTCCTTTAATTATTAAACTTTTCAAACGTGGACTATTTGGGTGAAACGAAGGGAGTATCATGCATAAGTACCAGGTTTGTTTAAGTTGAAAATTGAGACTGAGATGAACGTCTCCAATTCATTTCTAGGAGGGGGAACCACACATATCTAAATAAGTCTATGATGGTTTAAAGAGTGTCTCGAGATTTAGGCAATTAGGGATGATATAACTACTAGTAAATACATTCACTCAAACGTGAGACAGACACATCACTGATTCCAATTCAATGGAAGGAGGGAGACTCAGATGATGTGCATGGTATATTAATTTCAGGTACGCTCGAAAACATGTGATCACAAGTAGAAGTCAGCTAACAGTATATCAATTGTTCTTCTAATCAAAACTTACATTTCGGGTTTATTGGCATAACTGAATGTAGTCATGAGTACAAACCCTACACATAATGCAGGGCAGTAATGAAAATGTAAAACAGTTTTGTCAAAGTTGCATCTACCATAAAATCTAAAAGATAAAAGCATTAGATAAACCACAAATAAATCTAAACAAGAGACACTATCCAATATCTTGAGGTTGAGGGAAGATACCAACGCTAAAACCCCAAACAGCCAACTCATCTAATAGCATACCAAAAAATGCAGATTACAAAGAAACCTAATCACCAAAATCCACAAACAACAGCAAAAATATCATAAACATGTTATTAAAACAACAAAAAAGGCAATAATACCTCAAATGTTGCTTGGGTACATGAAAACCCGAACCCTCGATCCCTGCAAAACAAGCATTTAATTTAATGAATCAAAATTCCATCCAAAACATATTTGCATTTCATCAAAATTAAAGAAAAATATTCAAATCAGGTTTACACGGGGAATAGTAAGTAAATTACCATAGATTTGGGGGGAAGATTGGATTTGAACTGGGCGCGAACAACACCAGTGTTACCATGAGGCCTAGTGACCTTTCCCCAAATGCAACGGTAGTGAGAACCGTTCTTCTTCACCTTGGCCTTGTAGATGTAGGCCATGCGCTTCCCTTGGTACCATGACACCTCCTCCTTGGTGTTCACTCCCTCGATTTGAATCAAAGACGTGTTTGGATACTGGTTCGACTTCGACCTAACCACAAACAAATCACAACTCCATCCATCAATTAACAAAATCCAACACCAACAAGCACACATCAACCAGAATGGCAATTAATCTTAGTGTTGAATTATACCTTTTGTAACCGAGAATGGTTCCTCTAGTATAGAGTCTGCAAAGACATAGAATAAAAATTGGTGAAAACAGAAAGAGATCAAGTGTGGAGGCTAGGTAGGGTTTTGAGAGATCTGAGAGTTACCTGACGCGCTCTCCTTGGCGGCCCTTCACCATTTTCGCTGGGGGACTGCGACTTTACCTGAGACTGAGACGCTGCCGAAGAAGAAGAAAGCTAAAACCCTAATGGGTGCCTGCTAAGATGAAAGGATATTTATATTAGGGCTGGGTGTCGCTGTTCTCTTTTGATTCATTGTTTCATGGATGGGCTTTAAGGCCCGTTTACTACTTCATGACTGGGATTTGGGTCATGGATTTTGAGTATGTTGAGCTGGCCCTTTTTTGTAACTGGCTCTGACCATCAAATTATTTTTGAGATTCAATTTTAAAAAAAAAGGTTAATGACACTACTAGTCCCTTAACTATGGTCGATTTCACCATTAATTACTTAACAAAATTTTTTTAAATTTTTGTCCCTTAAATATGAAAATTAGACACGGTTGGTCCTTTTGATGGATGCCGTTAGTATTTTTCCGTTAAGTCTGTCATGTGCCTCTCACATGCATTTAACCAAGGGCAAAAAGGAAATTTCACCTACATCTTCTTCACCAATTCTTCAAACACCAATCTCAGATTTATACACACACACACACACACACACAAAACTAGATTCAACTATGGCTCTTTAATCAAAATCCAGACCCAGATTCATACACACACAAAAAATCAGATTCATACATACACACACCGTCTACTCCTACATTTAATAAGCCTTTTTTCTCCATTTCTCTCCACTCACACTTCTTCCACGACAGAATCACCACCACAAACCATCGTCTACTCCTACAGCACCACCATTCAACCACCACGAACTACCGCTAACTACACTGAAATCACCATAAAACTACACTGGAACTTGTCATTTCACCTCGATCTATTCAATCCAGCTCTCACACCGGGGGGGAATGGCTTCTTCGGAAGACGATTCCCGCCTCAACCAGCTCTTCATCCCAGCCCTAGAGAAGATCATCAAGAATGGCTCTTGGCGCAAAAACTCCAAGCTTGTCCACGAATCCAAATCCGTCCTCGAACGCATCACCTCTGTCGAAAAATCACCCCTAACCTCTACCTCCCTCGACAGCCAATCAGAACATGACCCCTCATCGCTCCCCAGCGTCCTCCAAGACTCCGGAACCACCAAATTATCTCTTGCGGAATCCGAACTCATCCTCAGCCTCTTTATCAACGCCTGCGCCACCGTTAATTTCAAGATCGCCGAGCCTACTCTCGATGAAATTCAACTTGATATTTTGGGTTGTCTGTTTTTGATATTTTTCAAATTTGGTTCATGCTCTTGGTTTGGGTTTCTATGGCTTCTTGGGTTTGATGAAATTCGGTTGATTGGGGATTTATAATCACATTTGGTTGATTGGGGATTTATAATCACGTGGTGGTGTGGGGGAGGAGGTCGGGAAGGGATGAAGATGTGGGTGGGTGGGTGGATAGTGGGGAGAAAAAAATAAATTGTTTAAAGTATTTTGTGAAAGTCCATTTTAGCCCTTACTCAAATGCACATGGAAGGCACATGACAGACTTAACGAAAAAATACTAACGGCATCCACCAAAAGGATCAACCGTGTCTAATTTTTATAGTCAAGGGACAAAAATTTGAAAAAAAATTTGTTAAAGGACTAATGGTAGAATCGGCCACAGTCGAAGGACTAGTAGTGTCATTAACCCTTAAAAAATTATTAATGCCTTTGGAAACTAACTTTCATAATTCAAAGGAGACCATTTCTAAAAGTAATACTCCTTTGTTCCTAAATAATCTTCGTGTTTGGTTTGGTACATATATTAAGAAAAATTAATTAATATTAGTATAATATGAAGAAAAAAAATTTAATACTCGTGTGCACGTGGGATCTCATCATTAAAGTAGGAAGAAAAAATATTAATAAAATGGTAAAAATATTTTTTCTAAAAAAGAAAGTTTATAAACATGACAATTTTTCTTGAAAGAGACAAAAAAAAAAAAGAATAATTATTTAGAATGGAAGGAGTTATACATGGATGAGGCTAATTATAAATAACTAGATTTTGTGCCCGTGCCTATGGCACGATGTAAGTATGACATCGAATCAATGTGTGCTCAAAGTTAATGTATGTTCGTGGTTTTGTAGAGGATGAGTATGACTAAATGATACAAAAATAATGAAAAATTAATTCATTTATTTTGTAAGAAATCCAATAATGAAATATTAAAATTGTAAAAAAAATAATTTGAAATGTAGCAACATTATTTTTTTATTTTCTCAATAATAAAAACTTAATCTTCTTAGGAGGCTCTTGCTTCACAACATGCCTTTAGCAACGCGAGATGCAATAAATTTGTCCATTAGTTCCACCTACACGTGAGACAAAAAAGATATCAGACACATTCTTTGAACAATATTTTATGCATATGAGGCAATTAATTAAAATATAAAAAAAAAATGTACTGCTTGAAATACTCCTACAGCCTGAAGTGAAATGATAACAACCTGGTTCTCAGCACAAACTCATATAACACGATCACTGGCATAAATTTCCCAACAAATATAAAGTAACATAAGAAAATTACAGGAAGTACGGGGTAAATTTCTCATTAGCTTATTTATTCCGTCTTCAAATGAATTTGAAAAAAGAGAAAAATTTCCCCAAAAACTTGCCTTTGCAAGGGTATAATATAATGGCCCTCTAATTCATCCCTGACTTCAATTGCATCTCTCGAGATTGACCATGCACTTGGCATCTACCCGGTAATTGGTTGCAAAAAGCCTCCTGGGATTATCAAGTTCCTTGAAGGGACCGAACACGATCTGTATCGGTTTCCTCCACCGGTTGCCAAACCTCCTTCCGGGCTCATTTTTAGCTAAGTCATACGTAGCTCACTGTATTGCTTTTTTATTGGGTCCGCAAGGTTTGTTTGAAGTTAGCATTTTGTAAGCCGTGCTCAGCTATGCCATATGAATGATATCATCATGAGCAAAAATAAAAAATACATATATATAATTCTAAGATTAGAACTTCTCAAAAGTTGGTTGCAAACATAAATGCTAACGGAAATCCTTTTCCCTCAATAGCAGGAGCCCTCCCTAATCCAGCTGTACAATGTACATAACTTTTCATTTTCCCTCAAATATGACCCATTCCAATGAAGAACAGCTTTTGGAAATCCTTTTCTCAAGGAATTTGGATCAAAATCTCTTGTTTATCGATACATAAGCATAAACATGGTTATGATAATATATAAATATAGTTGAAACATAGTTAGCTTCATACTCGGCATTCTTACTGATAACGTTATTGACAATTAAAAACGATTTGCTTACCGGCCTTCTCATGTGGCGTATTCCAAGTTGTTTGCATCTTTTTATGATAAAATCTAGGTCTAATCCCCAGTACTCGATGTCCCTGTCCTGCTGCAAGTTAAGAATGTAGGACACATTCTCTTCATGTTTTAGATGATCTATATCTTGACTTTTGGTGGGAACCAACAATCGATTTTCATTATCAATGTATGATTCATGCCTGAAATCACAAAAGTCTTGTTAATTCATCTTAAGAATCATCCCCAAGCAAAACCATGTATGCGATTATATGCATGAATCAACTACATGTCAATCCGCACACAAAAATCATGCATAAATCAAACACAAAAACACTTTAAATCTAAATCCTACACGGAGTGAAGTCAAATTATAGAAATTTCAAACTGATACAATACTATAAACTTAAATTTAAATAAAATTATTTTTCTTAAAGTTTCTAGCATTATACTTATGTTTATAGTGTCAAGCAATGAGCGTTCTATCTCAATTAAAAGGAGAACCCCCTCAACCCCCCATGAACAAAAAAAAAAAAAAAAGTAAAACACACAGGCATGAAAAATTGATTTGGATTCATGATAGGCCAATTGATAAGTTTCTTTATTATTCCCTTTCTCCTTTCTTGATGGGTAACAAATCTCAAGAATCATCCCCATGGACTTACTGTTCTATCTATGTAATTTTGTAGTTTCTCTTTACAACTTGTCATTATGATTTAGATTCAGGATAGGGCAATTGAAAACTTTCTTTATTAATTGTTCCCTTTCTCCTTTCTTGATGGGTGACAAATCTATGTAATGTTTCCTGTTGGCAATATCAACAATCATCCCAAGAAATTCCATATTATATCATTGTTTTCATTTAAATTGCTTAAGCCAAAATAATAATAATAATAATAAAAAATAAAAACTCAGACATGTGAAAAATGAGCACTCAAATCGCTAATCAGTAACACAATGAATCAACTGCATGTCAATCTTACACAACCATACATAAAATCTTACATAAATCAAATACAAAAACACTTCAAATCCTAATCCTACACGGAGTGGAGTCAATTTACAGTAATTTCAATCGAGATACAATGAAGAAAATTTGTTTATGTGAAATTGAAAATTTGGTAAGACATACAGTTGGTGGAACAAACAATCTAATAAGTTTCACAAAAACAAAACTTAAAGTAATGCAATTTCGAAATACAAATCATCAAACCTTAAAAACACCTAAAACATTGTTTTATAAAAGCTAATCAAGTATGGTTGAAGTACTTTTTGGTCAAACTTGAATATTGTTTGCATTCTTTTTCTCTCAATCACAATTTGTGAAAATCAAGAGCCAAATTCCCTACCCAGTTTAAAAAATGAAGCTAATTTTTGCTCACTCAAAGAAATAAGTGATGCCATCTTCTTCAGACCCTTGGATCTATGCAAACTTTAGTAAAAGACCGAAATGAGATTATTAAATATTTTTGTTGACTAATTTTAAATTACTTGACATACCAATTTCATGCAATAAAATTGTTTTTCTTTGGAAATTAGAAAGATACAATCGTATTTTCCATTAAATATCTCATGCCTTGAGTATTTGTGCCTTCGCTTAAAGAGACTATTGTTGATTTTTACGCCTCCGTCTTTCCCGATGATTAATTTGAATGTTTCACTTATACATTGCTTGAAAACTTCAGCCATCCGAAAGCATATCGTATTATATAATATTTCAACAAATAGTCTTCCAATATCAAAATTGATGATGTCCTTGTACTCGTTTGGTGTAATGAAAGGTACAAAAACAATAGCTTTTCTTAAGACTATCAGTACCTATGAGTTTTCAATAGGTTATGGCAATGAGCTTTAGAATTACTTACCAACCATCAAACAACAGATTAATTTCCAACCATCATAAGAACTATCCCAAAGCTATCTATTTCAAACACAAAAAATTAATTTGATATCTCGGGTTGCAGAGTCCTGTTTCAAATTAAAAAATTTAATTTGAAATCTAGGGTATCATAATCCAAAGCTTAAAGTGCATAATAACTTAGAAAATTTTACTACTATGGCAATGAGATTTAAGAGATATACCTCATCGCTAGGTATTCAAGAACGGGGAGAGGTAGAAGGGAGCAGCCAACGCGTTGGGCGTACTTGCGATGTATGGCTTGCCTCTCGCCTTTTGTTGAAGCTGCTATGGACATTGTTGATGATTAACCACAGTAGAAATTGAAAAGAAAAGGGTTGTAGAGTTAGAAAGAGAGAGGGACTGGGAAAGAGAGAGAGAGAAAGAAATTGAAAAGAGGAAAGAAGGAGGCGGGAGGAAGGAGTGATAGTCAGGAAAGAGAGAAATAAAGAATAATCGCACTACTCATCGCTTCCTCTCTCTGGACTCTAATGGTGGATTTGTTGCAGGGGCTTGAAGGATGGAGACCTAGGAGCGATTGAGGAATTACAGGAGCGAGGACTAACCGTCGTTCACACGCTTGAAGTCTTGCAGTAGATTTTGGCCGTTGGATTTTAGTAAATGGTTAAATCTGGGCCAGTAGTTGTCCCAACTCAATTGCACACGTATAAGGTGAGCTCTATTGTAATATAGATTCTATTAGTAGTTTGAAATAAATCAATTGTGTGGTTAAATTGTAAAGTTTGTTGGATTTGAGGAAGAAAGTAAATTACTTTGGTTTTTTTATTTAAAAAAAATATATATATGTATATATATATATATTTTTTCCCTTCTTTTAGGTATTTTTAAATAAATGTCAATTGGGTTTGTGTGAGTGTGAGTGTGAGTGCGAGAGAGAAAGAAAAAGGGTAAGGGTAGTGCTTGACCTTATAATTCGGACCCATTACTTAGAAATGCCATTGAAAGTTGGGAGTGGGCGGCAAACATTCAAAACATTATTTGGAGGAAGAAAAAACAGTTACTACCTTCCATACAATACGATCGATCAACACCTATTTCTCTTTTCTCTTCCTCTCTCCAAATTTCACTAATCCGCCATCACAATGTTGTACGGTAAAGATCACAAGCCTCGGAAAGGCAAAATTAGTCCCTTGCCCGTTTCGGCCAGGCCTAGGAGGCGAACTTCTTCCATTGAAATATTAGAAGATGTCTTTGGCGTTAATTATGGCGGCGGTGGTGCTCGTGGCCAAAAGGACCAACACCGCCGCCAAATTCACCACCACCGCTCCGCTTCCGTTGGTTGTTGTGCATTCCTACGTAGGAGAGTGAATTCCTTGTTAAGAAGTTTAAAGCCAGGGAGGAACTTTAGCCGTTGGATTCTTGGAGCATTCTTGTTATTGCTGTTCACCACCATGCTTGTTAAGCTCATCTTAATGAATAGATTTCTCGAGTTTAGCTCTAGATTGAGACGTCGCGATTTTTTGGTGCGCCCTGCTGCTGCTGCTTCCAAATTGAAGAGGATAGGTGTAGTACCACGAGACAACAAAAATCATCAGCACGAGGTTATCTATTAATTAGCTAGCTAGAGAACTAACTCGCTCCCTCGTATCGTATCGTATCATATCAAAATTAACTAGCTACTCGATCTTCATTTTCATTTACATGCATGCATGGATATGTAGTGATTCTAATTTATTTATCATTCCCTACGTCGTCGTCAGGCTCTCGACATTTGGAGGAACCCCACCAGAAGAAACAATTACTACAAATGCATTAATCATTCGAGTACTGAAATAATTACAAGTATGTTCGTTCAAATTATCCAATTAACTATATATATATATATTCTTTCAATTCTTTAATTTGTCATTATATATAATAATAATAATAATAATAATCACATAATTAAATACGAGTAGTACGTATATATGGCCATGCATGGGATTGATCCCCGGCGGCCAGGCAGGCCACTTAAAAGAAGAAGAAAAGAAATAAAAGAAGAGAAAATCATATCCTTACTTACTCCTAATTATTTATTTGTAATTAGTTTTTTTCGTTTCTTTTAGGAAATGAAACTGCCACCAATGGCTATATACTTGTTCATTCAAATGGTGGCTTGAATCAAATGAAAACCGGGGTAAGCATTATATACTCGATTCTCCTCCTCTTTTTTTTTTTTAATTTGTTGTACATGCATGCATTTTTCTATATATATATATATATATATATATATATATACTGCATGGGTTTTTTGTGACGTACGGAAATTAAAGGAAAGAGAATGAAAATCATCAATCAGCTAGGAAAGATGCATGGTTAATTCCCCTTCCCCTTCCCCTCCCCTACCTTAATACTTGAGTATTATATATATAATGCATGTCCAAGCAAGGAAGAGAAATGGCACATTGATTCCATATTAATTCCCCCTGCAGGAGTATCTATCTTTTACGTACGTTAACCCATTTCATTTAATTTCTCTGTAACCAAATTAACACATTAATTAGGAAACCTGATCAGTTGCTGCATTAATTTCCTCTCGGAAAATTGTCAAGAGGAACACAACAACTTGATCATTATATAGTACTGTCTTCATTTCATCTGTTTGTTAGACTGTCGTCACCTATTAATCTTTATCATCTAAAAATGCAGATAAGTGATATGGTTGCAGTAGCGAAAATCATGAATGCTACATTAGTTCTTCCTTCCTTAGATCACAATTCCTTTTGGACGGATCCAAGGTATATATGCTTGCTTTTTAACATCTAAAATTCACAACATAAACTATATATTAAAAGTAATTTTCTTCCTTCGTTTTTCTTTAATTTTTTATTTTTCTTAATTAAAACCAATGTGTTTCCAGTGATTTTAAAGAAATATTTGATTGGAAGCACTTCATAACAACACTAGAACACGACATTCAAGTAGTAGACTCTCTCCCTCCACAATTGGCATCTGTGAAGGCGCTATCAAAGGCCCCCATTTCTTGGTCCAAGGCATGTCAAATCTACAAATTCTACTTCAAATTTCCTTCAATTCTATGTATTATCAACTCTCAGAAAAATGGGTTGTTTTTGATGCAGCCCAGTTATTATAGCGAAAAGCTGCTTCCAGTGTTGAAGCAAAACAATGTAATACAATTTTCTCACACGGATTCACGGCTTGCTAACAACGACGTCCCAGATTCTATCCAAAAGCTAAGATGTCGCGCAATGTATGAAGCCCTTCGTTACACTGGGGAGATTGAAGATCTTGGAAAGAAATTAGTTAATAGACTTAAAGCAGGCAACAATGAACCATACCTTGCTCTGCATTTAAGGTGATTGTGACTCTGATAATAGGAAATGTTATACCATAATACTACTTGCATTCCTATTATACAAGGAATTATTTATTAGAAAGAAAGGCCTTCTATGAACCAAACACAACTTAAAGAATAAGAAATGCATTCTCTTTTGTTTCATTGAATTTCGCTAACCAAATAATTTCATTTGTAGATATGAAAAGGACATGTTAGCTTTCACTGGCTGCACTCATAGCCTTACCTCAAAGGAGGCCGAGGAACTCCGCCATATGAGGTACAGAGTAAAGCATTGGAAGGAGAAAAGGATCAGAAGCATCGAGAGACGTCTACAAGGCGGTTGCCCCATGACTCCAAGAGAGGCTGCATTATTTCTCGAGGCTGTTGGATTTCCTTCTAGCGCCAAGATTTATATAGTTGCAGGGGAAATTTACGGAGAGAATGGGCTTAACTCGCTGGTTGAAAAGTACCCAAATGTATACTCTCATTCCACTTTAGCTACAACGGGGGAGTTGAAGCCTTTTAAAGACTTGCAGAATCAGCTTGCTGCCTTGGACTATATCCTAGCACTTGAGAGTGATGTTTTTGTCTACACCTACTATGGAAATATGGCTAAAGCCGTCCGTGGTCATCGGATGTTCGAAGGGTTTCGCAAGACCATCGATCCTGACAAGTAAGCAACCTAGTTCAATGTCTTAGTTGGAAGTTCTGACTAGGGCTGTAAACAGCCCTAGCCAAGCTTCAAGTGTTAATGTGTGTGTGTGTGTGTATTTTGTGATTACAATCAAGCCGAGACAAGTTGGGCTCGTTTATATTTCGAGTAGATCCGAGCAGAGCTGGGCTTGTTTATATCCCAAGCCTAAAATAATGTTCTAACTCAACTGGAACCCATTACAAGTCAAGTTTTAAACGAGCTGAGCGTGAAGCCAATCTTGACTCGGCTTGATTTATTAAATACCCATTGTTCCCAACTCTCTCACAATGCCCGTATCTAACTTTTTGCAACTTCTTGGGGTTTGTAATGAAAGAAAGAGAATCGGAGAATCCGAATTGGACTCCTTTATTAGTTTCATAAAGATTGAAGTAAGCTGGCCTTTTGATGTTTTTTAACATTGCTGCAGACAAAATTTTGTGAGGTTAGTGGATGAAATGGATGAGGGTAAGTTATCATGGGAAGAGTTTTCATCACAGGTGAAGAGGTTACATGAAGATAGAACAGGAAGACCTCATCATAGAGTACCTGGACAATTTCCACGACATGAGGAAAGTTTCTATGCAAATCCTTTCCCTGGTTGCATTTGTGAAAAATCACGAGTGTGAAATGGCAGGAAACCACGCTGTCAGAAGACTAGTTTGCGAAGGTAGGTGTAAATATCCAATCAAGGACGGCCATCGTAGCAAATTATGCAACGGCTGATTGGTTTAACTGTTTAGGGTATGAATATACATACATACATACATACAGAATTATGACAGATTTTAGCAGCAGGAGTTTTCTTGACCCAGAGATAGAGCACAAGGACTTTATTTTATTTTTTATTGCAGCATAAGGACTATATTGTTATGCATGTAAATGTAAAAAATCTGCTGAGTCGGAGATAGAGAGAGCACAAGGACTTGTATTTGTATTTAAGTTTTCTGGCAGCAGCAGGAGTATGTTGTTATGCATATAGGCTTCTTGTTAGCTAGTGCAGTAGAAAGTTTCTACGCTGTCCAGTGTCTGTTTGTTTGTGGTTTCATAATCAGAAATTACAAAATTAATTAGTCGACTTAAGATATAAAAAGATGTTTTACAGCTATGTTTACGCTAGTTGTTAAAAGTACTTTGTACCAAAATAATAACCTAGCCTGGATGCTACTCCCTCCCTCCACTCCCTCCCTCCCATCCATTCGAAATATCTCGTACAAGTCTGTCTAGCTCTCAAGTATAATCAACCAATTTACTTTTAGAAAAACGACTCTTCAAATAACATGACCATATATATAGTATATAGCACTTTGTGTTGCTGTTTGATCAAATTTTCTGTATTACACACAGAAAATTTCTCTTATTTCCCAGCACACTTTTCTTCTTGCCAAACATATACAAGGACAGCATCTAACCTCAACATGACTGAATAAAATCCAAGTAAATATATTCTCCCATTTAGCTATACCAGTCAAGGAAAAGGATGGAGAAAGTTAGTACAAATAGAAAAAGTAAGAGGAAAGTTCTGCTACTGCTGTTTCGCTGGATGGCTTGAGAGAGTTCCTTGTTACCCAACTCGACGTTCATTGTAGCTTGGACAGCCTATTAAACAAGATGATTTTAGAAGAAAATAAAATTGAAGCAGCACTGTATATACCAGAAATTAACAGCTACAGCTGACAAAGGAAAACAGCGCTGTCTGTAATCCGGGTTACTGCATCTCCAAGCATATGCCCATATGCATTTCCTATTTTGACCATGTTATGAATTCAGGACAAACAGAACAAATGGGCAATTTAACTGTACTATTTTGTATATTAACTCTGTTTATTTTGACACAATATATTTTCCCCAAAATATGTTTCATTTTAGAAATAGAATTTAATATATATATATATATATATATATATTTTTTTTTAAAACCAAGACATTACCATCCTTCAGGATAGATTGATCAAAAATCATGACAATAAATGAACCTTTATATTTTCTGTACAAGAGACAGGCAAACTTTTCAAGTCATCACAACATAATACTTTGCAGAAATGATTTACTCTCATCTTCCAAAATTGCATGTCCCGCTTAGGTTTTTTGAAAAAATTAAGTTGAATTTTAGGCCATTTTGGTAGTACATAACTACATATACATGAATGAATGAATGCCCTTGTTTGGTTCTCGGGAATATTGTGTTGGGAATGGATATCTCATTCCTAGATATGATATTCCCTTGAATGATGGGAATCAAAAATTCCCATTCCCGCATTTGAACAAGGAGAAAAGATAGGCATGGAAAAATCTACAAATTTGATTCTCATTAGTCACTGTAATATCTCCTCGATTTATTTTCTTACGAGAACCAAAATATGATGTAAGTAGCGTCCTAGTTAAATTTTGAACCCCATCTCTATCATCCAATGGAACTAATTTTCTGTTTATTCATTCTACTTATATAAATCATTATAAAAGGAAGGTGATAAATCCTCTTAATTTGTAAAGAAAATAATTTATTGATTATAATTTTTAGTCTCTCTCTCCTTACAAGCTTTCTAATCATTATCTATGAATAATCTTCAATGACTAAAAGGGGGAGAACAGTAGAAAACTGCAACATGAACAAAAATAAGTAAAACAAAAGAAAGAAAAAAAGGAGAAAAGGGTTGTTTCATAGAATACATAAAAGATGATTTGAAGGATGTTTAGGATACTCACCTAAACGATTTGGTCACGATGTATATTTTAATTCTAGATACAGTTTGGATTTTATTGTTTTTTCTTATAGGTTTTTCTCTCTTTTTACCACATTCCTATAATATGGTTATCAGATAACCACAGAGTCGAGTGGGTTTTGGATGCGTGCATAGTGTGGGTTTCTCATTACAGTGGTAATCGGATGCCTAAGTAAAGATACCTAAAAATAGGATCCAAATATTGATATGATGGGTATCGGAATGGGATATCCATGCCCACCATGAGACTCCCATCCATCAAACATGCCCTTAGTGTTCATGCTAGAGAATTGCAAGTGCACATTGGGACATGATAGATAGCAAAGGTGAATTTAGTAACTTCATACAAAAAGGGACACTCATTTTGAGACGATATTTTTTTCAAAAGGGACACTCGATTTGAGGAGGGAGTGCATGGAAAATAGGAGAGATAACAATATATATGAACTATTACAGGTGTTTCTTACCTGCTCATACAAGACCTCTATCTGTTTAGCCTGTTGCAACACATGCGTAGACATGAGGTGATTTAATGCCGACATTTCCACCATTTTTGTTTCGGTTTCATGAGCAGCATCAAGAAGATTTGCCAACTCTGCCTGCATAAAGTCAAACATCTTCACTGAACAAGTATTCGATTCACCGTTAGAGATGACTTCTAAAGCTACATACTGATAGATACTCAGGAAGTCCTCGACAAATTGAAGAACATGCTGATTACCTGAAGGGCACGTGTTTCATCATCTAAAAGTTGTTGCTGGACTCTGGGAGGCTCTGCTCGAATTTCATCAGGATCCCTGACTTCTGAACTGTTTGGCTCTATTGTGTCAAACACGTTAGGCTTAGAAATATCAGTAGAATTAGTTTCAGGAACACGCCTTGGCTTTCTTCTAGGCATAGCTCGGTTGATAGCATCTTGGAAACGTATGGCTCTGAGCTGATCAAACTGAGATGTGACTGAATGAAGCCTTTCACTTAGAATCAACACCTAAATTTGAAGCAACAGAGCAGTACAGGAAATAATAAATTAAACGCGCTTGAAGCGGAAAGAGAGTAGGAGTGCAGCCAGAAAAAAACAACTCTTCAAATATCCACATTTACAATTTGCAGCTGCACTGAACATAATGCTCAATCTTTACTTTTTCCTAAGTACTAGTGTACACTGTATGCTTTAAAACACAGATAACACAATATGATGTCATTGGTTGCATCAAAGAAAACTCACATATTGACAGGAAGGTGAGTGAAGTCGTAGCCACGTACTGTCAAACACTACTCTCGTCCCAAAAAGAGAATCCTATTTTGACAGTCAACTTTTTTAATAATGCCTTTTGACTTCCATATATTCCCTTTATATTGCACTAAAGTTACAACAATATCGTGTTTTTCAAAAGAAAGAAAAAAATGGATAAACGATGAAAACATATAGCTTACATTTAGAAGTATGATTCTTCTTCAGGACAGACTAAAATGGAAAGTAGGATTCCTTTTGTGGGACGTAGGGCGTATTGTAATCTGACGATAGACATAGTGAGGGAGTAATAAAGGAAAGAAATAGGAGACGACTAGCAGGCTGCCTTTTATTACGGAGCAGAAGAGATCACAAATAACAAGATAGATTATGCAAGTTTTTTGCTAAACCATATGCACATTTGTTGCATCCAGTTATGCATTAAAAGCCCGAACCCATACAGATAAAAACAGCTCAAAAAATTTACATTTAGACAAGCGGGCGTTGGCTCCAATAGCAACCATATCCATGAGTAGTGTTCCGAGGACTGGCACCTCTAGTGTATGCTAAATGACAGAGTCGAAATTTAGACAGGAAGTTTATATCATCTGCACCTAATTCATGCGATTAATATGCTTGGAGAAGAAACATATATGAACTAGCTTGAAACCCTGGATGCACAGATCAAGAGTAAGTAAAAGTATTACACAAGGAACAATATAATAGATTTCCTTTAACAATCTTTTATCCAGCAAGCAAATCTCTAACCCTAACTAAGATTTGCTTTTTTTTTTTTTCCCTTAAAGAAAATTAAGACCAACTCGCTTTTATCACTGATATGAAGAGCGGCAACATGGCAGGTCCCCCCTCCATCCACATCCGACTAATTAAATCATCATCCCTTCCTCGCCCCGCCCCCGCTCTGCAGTCAATTTTTTCGTTCTTTAAGTCTACCCCTGCACCAACCTCGACCAGACTTGCAGCTAAAAAAACAAAATTAGAAGGGCACAGGTTGCCATGTTTAAATTTGAATGAAAACAACACACCAGATGCAGTTTCAAATGAAACTAAATGAGCTATTTGTTTGATAGACTTCAGTCTCAAACTCTGCTCACTAACACTAACCTTTAATTGCAAATATTAAAGATTACAATGGAAACAAAATTATAGTTTTGATAGTTGATCGGTTAATAAATTCTGTCTGTTTAAAAAAAAAAAAATTACTGCTTTGCAGTTAGTTTGTCCCAGAAAATGAGTCCAATTTCTAAAATTAAGTAACAAATTTGCATTATTTTTTCATTTTATTCTTTCTTTTCGACAACATAGTTTCATGTAAGTATGAAAAGAAAAAGAGGTGTATTATTTTAATTTAAAGGAAATATATAAGAGAGAAATTACAGCATTAAAAATTTTAACTTTTCAAATGGGACTCATTTTGGAGCTAAGAAAGTATATATCACGAAGATTATATATAACAACATAAACATAATAGTAGTTGAGAAGGTTTGGAATTTTAAACAGCATAGACAATAACTGCAGCAGTTAGGAAGAGTGTAACGTCAGTATCAATGGCAAGCTATAGATAGGGGCAAGGCCCAACCAGCATGGACTGCAATATGATGTAGAAAGTAAATTGAGAGTGTGGTTAACAGCAAAATCTTGATTTGGAAAGAAAAAGGATTCATGTCATCTACCCAAGTAGTTGGCACACATAGTTGAGTGTATTAAAAAATTAAGCTGGTAAAAAAACGGGTAGCGTTGTTTGCGTAGCATAAAATAATTTTACCATACATAACATTTGATGCATGCCGAACTTGATGTTTCATTTGCAAAAATGAACCAGTTTCATATTAGAGTGTTCAAAATGTTGAAGTGGCTTGATTTGAAGCAATTCTTTGTGCTAAAATTGATTATTGATATGCAATTATGCATGATAGAAGCATTTCCAGTTGCAAGTGTCCAACGAAAACTCAACATTATCCGAGTGCCAAGTGTCGGACAGTGGTACTTAAAGCATTTTTGAAGATCACAGTAAATTATGTGGATCTTTTTTAGTGAGGGAGAGGGGCTCACAATTTCCTGCGACTTATTACAGGATTTTTGTGAGCCCCTGGTATTTATTGGACCAAGTCGAATATTGGTGGCCTCCCTCTCACTTTCCTCTCTCCTTCCCAATCTCCCGCAGTACATTTCTCTCTGGTCAGTTGCTCTCACCACCATCCGAATATCCGATACTGACTTTCATCGGGAATTGATTTTAGTAGATTATCAGGAAAGAAAATACATTAAAACTAACACAAAACATGTATAAGGTCATCAAGTGCTCAAGTATCAACCTTGCAACCTAGCTAAATAGTTCAAGGATAATAACCGCTCCAGTCCCTAACTACTGACGATAGCGACAGTTCCTTAGACACTATCCATAGTAAATATTCCTCATAAAAGGTACATGTTAATCTTTTGATGAAAAAAATAAAAATTGCTGATGAAACTCTTTCCAAACTTTCCAAGCATTCAGTGAAAAAGAATCTATGTTTTAGAGCAACAGGTAAAGATTACTATCATATTTTGGAAAAACTATTTCCAAAACTTCTAGCAACTATGCAGCATTAAGTCTAGAACATAACATGGGAAAAATGGCTTGTAAGACGGTCACATTGGCGTCTCAAATCTTCTACTTGATATCAAATAACAGGTAACTGAAAATACATAGATGGATTAAAGAAAAGGCAAGCTAGATGAACGTACAAGAAAAACGATTCCTGTATCAAGTTCAGTTATCATGTCTAATCACAATACAAAGCAATCTTTCACTCAGTTGAGAATTGAGACCATACGAAGGAAGCAGCAAATATAGTTCAATAATAAAACGAAAACAATAAAAGTATGTAACCATACCACTCCATGTTTGTGGGCAATTGTATCAGCATTAGACTTGTCACCCCTTATACCAAGCCAGCCTTTTGAATTCGTTTCTTCATCATTAATGCTGGTCTTGAGAACATTAATCTGTTCTTGGCATGTTTTAACAAAAACTGTAACCTGCACAAAGTTTAGTCGACAGTGAAAACAATGTAGCCAATTCTGTAGCCTATGCAGCATGCTTATTTATGCTTGTCATAAGACATGCAACTAACTACAACCTATAGAGTATAGGATGTCACCTACAAGCATGTTCAGCCAAATTCTGCCAAAGCAAGAAAGACATTAACTCAGCGCGCTGGTCGAGTCTAACTAGTGTAATTTGACATTGAACTGAATCTAACGATAAAATCCTTTGCCTGCCTGCCCCCATATGTTTCCATAAGAACATCAGGCCAAGGTCACCCTACCTCTAGCTTTTCGCTAAGCACCCAACAGGTTACTGGATAGGCAGATGGGGCTTCGCCAGATATGGGAAGGGAATCATGCAGAAGCAAATTGCTCCAGGAGTTGCACAATGGGATTGTTGAGAGTATTGGATAGGCAACGGAAGCTGGGGTGCCAGGACTCAGCTTGGCCCCACCAACAGGAGTACAGGACACATGTCAAATTCCAATCGAAAGAAAGATGTAATTGGTCCCCACCCCAGAGAAACATGCAGCACAAGAACATATATAAATTACGACATGTCGGCATGGTACCAACTGCAGAACCACGCCTGGACTAATATGCTACTCCTTGTAGTAATCAGATTGATTTTACACACATCATTATCACCCACAATCCAGCTATTCCCTTACCCTCATGTATTAGGCCCATACAGGCACCCCCTATCCAACATCTATGATTAACATATACATGGTCATTACCAAGTTCCGTAATGGGTACAAATCTAATGTTTGTTATCATTTGGACAAGGTTGCTGATGTCCTAGCATATAGATTCCAAAAAACATTTCACAAAAGATATAAGCTTCTTTTGCAATAAATAAATGCTAATTGTGGACAGCTTTCAATTCTTACTTCATGCTCAATGCTATCTCTCTCTGCTTCAGTGGTACGGTGAAGATCTACATAATCCTTTCTATGCTTTATTAAGAACTGTTCGAGTGTCTCGATGCTCTCTAGCTGGCAAATGAACAGTGAAAAACATATATATAAGTTTTACAGAGAACAGGAAATCATTGATATATTTTTGCTAGGATTCAAGAGTAATACAGCACCATTCTGGAGTATGAGATTAACAGCAAAGGATATAAAACAGTTCTAAGTAAGAGGATAATAGCTACACCACTGAAAACATACCGTCTTCAAAGCAGACTTGGTGAAAGGTGACCTTTCCCGAGGTTTACGCATAATGAAAGATGCCAATATAGCTGCCATCTTGGACTGTCAACAGTAATTACATCTCATCATGTACAACTTTATAATAGTTAAAAGTTATTGAAAGATCAGCCTCAGCACATACAAAGATATGGCAAAGGCACAGAAATCTAGGTATTGTATCATTACCAATTTCATTTTCATCAGTATAAACAAATAACTACACAGTACAAGAATAATCGAATATATTTTTGATTTGTAAATTAATAAACACAATATGAGCACAAGCACTATTCTCCAGCTATTCAACAAAGATATGCAATACTGTTAGTAGAAGACAAGTGGTCATGGATCTAACAGAAGAAAGTTTAGTGTTTGACAACTTCATACTAGGACCTATAATCCATTTGTCGCTTATGATGCATATCACTTTATCAAGTAAACCTGATACTGGAAAGATACAAATTGGCCAAATAAGAGACGAAAATAACGAATTGAAAGTACGATCATTTAAAATGAAAACAGTGAATTCTTAATATTGCAGTATCACAAATGGAAATTGAGATGAGCTGTATTTTCAAGAGAGAGCCGGAAACTTTTCAAAAGCTAAATCTGGCAGTTTACGAAGGTAATTTATGACAAAATCATGGAAACAAAAATCTTTTCGATCCCATCAGTAATAAAGTCTTAAAGAGCGCAAAAGACTCGGAAGAAATATTGAACCAAGAGTGTCCAGAAGGCCCAGAAAAATAACTTTTCGTCTTAATAAAAAAGCGACTACGTTTGCATTTAGGCATTTAGATTGATCAGAAAGAGAGATTCTGAATAAAAGTAGGTCACTAAAATAAAAGGAAAACAATACATTTTCAACCTAAAAATATGAACCAATTGCATAAACAGTATTTGTGCATTCAACCAACAAATAACCACAGATCAGGGTTCATCTTACGAAAGCATGAAAGGTTTGCTATAAATGTAGATTGCAAGCTTCAATTTAAAAAAATTAAATTACAATTTCAAGACTATACTGAACCCTGCCAAACAAAATTTAATAATAAACAAACTCAAAATCAACGAACCTCATTATATCCCAGAGATAAAGCCCCCCTGTGGACAGCATCTTTGAAGTCTTCAGTTCTATCTCTGATTTTAGACATTCCTTACCATACCACAGGAAATATCATTGGTTAAGTTTTTTTTACAAAAAAACTTAAGGGGCACTCCGAGCAACAAAAAGCCTTATAAAAACTAAGGCATAACAAGAAAAGCCTCAAATTACCAACCTATTTATATAAACAACCAATAGGAGTCCAAAAAGCTTCCAGCAAGCAACAATTAATTAAATCACTGATCCAGTAAGTATTTAGTATGCCACAGCTACAGTTTCCCTTTTGCTGCAGATAGTGGAACTATCTTTGAATGAAAAGCACATTACAGGGAAAAATATAGTAAAGAAGAGGTAACTTAGAGAAAAGAGGGGGAGTTGATGTAAAACCTCTTAGAAAATGTTAGCAGTATCAACCAAAAAGCTGCTAGCAGCCATCATATATTGACTCCGGCAAGAATTTGATTAGTATGTATGGCACAGGTACAATCTCCCTTCTGCTGCAGAACACGTCTAAATTAAAATGCAAGTCATATATTCCCATTTAGATGCATTACTGCGACGAGTCGAGAAGTAAATGATAACGAAAAATAAAAGAGGAGTTCATGTGAACCTCTTCGAGAATGACTAGACTAGGTCAAACAATGAGTGATGATGTCAATTGCCTCAACTTTTTAGTTCAAGCATCAAAATGAAAAAGAAAAAGAAATACTTATAAACTCAATAACAATGAGTGATGTTTGTGATTAAATAGAGATTAAATGCCTTGTAATTCAAAATCAAACCAATTAACAAATGCATTGTATTTCGGTAAATTCATTTCAGCTGTACAGTAGAATGCACTGATATCTTTCAGTCCTAACATATTTATAAACTAATCAATTGATTCGTGTAAATGCTTAACCATATAGACATCAAGGGAAAGGAGGAACAAAACCCTAAATTGCATTTTGTTTGAAGGATTTGAAATCAACGGATATAGAATTACAAAACGTGATTTCAGATTCAGTTTAGATGTAATTTCATGGCACTGAACTAAACCCTAATTGCTGAGGTTACAGTTCCAAGTAAAGCAGGAATTTTTCAAAAACTACCTCTATGTTGGAGAATGAAAGCGTTAACCGACTAATGCGCCTCCAATCGTCATGTGGATGGAAACTTTCCCCGAACGTTTCTGGATTTTACATAGACGGAATTGCGACTGAGCTGACGTAAAATGAATTATGTTCAAATCAAAAGTGATGGAATTTTGCGTGAATTTTTTATTTTTTTCAATGGAAAACTTCTTAATTACTCCATATAATCCCCTTTTAAGTATGGTTTTTACCCGATATAGCCAAAAGTGTTTTAAGAGTTTCAAAACTATCCCCTGAATCTCTGATTTCCCACGAATTGATCCAAAATAAGGGGGGTGTTAAAAATTATTTGACGAAATGGGTCATTCACCGATCTTACGCACACAAAAAAATATTTTTGGGTTAATTATACCATTAGTCCCTTGACTATTACTATTCTACCAGTAGTCTCTTAACAAAAAAATTTTAAATTTTTGTCCCTTGACTATGAAAATTAGACACGGTTGGTCCTCTTGTTGGATGTCGTTAGTATTTTTCCATTAAATCCGTCATGTACACATCACGTTCCTTTGGTTAAGGGTATTTATATAATTTCATATGCAAGACTTTAAGGGGAAAAAAAAAGGCCCTAATACCCATCTTCTCAAACTGCCAGTCCACGACCACCACCAAACCCATCTTCTCCGGCCAATAATTCAAGAAATCACCACTGCCGGTCCACCACCACCACCACCACCACCAAACTCAAGAAATCACTCAAATTACTTCCAATTACTTCTATGAAAACTCAAATCACTCAAATTACTTCCAATTACTTCCTTTCAATTATCCAAACATATTCAACTTTCAAACCCACCGCTGCAAATGAGACAAATCAACATTGCTCAAAACCCTAACCCTAGTCGTCTAACCACCAAAGCCGTAAAGAGTACGACCTTAACCCTAGCCGTCTGGCCATCTCCATTTGCTCAAAGAGTTCAGATCAAAACGAAAATCAAACCTAGATCTATAATTGAAACCCAGAGATGAAATGGAAATCAAAACAAAGATCTGAACCTATGGATGAAAGACGGCGAACAACGAAGATCTGAATCTTCGTCCTCAATTCCTATGATGAAACCGGGATCGACGAATCAAACGGAGAAGGTTGGGATCGGGACTTTCGACGGAGAGTCGTGGTCTACAGTAACTGTCGTCAGAGAATCTCCACTGGATGGATGAAACGGTCTCTTCTTTGATTGAGAGTTTTAGAGAGAGAAAGAATATGAGAAAGAGTTTTTTGACAGAGAGGTTCGTCGGAGATGGAGCTGTGGGTGGCGGTAGGGGTCGAGTGAGGTGGGAAGTGATGGGTGCAATCACTGGTGGGTCTTCACTTCTACTAGTCTGGGCTCCAACTAGCTTGAGAGAAAATGGAGGGATGAGGGCTGGGATGCCGGAGCTGGGGTGTGGAGGGGGGGGAAGTCAGAAACAGAGAGAAAAAATAGAGGGATGAGGGCTGAGATGTTGTGGGGGGTGGGGGGAGAGAAAGAAAAGAATATATTGTTTTAAGTAGGTTTAATATATAATTTGGTCCCTGAACTTTACACCTTTTCTTGGTTTGGTTATAGAACTTTGACATTTCCTATTGTGGTCCTTGAACCGCCATTTAAGTCTTACAGTTCGTCCCTCAAGTGACGGCCATCACTTTAAACGTTAATAAATGCATGAAATGCCCAAAATGCCCTTATTCCATGCGGAGTGTGATTCCAAGGTGGACAAAACGTGCTTACTTGGATATTAATTTTTTTTGTGCTATCTAATTTACGCCCTCTCTCCCTCTCTTTCTTTCTCGTTTAAACCATTCTCTCTCTCTCTCTCTCTCTCTCTCTCTCTCTCTCTCTCTCTCTCTCTCTCTCTCTCTTTCTCTCTCACTCTATCCACTGGGATTATCAAATGGTACTTCCTCTTCGATACGAAGTGATGACTCCATCCTGAAACAGTCATTAAACCCTAACTTTAAACCCTACCAATCCCAAAATTCAATCCAAAAACTCAGAGAAAGTATTGAATATATTTTTCATAGCCCATGTCGAATTTCCCAAAAAAAAGTCCAAATTATAGAAAAAATTATTCAGTCCACTCAAAATAAAACAGAGATTACAAAATAATTAACCCTAAAAGTCCCAAACTCAAAATCCAAAACTCATACCCAGATCAAACTTCCAGGAACCACGGAGATATCAAACGATACTTCATCTAAGACATAAAATGATGATTCTGTCTTAAAAAAATTACTCAATCCCAACATTAAAACCAAAAATCAAAACACATGTCAAATTTCTGAAAAAAAAAATTAGAAATTAAAGAAGAATTATTTACTGAGATTATGAAATCAAACATTCTCTGTTACAAAAAACTATTACGCCAACCTGAAACAATGTTAATTTAACTCTAAAAATCCCAAAATTACATCCAAAAACTCCAAGTCCAAGCCCTAGGCTCGGATTTCTAGCTTGCAGAGGAGAGAGATGAAGAAGATTGGAGAAAAATTACCCTAAATTCGCAAATCCTAGCCTGATTTTTACTGTCGCAGAGGAGTGGGATGTCCGGACTTGTTCGCGAAATTGAACGTAGCTAGAGATGAAGATGGGCGGCTTGAGGTTGGAGGCAGGGCAGGGCTGTTGCTACTGCGTTTTCATTGTGGCGTGTGGGAGGTGATTGTTGGGGATGGAGGCGGTGATGGCTTGGTGGAAAAGAAGGGGGAGTTGCCGGATTTGTTGAAGAAGACGACTGCGATGATGTTTCTTGTTGCCGTTTTTGCTATGAGAGAGAACGGAAGTGATGGTAGCGGATTGAGTGTGCTCTTGCTAGATGCGATAGTTGGCTAGGGCCTGCTACGGGCTCGCTGGAAATTGAGAGAAAGAGGGAGTGTGCGGCGATGGGGAGGGGAGACTTGAGTAAGGGATTTAGTTTTCATTGGAAATGGTTTTACTAATAGTTTGCTTTACTTAAGAATAAATAAATAAATATTAATTTTATATAATCACGTTTTGTCTACGTGGAATTAAAATCAGCGGCAGTAAGGGCATTTTGGTTATTACAGACATTAATTAACGTCAAAAGTGACGGCCGTCATTTGAGGGACGAACTGTAAAATTTAAAGTGCGGTTTAAGAATCACAATAGGAAATGTCAAAGTTCTATAACCGAACCAGAAAAAAGTGTAAAATTTAGGGACCAAATTATTTATTAAACCTTTTAAGTATTAGAAAATATCTTTGCACATAAAATTTTATAATTCCCCTTAACCAAAGACACATGATGGGCACATGACAGACTTAACGGAAAAATATTAATAGCATCCGACAAAAGGACAAACCGTGTCTAATTTTTATAGTCAATGAACTAAAATTTGAAAAAAAATTTGTTAAGGAACTATTGTTAGAATAGTTTATAGTCAAGGAACTAATGGTGTAATTAACCCATTATTTTTACTCCAAAAAAGAGAAAAGGAACTGGACGAAAATATTAGTTGAATTTCCCTCCCAATAGTAAGAGGATACTTGTACATTTTTAAAGTCCCAAAGCAAAGTCCTACAATGATGTTATGCAAGGTAGGATACATCACAACTATCAATGTATTAGTAGGTTATATTGTACAATATTTTAATACTTGCTATAATTTAAATCTGTTGCTCTATTATTTTTTTTAAGGTTTAATATATAATTTGGTACCTAAACTTTACACATTTTCTTGGTTCAGTTATAGAACTTTGACATTTCTTATTGTGGTCCTTGAACTGTCATTTAAGCCTTACAGTTCGTCCCTCAAGTGACGGCCATCACTTTAAACGTTAATAAATGCATAAAATACCCAAAATGCCCTTACTCCATGCTGAGCGTGATTCCAAGGTGGACAAAATGTGCTTACTTGGATATTAATGTTTTTTTTTTCTAAGTTACGCAAACTCTCACTAAAACCATTTCCTCTCTCTCTCTCTTTCTCTCTCTCTCCCTCTTCTTCTGGGTTGACCGACTCCATGACCACCACCTTCTTAAACCAGATGGTTATCAAAGCCCCGCCTGACTGCAACTTCTTCTTCAACCTAATCAATAGTGCCACAACACGATCCCAACTCAGCCAAACCCACGCCCAAATCATCCATTATTGATGGTTTTGCAATTGTTAATGGGGTGTGAAAATTCTAGAATTTTGTTACATGGGAAAAATTCCCTAACCTTCTGTTCAATTCTCTCTTAAGCCCATCAATGGTTCAGGCGTTCCAACAAATGGGTGACATCCCGGAAGTGGTTTTGCTCCCTTGGCTACGGGAACCGGAGATCCTAGCTCCAATCTGTCAACATAAATGAACTGGCCAAGCTGCATTTTGTTACTGAGAACAAGTTCATCTTGTTCAAAGGGTGGACTGACATAAATGATGTGAGATTCAAAGAGCTCTGCCTCACCATCTCGAATTTCTTTCTCTCCCCCTCTTCTGAGAGCTGGATCCAAGATAGAACCCACCTCATCTCATTCTTATCTCCTGAAATCGGGTACCGAATTGATCAGAGAAAAAAAAAATCGGGCACTGGATAAAAAGAAGCTGTGTTTGACTACAAATCTCGATGTTAGGCCTGAAGACAAATGAGTTGTGCAGAAAATTCGTTCCATTTTGAGTAAATTTGAGAATTGGATTGTTCCAGAATAAAATGATTTGAAATGGGTTGTCAGGAATTTGTAAATTCTTGAAATGAGTTGTCTTCCTCGTCATTGCCCCGTCATGCCTCAGTTTCGTCGCGCAACGTACAAGCTGCCGCAGCCAAAGCAGTTACAATGGAGTTGTCTTCCTCGTCATCGTCTACATGCTTTACAAGGCCGTTGTACAGTGTCATCGATGATCCGGCAGGTGGGTCGTTCGTCGAGGTCGTTACTGGCACACCACTGAACTTCACCATTTTTACCCCCCCTCTCTCTCTATCTCTTCGTCCCTCTGTCTAGCTCATTCTTCATGGAATTTCCTAAATTTGATTTGGTACTTCGTGAAACACCAACAATAACTAAAGCAAGCATGACTCTGACAGTAGTGAACTTAACAACCGGGGCAAAGATTTCCGTATAATCTATCCCCTCTTTTTGAGTAAACCTTTTAACAACTAACCTAGCCTTACAGCGTACAAATTCAGATTCATTTTTGGGCACAAGTGTCCAATTTTGATTAACATGCAAGGAATTCATTTCATCTAACATAGCATTCAACCACTCAACTGATTGGCAGATTTCAAGGCTTCTTTGTAAGTTTTGGCTTCTTTGCTAAAATCCTTGCATACTTAGTGTTTGCTGTGGTGTTTATCTTGTTCCTGCTTTGTGCGGTGTAGCAAGATAGATTGCTAAAATCCTTGCTTACTTAGTGTTTGCTGTGGTATCCATCTCGTTCCTGCTTTGAGCGGTGGAGCAAGATAGATTGGTTATTTCCTTACATACTGTGTGTATGTTGTCCCGTGATTTGTTCTTTACTTTGTGTTGGGACAAGTTCTATTTCGGTTTAAGGCAATGATGTTTCCCATCTATTAAAAAATCCTGTGAGTCCATGTTGTGTGAACTAGCACTTGTTCCAAGGTAGAGATTGTTGGAATGTTTGGAGGCCTAACAGGGCAACCCATTCCCGAGCCCAAAACTCTCGGCCCACTCCCTGGCAGCCCCACCCATTTCCCCCCTTTACAAAACTGGAGACTCCCCTTCATTTTCTCCCATGTGCTGCTGCTCTGCTGTTGACCAATCTTTTTGGGTTTCCCCCCAAACTGCCTGGTACGATTCCCCCCTTCTGGTCAGTGCGCTCCTCCATCGCTCCTCTCCCTTTAAATGGCGATCTCCTTCTTCTCTCCTAGACGAACACGTGAGAGCCGACTGCTACACAAGTTTACTATCTCTTTCTCCTCTTTACAAACTCAAATCAGTGCCTCTCTCTCATCTCACTGTGCATTTCTGTGTGAGTGTGTGTGTGTATAAGAGACGGGATTTAGTTTGGTGGTATACCAGAGTGGTTATCTCTGGTGGTTGTGAACGGAGCTGGGACTTGTGTCGGTGACTTTGTGTCGCCGAATTTTGTTGGGGTTACCGGAGTTGTTGCCGGAGAAATTGGGGCTTCACCTTGGAACTGTGTAGAGTGTATTTTGTGGATCACTCCGGTGGACATTGCTCAAAGTGGAATTCTGAGCCTTTGTTCTTCGTTTGAAGCCGTCGACAGTGAAGAAGCAAACGACGTCGCCATTGAAGAAGCTTTGCTTCTTCACTGTTGCTTTTCTCATTTTTATTCTATTATTATTATTATTGTTTATATTTCTCCATTAATTGCACTATACTAACTAATTCGGTATTTGCAGGTTCGTTGGAGATTATAATAATAATATTAGATTCATTCCTATAGGGTAAATAAATTGTTATCCCCACCCCTTTTGTAATCCTTGAGCGTCTCGGTGAGATCCTCTAGTGGGTTTGTATAGGTTTTAAAATTTAAAGCTGTATTTGTACCTCCTTCACCACGTGCGCGAACGACGGGAAGACACAACACCTACGTCTCTCTCAACGCTCTCATTTTCTCCCGTCTGCCTTTCTCCCCAGGTAGGTACGCCTCCCTCTTTTTTCTTGATTTCTCTATTTTTTCCTCTAAAGCTATTAGGTTTTGAGCAAAATTTTTACCCATCTACATTTCCAGGTTATCTATCTTGTAGATTATTGGGCTTTTATCTAGACTGGGTTTCAGTTTTTCTCAAAATTTCATCTCCTCATAGTCTGGGTGTGATTTATTGTTTCTTTCTTTCCTTTTCATTCACAATTTCATCTTTAATTCACCTTGTTTTATTTTGTAACGGAATCCAATTTCACTATGAATTATTGATTTTATAAGCAGTTACTTGTTCACAAACACATGACCAATTGCAGTTCCACGAAAAAAAGAGTTCTTATTTGATGAACAAAGGGTAAAGTTAAAACATCGAGGGAGAGCTTGTTTTCTCCAAAGAGTACACGTTTGAAAAAGTCTAATAATTAAGCGATATATAATTAGTATTGGAGTTAGTCATAATTACAAAAATATTTTAACATGGTTAATATGTTTGTACCATATGTGAAGAGTCAAGTTGAAAATTTTATGAAGATTGTATGCATAATTTTTGTAAGTGAACTCTTTGAATGAAATACCACAAAATAATATAGTGAACTCTTTACTTGAAACGAGTAACATCTTTAGATTTATAAATTGATTTTCATCATCATAAAAATAGTGGATAACATTTTCACTTTTCACAAGCAACGTTAAATATAGGATGACAAGAAACTCATTTTTTTCTTTTGGTAAACAGTTGATACAATTCACTAATATTATAAAATTATAAATTCTCAAAGGGGTCGAAAAAAGAAATTAACACTTACCAATTTATGCTTTGAAACTCCTAATCAATTAAGATTAAGGCTTTGTTTGTTTCACGAAAAATTATTTTTTGAAAATATTTTTCGCATTTTTCGGTATTTGGTAACAGTTGAAAAATAGGTCAAATGAAAAATATTTTCCGGTCAATGGAAAATAACCCATTTGTCACAGTAAAACGACTTACGGACCACTACCTCCGTAAGTCATTTTTCAAAACTTCTCTCCGCTCTCATTTTTCCCTCATTCCCTCATCTGCATGCGTCTCTCTCAACGCTCTCATTTTCTCTCATCTGCTCTCTCCCCAGGTAGGTATGCCTCCCTCTTTTTTCTTGATTTCTCTATTTTTTTCCTCTAAAGCTATTAGGTTTTGTGCAAAATTTCTACCACATTTACATTTCTATGTTATCTATCTTGTAGATTATTGGGCTTTATCTAGACTGGGTTTCAGTTTTTCTTCAAATTTCCTCAAAATTTCATCTCCTCATAGTCTGGGTGTGATTTATTGTTTCTTTCTTTCCTTTTTATTCACAATTTCATCTTTAATTCACCTTCTTTAATTTTGTAACGAAATCCAATTTCACTAAGAATTATTGATTTTATAAGCAGTTACTTGTTCACAAACACATGACCAATTGCGGTTCCACGAAAAAAAGAGTTCTTATTTGATGAACAAAGGGTAAAGTTAAAATATCGAGGGAGAGCTTGTTTGCTCCATTTTTGAAATGATTCTTAATGGGATTTTATGTTTGAGTTCTTATTCATGTTATTATTTCGCAGTTACAAAAAATATTTTCTAACACATTTTCACAAAGTTTACCAAACACCTGAAAATGCTTTCCGAGCTATTTTCATAAGATTTACCAAATAACTGAAAATAGAATGATTTCATTTTCTGGAATTCATTTTCCGTGAAACAAATGGAGCCTAAAGTCTTCGTTTGTTTCACGGAAAATGACTTACGGAAAATATTTTCCGTATTTTTCGGTATTTGGTAACAGTTGGAAAATAGGTCAAATGGAAAATATTTTCTGATCAATGGAAAATAACCCATTTTCCACAGTAAAACGACTTACGGACCACTACCTCCGTAAGTCATTTTTCAAAGCTTTTCTCCGCTCTCATTTTTCCTTCATTCCCCCATCTGCCTGCGTCTCTCTCATCGCTCTCTTTTTCTCTTGTGCCTCTCTCCCCATGTAGGTACGCCTCCCTCTTTTTTCTTGATTTCTCTATTTTCCCTCTAAAACTATTAGGTTTTGAGCAAAATTTTTACCCATCTACATTTCTATGTTATCTATCTTGTAGATATGGGCTTTTATCTAGACTGGGTTTCAGTTTTTCTTCAAATTTTCTCAAAATTTCATCTCCTCATAGTCTGGGTGTGATTTATTGTTTCTTTCTTTCCTTTTCATTCACAATTTCATCTTTAATTCACCTTGTTTTATTTTGTAACGGAATCCAATTTCACTATGAATTATTGATTTTGTAAGCAGTTACTTGTTCACAAACACATGATTCCACATAAAAAAGAGTTCTTATTTGATGAACAAAGGGTAAAGTTAAAACATCGAGGGAGAGCTTGTTTTCTCCATTTTTGAAATGATTCTTAATGAGATTTTATGTTTGAGTTCTTATTTATGTTATTATTTCGCAATTACATTACAAAAAATATTTTCTAACACATTAAAGTTTATCAAATACCTGAAAATACTTTCCGAGGTATTTTCATAAGATTTACCAAATAACTAAAAATAGAATGATTTTATTTTCTAGAAATTAATTTCTGAAAGTCATTTTCTAAATTTAATTTTCTGTGAAAGGGGGCGAAGAGGAGGAGGGAGAGGGAGGGGGAGGGGGAGGAGGAGGAGGAGGGAAAGGAGGGAGGAAGGGGGTTGGCTTGACAGCGGAAGGGGCGGGGTGGGGGGGAAGAAGGAGGGTGGGTGTACTTGCAGTGAGGTGAGGCGAGGGGGAAGGAAGAAGAAGAAAGGTGGAGTGTACGATGTGTTAATTTTAAAAAAAATATTGTAAGAGTATAATAGAAAATTAATGGGGTGGTTTATTAGCTTTTTGAGCTGTAAAAAATATTAAAATGTAATGTACTAAGTAATGAGGTGTACTCAGCAAATTATTGTGCGTGAATAGCAACTTTCCTTCTAAAATCCTTTTATTTATCTGTTCCGGCGTATCTCAACTGTATCGCCTTCTTCCGCTATTACCGAGGTCCTTTCCTTCGACCCTGATTGACCGGTGAGGCTTTCCGTTTCTTTCAATTCCTCATGCTTCCACGAATTCGCATCATTTAATTCTGACTTTAACCTCAAATTTTAGTGATCAATCGCAAAAATTAGGGTTTGAAATTTGGTTAACCGAAAGTCCGTTTGGCAGCCTCGAGTCCATGACCTCTCCCTACACTTTATCAATACATATGACATGAATCCTGTATGAACATTAACCGCTAGAAGTTTTGATTTCTGGTTTTTCCATTAAGCTAGCATTGTTCTGTTTGGGTATTTGACCTTAGGTTTGCTCCGATTAGGCAAATACTCCCTATGGGAAGGGCTAAATTCGTTTGGTTAGCTGTTTTTTGATTCTGATGCACAACTATAATCGCATTGCTTGTGTTTATTTTTGTCTTAGTGTTTGTGTAACATTTAGGTTTGTAAATCTCTTTTCCATGTGGTTTTGCTTGGAAGATAATCTGTGAAGTATTGTTTGCTAGCAACAAGTTTAAACATTGCAATTGGCATTGGACCTCATGTTAGTTCTAAAGCCAAGACACTGCTGCTAATTTATTATTATCATTATTATTATTATTATTTTAAGCTGTAACTCTATGCGTTAAATATAGCTTTTAGGTAGTGTAGTTAGTGAACTTGTAGCTCATGCACTCGATTAGAGTAACTTGGGAATGATATCGTATAATGTAGGTATATTTTTGGTTCTGTAAACATGGGAATCTCTCTCCCTCTTCTCTCTCTCTCTCTCACAAACACAAACACAAACACAAACACACAGACACAAACACAAACACACAAACACAACTACTATGATCTTCGCCACAATATAGTGGTTGGATGGATTCCTCATTGTCTTTCTTTGATCTATAAGCCTTTCTAGCCTCCTAGGTGCAAGCAAAATTTTGGCTGGTTCTTTTTCTTTTGGGGGCACAAGTAGAAGCATATATGTCTGTATTTGCTAAAGTGAGGACACAACCAAATTCAACAAATTCTTTCGTCCCTAAGTTTTTTGTAGCAACATGGCGATTGATGATATGATTTTTTTTGTTGATTAGGATAATATGAATTATATTAGTCCTATTGACAGCGAAAACATTTGAGATATAATAGCCCCATAAAATTCTTGATCCAGTATTCCACCTATCAGGTCTGATACTAGCACACTAAAATCATACCGACTTGCTGAGGACTAGTCCTGAAAATCGCAATCAAGTTCTTTTGAAATACAGGTAGCTATTTTCATGGCTGCTACCATAAGTATATCGTCTTCATAAACAATATAGAGTTATGTAACACTCCCTTTGTCCCAAACCGAGTGTACACTAGGTGATCCACATGCTCTTGTTATAGTGTCTGGAGAAAAACGTCATCCATTAGAGTTTCACCATAAATTTAGCCACGATTGACTCTCATTGCATCTTGCAGGAAATGGGCCTGTGGACGCTGCTAGAGGGCTGTCTACTTATTGCAAATGCACTAGCGATATTAAATGAGGACCGCTTTCTCGCTCCTAGAGGATGGAGCTTCCAGGAGTTCTCAGGGGTCAAGAGAAATTCGCTCAAGGGGCAGATCATTGGTCTCATTTATGCAACCCAATACTTGAGAGTTCTTCTTATAATACTTAACTCCCTCTGCATTGTTGTAAAACTGATTTCAGGGTGATGTTTCCTATTGTAGTCAATGTCCAAGAACATCTTTTGGTTTTTGGTTAAAGTGTATTTGTGGTAGTCATCGACATGGAATGAGGAACTTCTTAAAAACAGATCAATATTCTATGAGTAGAGGACACTTCACTTCTTTAATTCATAGGTATATCTTCATTGAAGTTGTTTATTTTTATATATTGTAAAATTTAGAGGTGTGTTTGGAAATTTGATGTTGAGGTTCTAGTGCTGGCTTATTGAAGGTAATTATCAGTCTGGATTGCATCATATTTCTGGCGAAATTAACTTTCATTTTGTGTAGGCACCATTTGTATCGAGTTCTTGTATGGCAACCAAACAAAACCACTCTAGAAATGATAATTCGATGCTCTAGGATCGTTGATACCTGATCATCAACATGATCCTTGATGCCTCTTCATCAGCGTTTTCTGGAATCATGCTTGATGTGCAGCTTCAACTTTTTAAGTTTCTTTCTTTTCATATGGATGGATTACTTACTCTCTCAATGGTGTTTCGGTTATGGTTATGTTAATATGTCATGACTCAAAGTGATTACTAACATATTTATTTGTAAAATGAATCTGAGAAGGAAATTAAAAATTGATTTCAGTTCAGGAAATGTTAAATTATAGTAGTACTCATTTTTCTGACTAGGGATCTTGTATTGTGTTTGGAGAAGCTTAACACAAATTTTTTCAGTTTCTAGATCATTGGAAACAAATTTTTTTCACTTTCTAGATTTCTGGAAATTTGTTCAAGCCTTAATCACAACTATGGAGGTTGTGTGATTTCAAGCTATACAAACTCTCAACTAGCTTTGCTGTTTTAATGGATGATTGCTTCGGTCTGTATTGCTTTCATTGTTTAGCTTCAACGACTCTTTGCCTTGTACAGAAAACTGTATAACCGTTTGTGATCTTCCAAGCAAATTCAAGAAAAGATTCTCTTGAGTGTGTTTTGACACGAGAGTTTTTAGATTGTTTTTTTAGGTTTTGGATTTTCATTTTTCGCTAATCGAAAAAAAAGTAAGAGAAAGGCACATGAATGAAAGCTAGTGAGGCTAAAGAGGGAGAAAGTGAAAAATTAAAATCACCTTGCACTGAGAAGTGAGAAGAGAGCCTCCCTCCAATCTTTCTTTTGCCATATATATATATATATATATATATATATATATATATATCGGCTTCTCTTCATGCATTTTTAGCCTTTGTAGTTAATTATTATTGAATCTTTTAACGATTGCTGTTTTTGACTGACTGAGCTGGTTTGCAACTCGGCTAGTTTGGAAATGTCATTCTATCCTATCAAAAGCAATAAAAATTACAAACTCATAGGGGACTCTATTTTATACTACCATAGATCCTAATGTCTCAGATAATTATGTCAACACACATAAAATAGCAAAACTTCATTCTTAATGAGAATGAATTGAGTAAATGACTAAAATAATAATTTAAAGGGCAAACTACACAAATGGTCCTTGTACTTTTTAGATTTTTTGGGATTGGTCCCAACTCCACGCCAGTAGTCTCTAAACTTAATTTCTTGTCGCAATTGGTCCCTCCGTCCATTGCCGTCAATTTTTTGCCGTTAAATGGAATCACATGCGTTAGCCCAAGGTTAAATTAGTCAATCTAAGTTAAAAAGTACAGTGACCTTTTGTGCAACCAATTAATTTTCAACAATACGAAGGGATCAAACATCAATTTTCAGAATCTAAAGGGGGCACACTGTATCTTTTTTTCTTCCAGCCGCACACCCCCCTCACAGATCCGGCGAGCAACACTTCAAGCCGGCGACTCCCTCGCGCACACCAGCGACAGTGGCACAGACAACTGCCTCCCTCATCCGACGACCCCTCCTTCCACCCCGATTCTCTCCCCCTATATCACATAAACCACAACAACTTCGCCGCTGCCCCTCCATCTTCTCCGGCCATCTCCATCGCTCTCTCCACGTTCGACCAGCCCGCCCCTGCCGCCGTTGCTCTCTTCACCCGCAAGCCCCAAACCGCAACAGCACCAAGTCGCCAGCAAACCCATCATGAAACGATCTCTTAGCTTTCTCTTTATTTCTCCCTTCTTTCATTCTCATCCATTTCAATACTATTTAAATAATTACTAATCTCCATCCAGACCCTTCATTGGGTACCATCAGGTTTCAATTTTGCCATCAATTTGAGGCCCCAAAAACTTTGAATTTCAAAGGGTTGTCAACGAATTTGGGAGATTTTTGTGTAATTTGCCCAAATAAAAATTAAAACCCAAATTCATCTTCTTCCCAAATCCCTTCCTTAGCCATTTCCTCTGTCCTCTCTCTCTCTCTCTCACACACACACACACACACACACATACACACTGTGAGCTCTTCATAAAGAAACCTCTCGTTGGCAACATAAACCACTCTCAATTTGCACTCTTCCACAATTTGGGTACTGCAAAATGATGTTGGGAAATAGTGGGGTGGTGGATTAATTAGAGGGGCTAGTTTTGGTGGGGGTGCTGGACTTGGAGGTTGTGGCGGAGGAGGGTTTAGCGGAGGTGGTGATGGGGGATTGGGTGTCGGAGTTGGCTTTGGAGGGGGAGTTGGTGGTGGTTCTGGAAATTGGTGGTGTGTAGGTGGAGGAGGTGGTGGCAGTGGACTTGTGTTCGCCGGCAACCCTGGTGGTGGTGGCGGCGGCCAAGGTGGAAACGGGTGGAGAGGAATGTAAAATATATAATTTATCTAATTACAACAAAGTTCTTGTATCAAGTTTTAGCAAATAAAGATACTATGGGTATTTTTGTCTATTCAAAAGAAAAAAAGGCATGGACAATTATACCCCTAATCAAAAGCATGTTCAAGGCACATGAGCGGACTTAACGAAAAAAAATTAACGAACTTGGACGGAAGGACTATTTGCGTTTTACTTGTTTAGTACAGGGACATAATTTTTACAAAAATTAGTTTAGGGACGAATCTAAAAAAAGTCGAGAAGTACAGGGACCATTTGTGTAATTTGCCCTAATTGAAATTAAAAAGGTCCTCTCACTCGCAGTTGCATTGCATGGTAATAAGTAGTTGAGTCTTTTAATGCAATTAATCTCAACCTTTAATTTTTAATTAAATAAATAATAAATGAGTAATAGTAATCATCTATCTATTGAAAGTGACCATTAAAGCCTTTTCCAAATATCCTTTATTATAACGTTTATCCAAATTTTCCTCAGGTATAACATATCTCTGACTATGGAAAAAAAAAAAAGAGTAAATGTAGTAGAGACGATAATAAAAACTTGAAATATCCTATACTAATGGGAGGAGCTGATATTGTGTATCCCATTTAAATAATAATATTAAAACTCCCAAGTCCCAATTACAAATCGGCAAACAAATGGTACGTTCTGGAGTCTACTGCAATAAGCCTCAAGGCGGCAACTGCTGCTGCAACTGACATGAAGCCAAAGAAGCAAACATTGATCCAGTGCCAAAGCTTTTGCCATGAGGTGAGCTTGTTTTTCTTTGCTACTAAGTACATGTGGTTCGCGAGGATAAATGTAAGTGGGAAAGTGCTGATGGCCCCTGTGAGGCTCATGAAATCTCCGAGGAACGGCAGGAGAGCTGACACTAATGTGGTTAACGCTAGGTAACCACCCCTCACCATGATTCTGAATGACAAGTTCCGAAAAGCCAATGCACTTCCTTTAACTCTATACTTTGTATCTAAATACTCGTACATCGGACTTGCGAATATCTGCAAACAGCAAAGAGGGAGCTTGGGTTAATGCAGGCATGATAAGTCGGACCAAAATGCAAAATGACATTACTGTACACAAACATACACTTAAAACACAATAGTAAGAGAACATTACATGCAAAGCAATGACAGTTTGTAGAAAGGCAGAGATATTCGCAAATGTCTTCACCCAAACTGGACCACTAACATTATTGAGCAGATAAGAAGATGCTTTATTTCCGTACGCCCAATACCCCATGAAGGCAACTGCATATAATGGCAAAACTCCTACAGAAAATTGAAAGTAGAGAGCTTTCATCATATTCCCAACAACAGGCTCTCTAATTGTCGCCTGTTATAAGAAGAATGAAACGTAATGTGAGCATCAACACAAAGAAATAAAATGATAATCCAAGGGAAAAAGAATAAATACAAACAGCTAATCAAGCAACTACTAATCTATTGATATGTTACATTTCATTTCAGTGGTATAGCTGATAGTTTTCCAAGTGTAAGTTGATTCTTTTAGTGCTTTAAGACCAATACTAACAATTGTTTATCTAAGATCCAGAAGAGCGACTAACAGATGGAGAAGCCCTTAAAAGAGAATGAGTATACACCATGCTCATCACATAACACCATCTTTTTACGTTTTAACTAATGGGTAAAATGAGCCACATACAGCGCAAAGGGGACAACCCGACCTTATAGTAGAAGAAAAGACCGATTATAACATGAGAAAAAGGTATAGCCAGTTAGCCACTTTCACTAATTTGTTAATGCAACCAAATATTTTAAAATGGAGTATCCATATGAGTAGTGCTCTACAGCACGATAAATTTCTGGGATTAGAAAGAAAGAAAAAATTAATGCCCACAAATATTTTATAATGGAGTTTCCCTGTGGACAGTGCTCAATCATTGTTAGAAAAGCACCACGTCCACGGCATTATTACATTGCAAAAGCATCCTTTGCCAGCATCCGGTTAAGACCAAGTACATGGAACATGACAATTACAGAGACTCGCAAAGTTCTTGCCTACCTGTATCTCTGGAAGCATTCCTGTATTAAATGCAAAAACAAGACTTGCAGATGCACCAATAGTTGTAAAGATCTTGCTAATTTTTGTTCCTGGAATGTCATAGTCCCTGGGTGGAGCTTCAATTCCTACAAAATGTAGATGCAGTCAACTTTTATTAGAGACCAAAAGAGGTTTTTTCACCTGCTGGCAATATTATTCTTTTTTTTGATAGAAAAAGATGATTGTATTAGAAGAAAAATGTACAAAAGCAGATAATCTATCCATAAATAGACACACAAAAAGAAAAAAGGTACAAGACCCACAAAAATTAACCCAAAACTGCGTGCCAATCTCTCGCTAGGTAAGTAATGGGCAAAGTCTTGAACATTTCAGAAGTCTTTTCCCAAAGAACAACCAAAAAGAGCATGCGCTCCCATACTTTTATCAAAGATTCTTGAGTACCTCTCAGTCCAGATACACCAAAGAATGACAAAGATAACACAATCCTAAAGCATTCTGCCTTTTTCAGTTTTTCCAAAATCCTCCCATTTTTGATCCAACAAATCCTCCATCTAGAGAGGGCTAACCCAAGGCTCAATGCAAAATTCATCCAACAAAAGACCGTATTGTTGATATAATTGAACTCTGGCCACTGCCAACCATCAAAGAAGTAACAAAGGAAAACTGGTAAGCGGTAATCTCCCATCTTGTTTTCCATAACTGGAAATATCCCATTTTATAAGTGAAAATTAACTTTTGCTCTGTAATAGTCATAAAGAAGGCCCAAGTGATTGCGTTACACAAATACTTTATCTTCGTGTTTCCCTAACTTATAGTTCATATTGAACTTGAAACATACAAAGCATCTTACTTCATTTCTGACTCATTTCGTCAAAAAGAAGCAAACTGATGCGCATATCTATACTCATTCTGCTCATTGGTGTGGCTAGCTATATACAGACCGGCCAGAGACAATGTAGACAAAGTGCAACATCATCTTACAACACCTATAACCTACATTAAACAGTAAAAGTTCAAGAAAACGGAGGTGGCAGCTTGGTTCCTTAACACATAAGGTAGATTATACACCTTCTTAGACTTCTCACACTGTAACTCAGCTATCACAAGAAGATTCAAAACCACTCTACTAAACCTTGCTCAGATGGCAAACAAAATGAATTCACACTGTAACTCATATTGTTAAAGGACCTGTTATAGACTAATAGACTTAAAACTCGCCCAAATGGACACAATCTGATCACCCTACAGCAGCAGAAGAGTTGGCCCAGCCTATCAGACAACGTCACTCCACAAACAACTCAATCCCCCAATCAACAATGCAGCAGAACCTTGCAAGTGGAACCACAACTTAGCTTCGATCAGGGTTGTTAACAATTGGGAGCGCTGCACCATTTCATGCCTACAATCTCATGGGTGGCCAGTTAGGGCATTCCATGGAAGAGGTACGCCTGTTCCAGAACTCTAGTTCGGAAGTGTCCTGTGGACTCTTCCCAAGGGAACATTTATAGCCTGAAGGGAAGAGGGAGAGGAATACCATGGTTCCTTCCGTCCCACGTGACAGGAGCATAAGCAACTGACATATCAATAGTGTCAGAAGTGTACTGACCAAGTAAAATCTCCCCTTCCCTCTGTGTGTGCCTTGCTGTAGAATTATTATTATTATTTAATTTAAAGCACTTTGTGCTGCATCATACACCCAATCAACACGAGATTCTAATGAACGTTCGTAAGAAAAGCAAAACGAGCAGGAGATCTTACCATCCCGAAGTGAGAGCGCGAATGCTACAGCAATGTACACTAGACTGAAGAATGTTGAAAATCCCAGCCAAATCCTTAGAGCAGACAAGTGAGGAATGCAAATTGCAAAAATGGCACATGCAAACCCAGCTATTGCAATAAAGTAAGGAAGCTTCATGGCGTTGTCATCCCTAAAAAGAACATAGACAGCCTGCAAAGCAAGTCGACAAAAAAATGATTAAAAAGGAGGGAAAAGAAAAATAAATGGTTTGGGCATCTCATCTCTATATCTTCATATTTGATACACCCTCCGTCCCGGATAAATGTTCCTACTTTCTATTTTGAGATGTCCCAACTAATGTTCCTAAAGACTTTTGATCTACCTATTCTCTACCATTCTTCTTAATATACCCTTAAAATTTTATTTAATATAACACATCCCAAAAAAACCAAAATATTTAGAATAGTTGAATTCAATTAATATTCATGGGTATTATCGTCAGAACACATTTTACAGCACATCATTAATTATGTTTCTTAATTACTGTATTTTATCTACTAGGAACATTTATCCGGGACAGAGGGAGTACAAGTTACAGAATAAATTTCATTTTTTGATTTTATAAGAAAAATAGATTGCATCAAAACGAGAAAGCAATTTACAAAAGGACGGATGGGAAGTCCGCCAGCAAAAGAAAAAAGAAAACAGAACAATACAAAAAAACTAGAAAAGGAAATTTCAAAGAATGATATAAACTAAGCCTTTTCGAAACATTTGGCATTCATACATCAATAGTTATTGACCAAGGGAAGTAAATGACTAAAATCACGGTTGCGGTCCTCAAAAGGAAGAACTATTACAACTAAAGATTTTGGTACGTACGTTCAAGGAAAAATGTTTAGATCAGAGGGAACCCAAATTTTGAAAAGTGATCTCACCTTTAGAGCCTGACCTGCCAGAATAACATATCCGACATTGATCATAAAAAGATTTACATATTGTAATGCCCACGTAAGAGAATAAGCTCTGGAACCTGCAATAGCAAAAATCTCATTCAAAGTTCTAAACTTTCATGTGCCAAAAGCAATTTGCACAATATAAAAGCATAAAGGTTCAATTTTCATTCACTGGTTTATCAGGCATTTCAAGTTTGCTAATTAAGCCATACCGTAAACGAATCCAGCAAGGTCCCTATATCTGATATGCCTCTTCCCACCAAATTCATGGAGCCTAGCAATAAGAACATTTGCATAGAGTGAAATGGCTGTGGCTGCAATTAAACCAACTACGCCGCCTACCCAACCAAGAGGAACCATGACTCCACCAGAGTATCCCAGCACATAAGCACTGTTGATACCAGTGGTGAGAACAAACCCCACTTGAAACCATGAATCTACAAAATAAAAAACGGCAATCAAGTTTGATCAGTTCAATTACTATCTGAACCAACAAAAGCTGATCATCAATTCATGAAGTACACCCAGAAACAATTCCTTTTCCTTAATGGTTCTATGTGGATGAGTTAGCAAAATGAAGAAGGTGAAGAATATATAAAGCACTCAGGACCAACTCTATACAACATAGTGAAAGTAGATCAAAAACAGAAAAAGAAAAGAAAAAAGGTAAGGAAGGCAAAAATGTAGCTCACTCCTACAGAGTAGGTAAAATGTCAAATGTTAGCACCCTTGTACAATTAAAGTGACTATTTTTCTGCTGTTACACTAAGGCTCGCCTTCCATTAGACGTTCTCTACTCCCTCCATAAGAGTTGTATTTTGACATTTCAGAGTCAAATTGACAATTTTTGGATCAATAATTTCCATATATTTATTTATTGTGGAGAGAAAAACAAAAAACTTTTGTAAGCTACTCTAATGGTAGCTTCCAAAATAAGTGTCCCCGTTCAGTTGTAGAAATTCTTTAAGAAAAAAAAAAAAAAGTAGAAATTCTTTAAGAAACTAGTCTGTACTCTATAATAACCATATTAATTGTGAATAGGGAAAAAAAAGAAAAAAGAAAAGAGCCCATTAAATTGACACTACTAAGGGATACTTGAAGGTTCATTCAAGGAGAACTGCATAGAGTTGGCTCCTTTCTTAAAATTCATGTACAATCAATAAGGAACACTTTGTCTCGGAAGGGAGGGAGCATGAATTTCGTAAAACAGTTAAATTCAAGTTGAATTTTCATTTGAAAAAAAGTAAAAATTTTGGCGGCAGGAGGTGTTTGAAATAAATCGAATGGAATTGGTTTGTTCAGATCAAAATATTCATGTAATAAAGCTAATAGTAATTTTTTTCATAACCAAGAAACACAAACAATTTCCCGCACAAGAATGAAAACCACACCAAAAGAAGGTGTTTCCAAGCGACATTGAATACTCAACAAAAAGAAAAAGCTAAATCCAGAAATAGAAATAGAAATAGAAATAGAAAAGACAGAGAATGGTGGTGTGGGGGGATTACCGCTGCTAATCTGATGGGCAGTGTCGGGAATTTCGACGTCTAATTGGTGGTCGGAATAAACCCTCCGGTGAGCAGAGCCACCAACGGCGTCGTCCCTGGGATTCTCCATAACAACCTCCTCAGGGCCTTCCCACTCCAATTCCAGGAGCAACACACTCTCCTCCCCCTCCAATGCCACGGGCTTTAACGCCAGCACAGCCCCCCTGTCAATCTCACTGACAATATCTCAAACTAACGTCAACCGTCGGTGGCGGAAATTAATGACAGCCACAAAATTATTTGCTATGGCCAATTTCGGTAAACACAATCAAACACAGCATGCGTATGAATGGATGAATTCACACACGCATATATATATATATATATATATATATATATACTAAAGCAATACACAGAGAGAGAGAGAGAGAGAGAGAGAGAGAGGGAGAGGCAGTGGGAGAGTGGGCTCGCATCCCAAGAGAGGAGAGAAAAGTCGTTGTTTGGGTGATTGACTTGTAAAAAGTAACTGCAGATTTTTTTGCACTTATTTTTTTGTTGTTGCTGTCTGGTTTACGGGTACCGCTCATCATAGCCCGCTTTGTGGGGTCGCTCGAGAGTGCCAACGGGTTAGATTTTACCACGACATTGATCTTTCCTACAAGGACACGTGTGCATAACCGACTGGCCAGCGGTTACTACCATTTCTCCCCTCTCGGTAGGCCGTTTTTCTTACGGGATTATTACGAGATTACGCAGAAAATATTCAATGACATTAGAATAACATGTGGTATATATACGTGGCGTTCAATGATCAATGTTGATATGCTATAATGTTAAAGTAAATTAAATGGATCTTGTTTTTAAGTTACTTTTAAGGGATAATAATTTTACAAGTCCCTCGACTATAATCGATTTTATCATTAATCTCTCAATAAAATTTCGTACAGTTTTCGTCTCTATCACTTTAAATTTGTACGCTGAAAGTCCTTTTGATAGATGCTGTTAAATTTTTTTTGTTAACTGTGATTGGTGTATATAGATGATCTTCTTATAACACGATCCAGTACTGCTTTGATTAAAAAAGTCAAAACCTATTTACATTTTACCTTCCCCATTAATGAGCTTGGATCTTTGAGGTACTTCTTTGGCTTAGAAGTTGCAAGGAACAATACTGGCATATGCATCCACCAAAGGAAATATGCTCTTGATATCCTCACAGACGTTGGGCTTCTCCATGCCAAACCAGTCTCTACTCCTATTAAACAAAACCACAAGTTGTCATCAAGCACATTCCACTCCTCCAATTCAGCTGCATACAGAAGATTCATTGGCAGAATGATTTATCTGTCTATTACAAGACCTGACATCTCTTATATTGTTCATATTCTCAGCCAATTTATGGCCAAATCTACTGAAGAACACTGGAATGCAGCCCTGAGACTAGTCAAATATATTAAAAGTAGTCTTGGTCAAGGACTCTGCTCTCTTGCTCTTAGCGCTTATTGTGACTTTGATTGGCAGCCTACCCAATTACTAGGAGATTAGTATCTGGCTTTTGTGTCTTCCTAGACAATTCATTGGTATCATGGAAATGCAAGAAGCTTAGTATAGGAGTATGACAAATGTATGCTGTGAAGTGAAATGACTTGTATCCGTTCTCAAGATTTTCAGATTCAGCTTATCCTCCAAGTCCCTCTGCATTGTGACAACAAATCAACTATCCACATAGCTTCAGACCCAGTGTTCCATAAATGCACAAAACACATCGACATTGATTGTCATCTTGTGCGAGAAATGATCAACAAATGAATTATTGCAACTCATCATATTACCCCTCATGAATAACCTGCAGATCTCTTCACTAAGGCCTTAGCTTCTGCTCCATTTTGTCACTTACTTTTTAAGTTGCGATTTCAAAATTTATTTGGTACTCTTAACTTGAGAGGGGGTGTTGAAGCACACAAGACTAAGGAAGGATATGAGGAAGGATTACCATGCAATGAAGGAATAACCAAAGGGGGTGAGTCTGCAACAAAGATAAAGCTTGTAATTGAAAAGGGTTTATTTGTAAATAGCTTAAAGCTCCAGGGTAGCGAGTGTAATTGTTCTATTCCTAGACTGTTAATTCAGTTTTATCTCATTGTGTATAAATACTCCCCTTTAAGTTGTAATACAGAAAAAAGATCAATATACACTGGAAATATAATTAAGAATATCTCCAAGTTCTCTCCCTCTCTCTCTCTCTCTTTCAAAACTCATCAATCATCATTACATTAGATGAGAAAATAAGTGTTTAATTTTTTATTTTTCAAGGAAATTTCATTTTAATAGTACATATATATATATATAATAGTTGGTGAAGGTAGATTATTAAAATAACAATTATTCTGGAACGAAAATAGTAGTAGTAGTAGTAGTAGTAGTGTTTTTGTTTACAAAAAAGATTGGAATGCTTGGGATTTGGGCATCAGACAGAGAGATGTTTCGTGGGAGAGACAAACTAAAGAAGTTTGGATTCAAAACGGAGTGGTGTTGGGTTGGGTGGCTATTAGTATTAATTAATTAATGTCCCAACCCAAAAAATATTATTCTAAAAATAAGAATCGATCTTAGTATTTTGGATTGTTGTTTCCTCTTACTATTAATTATGACCGAATATATACTACTTAAATAATTTTCCAAGAGAGTCAGTCAAAGTCATATATGCATAATGCATGAATCAGAATCATGCAAGGTGAAGAAAGATATCTCAAAAAGGAATGAATGAAGGATCGAGGGAGCTAACTTAGCTTTCTTTTCTTTGTTTTGGAAATGCATGCAACGGACGGAGGAGACTAACCCATCATCATGTTATTGGTTCTTTGACATATATATATATATAGAGAGAGAGAGAGAGCTAACTATATCCCCAAATCAAATGATCCTCTTCCCCTGCTGCTGCTGCTGTGGTCCTTTTTTCTTTTTTGTTCCCTTATCCGATCATTGAATACAAATATATATATATATATATATATATATATATATATATATATATATATATAAAAGGCGACTTAGTTATAGTCAGAACTAGCTAGGATCACCTTTGAATTTTACTTACTGTCTCTCTCTCACAGATGATTTTTCAGGCAAAGCGTGGGGAAAACCAAGTCAACACAGATGAATTTAGGCAAACATGGGAAAACAAAGTCCACCACGTAAAGTTAAGTAAACCAACCAACCTTAGATTAGAACATGTAAAATGTAATATTTTTTTCATATTTTTCTGTCACACGTCAGACCAGTCAAACAAAGATAATCAATCTAATGCAATTATCCTGAAAATATTAAGTTGTAATTTTCAATCACTTTTATTATTCTATTTACGACACTTTGTTTCTCTCTCGAACACTGCACTGAACATAGTAACTCTAGCATTCACCGACAAGGGAACAAAATTAAAACTAAGAGGACATCTGATCTGTAATTCTCAAGTGAATGGAAGGGCCAGAGCAATTTAACAAACAAAATTTTGTAAGCTCGCTCGCATCCCATGAAAAGTTTCATTTTCGGTAGAGTTGGGATAAGTTTTACTCCCTCCATTTCACCTAAAGAGTTTATGTTTGAAAAGTTTAGTGTCATTGAATCTGGTCATAATTATAAAAATACCTAAGCACAACCAAAATTATTACAACATAAGTAGAGAGTAAATACAAAAAATTATAAAAATTGTAAGCATAATTTTTTTTTTAAATTGACCGTTTAATTGAAAAATCACAAAATAGTATTAGTACACTCTTTGCTTGGAACGGAAGGAGCAGTATATTATTACTGCTCCACTGTTTAGGGATTTTATTATAAATACCACTACCTTCTTCTACAATGATGAGAAATTATTATGACCTACAAATCACATTTCTCATTTTTGTTTTATATACTAATAAAATATCAGCACCCTCTTATTAAAAAGGAAGAGTGAGGGAATGAAAGAAACACCCCCCACCCCCGCTTGTCTATTTCATTGAAAACAACACACCACTTTTAAATTATTAATTATCCTTTCACTTCTTTATTTTTTATTTAAATTCTATTGGAGGGATTTTATTCTTTATTAGCCAAAAACTTATAAATGACTTTCTTACGGTTATTTTATGTGAGACGAATCTTTCTAATTTGACTCATCGTGTGTTGGTGGGCTGAGTTATGAGAGAGTAAAATTTCGTCAAACAAATTAGGATCCGTAACACAGGTCTCACAGGAAACCTACTCTCTTTATTATGGATCTTCCAATTATTTCTTTTCCGTTATCGTGGTTTTCTTTCTTATTTTGTAAAGATCAAAATAAAAAGTAACAAAGGAGATTTATAGAAAGAAAGATGGTGTGACAAATGAGTAAGAAAATAAAAAATCAAGAAACTGTTACGTATAAAAGATAAGAGAGTAAAGTAAAGATGTAGATGAAATAGATAATTTTATTTTTGGGAGCAATGTATAATACAAGCCGAGGGAAGGGAGAAGGAACTATTCAGGAGTAAGTGAAATGAAAACATGAGATTGATATTTATAGTAGAGCGATACTTCTTCATTAAGCTTCGTAAAGCTTCTCCAATAAACTTTCCTAAACTTTCTCAGTGAGCTTTCTTCGTAAAGCTTCTCCAGTAAGCTTCGTTGAAGCTTACTCAATAAGCTTTGTCATATGACTTCTCTTGTAAGCTTCTATTAATTGGCTTCTGACCAAAAAGACATCCATAAAATATATATTACAACAGAAACTAAATAAAATATGCAAACCTAAATGCACCCAAAGTTGTTAAAATTACAAATTTGGTTACGCTGAACTATATTCTATCGAGCTCTCCAAAGATAAAGAAGAGAGGGAAAAGTAAGACTTTCTATTGGAGTAGATAGAACCAAAGTAAAAGAAGAATATACATACATATATGAGCTTTCTTCAACCCAACCCACTGGAGCGGGAGGGGGTTAAGCTTTTTGACTCGGTTTCCACCACTAATTTCAGTATAGTCAAAAAGAAATGGAATCCGGCAACTTAATAGTATAGTTTAGATAAAGAATGATGTCAGTTGAAAATAGTGCATCTCATCTCATGTTCTACGGTTGCTAAATTTCTCTACATATTTCTAAATAGATGGGGACGGAGGAATAAATTCACATTTCCACCAAATGGAAAAAGGAATAATATTTGTGGTCACGCAAAATACATTTGTAAAGATGTTGACAAATTGGAAACCTAGTTGCGTGCACACTTGTAGTTAAAGCAACAAAGTTGAGATGCCTGCCTACGGAAGCCTCTCAACAAACAAAGGAGTATTTTTTCTGAAGACCTATGCACTAATTCAGGCAAGGCAATCTTGTTGCCTTCTCTAAGACTTCACTTTCATGTTTGTCTTTGGATCTTAAAACAACAATGACACCTAAAGCTATTCTGATACTCACTATTCTTCAGGGAGATTTTGCAGCAGTGCTTCGTTCAATGGCATTTGCAACAGCGGCAACACCTGCTTTACTTCCTGTTCACGTGAACCTGCAATGGTGTTTGCAACAGTGGCATTGAGGCAACGACACTCAACTAGGATGATGGAATGGAAGATTACTTTTAGAAGTAGGAAATGCTGGCAGGGGAAGCTTTGCAGCAGAACTTGGCACCCTTTTGGGACAGTCTTGAGCTAGCAGTGACTCAGATGTTTTTACTTTCTTTTGAAAATGTAAGTTCGAGTTTTATTTGCGCTGAGTTGATAATAAGAGATGGAAGGTGGATTTTCATTATCATTAAGAAAACAAATGAACTCTGGGGAGTGTCACATACAATTAAGAGAATATCAAAATATTAGATTGAGCCTCTGAGAGCATCTTATATTTGCTCGTATACAATAGCATAGATCTAAAAATTGTTTGAAATTCAGTACTCCGTATCATTTTATAGCAATAACTTTTCTAGTTAAAGCCTGACAGTTCTTTGCAGATGTGTAGAGGGTTCCAGCAAGCCTGGCACAGGAGCATGATCAAAGAGAAGTTATTGCAGGATCCACTAGCACTCGTGGGTTGTAAGCTTACAAACTGATTGCATGATTAATATTTCCAATGATAATGAACTCATAAGCAATACTCTGCTCAGAACTTCAATTCAATCTACTGTAGCTCAGGAGGTTAAATATATAAGACGAACCTTACGAGCTAGAGTGAATTGAGCTCAAGTTTGTAACCGCGGATCGCATATGGTTTCATTGCAATGGAAAATAGTAACCCTTACTTGCATGCTAGGCTGGCTAATTGTAATATAATTGCTACAAATGACACTAAATTTGATAATAGTTTTCAAATCAATGCAATAATATATGAGCAAATCTGAGAGGCTCTCAAAGGCTCCCGCCTTCAAAATCCAACTTTCGGGATATCCTTTTAGTTCTCACTCTCCAATCTGATCTTTTACTGATAATCAAAACCTTACTACCATCATTTCTCAAGCCAAAAAAATACTCGAACTTCAATCATACAAAAGCAAAAAAAATAAAATAAAAGGGTGATATAAGGTATACGCAATGAGACAGCACAAAAAAGAAAGATAAAATTCCACCTTTCGAATTTGAAGAAAATGGAACTTTCTATTGGGGTCATATAAGCACAAAGATCAAACCCCTAAATCCATGAACCAAACAGAGACTAGAATTCCTTATGATAACGAAAAGCAAATCAGAACAGATGTGCATGGACTCTTGAAGTATAAAGAACATCAAAGAGTACCAGCTTTCTTCCAAGTTCTAACTTCTAAGCACTACGAGCAAGCTTCTAGATTAAATGTTGTCCTTGATAGTAATGTCCTGTCACCAATATAGTCAAATAAATCAAAGAAATTGAATGCGTCTAACGAATCTATCAGCCATTGCTATACAAGGTGATAGGGGTTAAACACATTCTTACCATCCTTATCCGTCTCAACCCAACCCAACCCAATGCCAGGTCTAATGAGCCTATTGGCCATCGCTCTACATTGAAACATGGACAACATTCTATTTCCCCAAGGCTTTGAACTTTTTTGTTGTTTAAAGCTTTGAAACAATTCATGTTAATCAATGGAGGTTACTAATAAAAACTTTAATTGTAAATTGTTTACGCAAAATGCTAAGTGCAAACGCAGAACCAGATGACAGATGGGATATCTTATTCCTTATGAAGCGCAAACTAAAGTGTTCAATACTTAAAGGGTGACATCTACTATGCAAAAATTGTCCTAGGACTCGTAACGCCCCAAGTGATTGGGAAAAGGGGTGAGTTGAGTTGTCGTAGTTGAGTACTCGTAACTATAGGCTGCCTCATACCATGACATCCTGTACACAACCAAATGAGCCAAGCCTATCCTTTCCAAGAAAATTCATTCTCTGACCTTACTTTCTAAGGATGCATTTTTGTTGTCGACAATACAGAAATTCAAATGTTAGAGAATTTTAGGTTAGTATCATGTTGAGTCATTTGCAGATTCTTTGACAACATTTTGGGCCAAAATCATCATCACACGATTTCCTTTCCAAAGGCCATCAAACAGCTTTAAATGGCCAAAATATCACATTGTTAGGGGTCATCGTATAAGGTCCTGCCTATTTCTGAGGAATATAACTTGGCATTACAGTTGTTAAAGACTTGTCAGGGATGTGACAAGGCCCAACTCTCGCCTCACATGGCTCAAGCTCAGCCCATTCAACAAGGCATGCTCGTACGCTGATGGATGAGTATTTTACTCATTTATTAAGTATTTATCTGGCTTAAACTTTGTTAATTCTCGGGATCTTTGTTATCTAATACTCCCTCCGTCCCTAAATTATTGTCTTGTTTGACCCGGCACACGAATTAAGAAAAAACAATTGACTTGATAATTAATATTGGTATAGTGTGTAGTTTCCTTTAATACCCATGAGCATGTGGCCCATAATTAAATTAGGAAGAAAAAGTAGGGAAAAATTGGTAGAAGTGTTGTCCTAAAAAGGAAACTTTCAAACAAGACAATTAATTTGGGACGGACAAAAAAAGAAAGTAAAACAATAATTTAGGGACGGAGGGAGTATGTGTTTTTAATGTATTTTGTAGTTTCAAGGACTTGGGGAACAAATAGGCAATTTTGGAAGACTTTAAAGCAAATTTGGAAGACGAGGGACCTTTGTGCAAAATGCTGGAAGCTGAGGGTTAAAACTGAAAGTTGTCCATCCCACCCTAACAAAAGAACGCAGCATGTTGCTGCTATTTTGGCGTGCAGCCTCTTTTGGCTGCTTTGTCAAATTGTACCCCTTTTTTTTTTGGTTGTTGTACATTAATAGGATATAAATATATCCTTTTTAGGTTAGAATTGGTAAAAAAGGCATCTTGTATTATTTTTCTTTGTCTATAAAGAAAGTTAATTCAAGAACGGTTCAAAGGTTTTGTAGGAATTGGAAGTAACTTGTATCAAAACCTTAAGTCTTAATTTATATTTTATTCAATCAAATTGTCTTGTTTATTAGAAAAGCATTTTACCAATCTATTCAAGGTGTTTTATGCAAGTCAGCTTCTACAGCTGTTTAGATTATCAGGGTATAATCAAAATACATAAGTTATATGTTTGTCATCTTTTGTGATAATCAGATCCTGTTGATTTATGAAAGTGCTTAGATAGGGTTTAGGTTCATTGTTCTTCGTATGCTTAATGGGTTTTTAATTGCTATATAGACGGATCAAGAAACTATAGTAGTTAGGAATACTAAGATTGCAAATCGTGACGAAAGCGTCTCAATCTTTACCATTGCAAACGAACCTTTGACATTGATTGATATTTTTCTTATATGGACATAAGGCGGAGATATAAAGTGGATCCAAATTCCTAGGCTTTTCAACCTTAATTTATCTCAATTTACTATTTTGATTAATTAGTCTATTTTTAGTTTAGAGAATTCAAAAGTCCTGTTTTTATTTATTGTTTAGTTAAGAGCTTATTTTAATTGAATCAAAACTCAAGTCTCTGTCGACCTTTGTCTTTGTTCAACTATACTCCGGTATACTCATGCACGTGCGAGGTATTATTTCTTACATCATACACCTATGCTCCATGTTCCGAGGGCAAGCCTATATTTTCTCTTTGAAGTTTGCAAAATCTAATTCTTTTTTATTAGCTTAATGGGATCCTGTCACCGGTAGAGGACCTTGGGGTGCAAATCCGGTGTTATGCAAGCATCGTCATAAGTACAATTATATCATCCAAATGCATAAAACGTATAAGATCACTCTATTGTTCCAAATACCACTAAAAAATCGATTTATGCCCATGTTTGGTATCATATATTCCTCCTTTGGCTCATGTTCACGTTGGGATTTTAACAACTATGTTAGACAGCACAAGGTAACTTTGATGCTCACGGGGGGGATAGGTGACCTAACAGACGAAAATAACTCTTTCAACAAAGTACTACTATTTCCTTACAAGTACCAAAAAGTAATACTCCCTCCGTTCCTAAATTATTGTCTGAGTTGATCCGGCACACAGATTAAAAAAATTCAATTGACTTGATTATTAATATTGGAATAGTATTGAAAAAGTGTGTTGTTTCCTTTAATGCCCATGTGTATGTGGCCCATAATTAAAGTAGGAAGAAAAAGTAAGAGTAAAATAGTAAAAGTGATGTTCTAAAAAGGAAAGTTTCAAACAAGACAATTATTTTAGAACGGAAAGAAAGACAATAATTTAGGGACGGAGGGAGTAGTATAATCTAGAAGGTCAAACAATCTGAGGAATTTCCATGTTCAAGATATGTAATACTCCACAATTTAGATCAGAGATATTAGATACATACTCAACAATACAGATAAAGAGTTTCCATTCACCAAATTAGCAACCGCAACTACATTGCGTGTAATGATACAAAACAAAGATCAAAAAATCACAACATGAACTTATATAAACAGACGTACCTACACAAATATTAGCTGCTCCCTATTTCTTAACATCTTCAGAGCTATCCTTCACAAGTACATCAATCTTTTCATACCTGAAATCCACCGGGCAAGGAAAACGCACTGCTTGAGCCGTTGAGTCCCTATCAACAAACATTGTATACAGAAACAACAACACCAACGCAGCCAGTGCTCCACAAGTAATCGCAAAGATGAACCCAGAAAGATAACAAACACCTTTACTATATTTTGATTTCTTCCCACCACGAGTAAAATCCTGTGGATTCACTGGTTGAGAATGCATCCATTTCGGTACGCTTTCAACTTTACTCCTCCATGAATACAAACTTGTAGTCTGTAGAGAATCCCCGCTGGACGAAAGTAACCCTAACACAACTTTTTCTTCCTTCCACATTTCCCCCAAATCGATTGCATAACTGAGCAACGGCTCATCGGGCCTCGGTTCACCCAATTTGCCCAACCTAACATCTAATCTCTTCATACTAGCATGATAATCAACCCAAGACAACAATTTCACTCCACTGTTTAAAACAATGTTGATTTTCGAAGCATTGCTGACCCTAACAGATACAAGACTAGACACATCAACTCCAACATGATTTGCATTTTCATCCCCCACATTTCCATCAAATAAAGTATCATACTCAATACCTACAAATCGATTTTCCTTCGAAAGCCCAAACGAGCCTTTTCCGGGGAATTTCGAGGGGAAATCAGTCGGAACAATTACCAGAGCTAACCCGTCGCCGTTTTGAGGTGAGATTGAGAATGTGAAGTGACTGGAAAATGACACCGAATTTGCAGGGTTCGAGTGGATGAATTTGAAGGGTTTGCTATGAATGAGAAGGCCCAAGCTAGACCGCATTGGATGATTGAGTTGTACAATGCCGCCATTGACGATTTGGGCGTCGCCGTAGAGTGCGGTTTGCGGTTCGAAGTTAGGGTTGCTGTCGAGTGATTGGGAGGAGCGTGTGAAAACGGGGTTTGAAATTAGAGTGAGAAGGGAGAGGACTAGGAAATAGGTGGGGTTAGACTTAATAGAGTCGCTGAATGTAGTAGGAAATGCCATGGATCGTCTTCAATGGTGATCGGATTTTTCTTGTGAAACGAGTTCCCCCCTTTTTGACGAAAGGCTAGGGTTTGTACTTCCTAATTGAGTGTGGGAGTGGAGAGTTCACATGTGCTCAGTGCGCTCTCTCTCTCTCTCTCTCTCTCTCTCTCCAAATAGAGTTGGAATTAAATAATTGGATTAATGACACCACTAGTCCCTTGACTATGGCCGATTTTATCAGTAGTCCCTTAATAATTTTTTTCAAATTTTAGTCCCTTGACTATGAAAATTAGACACGGTTGGTCCTTTTGTTGGATGCCGTTAGTATTTTTCCGTTAAGTCCGTCATGTGCTCATCACGTGCCTTTGGTTAAGGGTATTTATGAAATTTCACGTGCAAAGATATTTTCTAATACTTAAAACAATATATTATTTTTTCTCTCTCTCCTCTTCCCCGACACATCTTCATCCCCTACATTGTTACTGACCTCCCCTACCCACCCACCCACCAACGAACCACCCCCCACCCCCTTCCTTTTCAACCCAATCATCATCGCCGAAAATAATCATCATCGCGGCCGCAGCAATTGCCCGCGACTCCGTTGCCGTCTTCGCCTGGAAGGGTTTACGGGTGACTCATACGAGTGGTGTACTGAGTAAGAGCTCGATGGGGCCTTGGCTGTGGGCCCGACCTGATCGTTAATGGTGCCGACAACTAGAGATGTTAATCGGGCTGGCCCTAACGGTTTCGGGTTAAACGGTCCAATTTTTTCGGGCCACTGATATTGCGGACCTAACCCTAACCCTAGCGGATTTTGGGCTAAACGGGCCACTAACGGGCAATGACTAAAAAAATAAATACATCACAATCTAAATAATAAAAAAAAACCAAAAAAATTCTTAGCAAACAATAGACATAATAAATACTAGTACTAAAGTATAACTCAAGCACATGATTTTGATTCATTCTCCAACACTAAAAGTCTAAAAATACTAAAATTATCATATGTTCAAAAACATAACAATAAACATCTTCATTCTTCAACAACATTCGAGCCTTCCGTCGAGAAAATATCTTCTTCCAATTTCTCTTCATCTACGATATATAAAACAATAAAAATGTACATATAGAAAGCAGGCTAAGCAGCAATGCTAAGCAAGTAAAAGTGTTACAATTACAAGGTAAGATTGAGTGGAGAGCAAGAATGAGAATGGTCCTCATCACCATCATACATTCATACTATATTAGCACATAAAAATCTACTCCATTTTAGAAGACCAAGAAAAATTAACAAAGAGAAGCAACAATCAACAATTAGCAAGACTTTCTGAGATAAGTCATAATTAAAATGATTGAAATAACTACTCCATTTTAGAAAACAAGGAAAAATCTACTGTGATTTCTACATAAACCATGTTAAGAGGCAAGAAGTTCAACAACTCCCTTCGATTGCAATTCCAATATAAAGCGCACAACATACATCTAAAAACATCTCATCGAGCAGTGTAAAATTTCTTCTATAAGGAACAGGATGTTCAAAGCCAAACCTATCGTAAGTCGCAAGCAGTCTAGTGGGGATGTGTGGCTTAGACTCCGGTGAACGCCAAACGGTGGCAAGGTAGGTGGGCGGCGGTTGGCACGGCAATCAACTATTGTGGGTGGGTATGGAGGCGAGGAGGAACCGAGGAAGTTGCGGCCTTGCGGGAGACGGCCGACGGGAGCGCCGTGACGGACCGAGTGAGAGACGAGAGCGAGACAGAGAAATATCGGGTCTTTCCTTTCCTTGTTTCACTGGCGGGCCTAAGGGCCGGGTAGGGTTTAGAAACTTTACTCTTTCTCTTTACAATTTTTTCTTTTAGCCCATATACAAATTACAAGTTACTCCCAACACCTTGAATTTTTTATTTATTTTACCCTCACTGCGGCCAACTCGAAGCCCCGAGCCGGCCGAAAACCTGCACTATAGGGCCAGCCCGTTTAGCCCGGATGTTTAAACGGGCCAAAAAACTTCAACCCTAACCCTAATTTTTTCGGTTTAATCGGGTCAACCATACGGGCCGTGACCCTTTTAACATCTATACCGACAACGCGATGTTGTTGATTCACGAGGGGGTGAAGACAGAGGAAGAGTTTGAAAGACTAGGAAGATTTTGGATCCGACGGCGACACGATGCTGTTGATTAGGTTGAAAGGCTGTGAGCTTTTGAAATGCAGCGGTGGTGGTGGGTTTGAAATGGAGTTTTTATAGGTAGTGGCTTAGTTTCGTGACGAAGTTCCTGACGCTGCATTGTGGAGCTGGATCTATAAAAGTTGATGTATAGCTTTCTTATCTACTATGCTATGTTTCTGAGAATGAATCTAAACCTTGAAATTGGATCTTGACCAAAGCTGGTCTAAAATTTGAATATGAACTCCAATTTCAATTTCATGGCTTGAATTCTATACTTACAAACGTTATGTTTGTGTCACTAGTTTGCGTTTCTTTTTCCCTTCTGATGTTTGCATTTCTATGCTTACAAACGTTATGTTTGTGACACTAGTTTGCAATGTTGATTTGTCTCATTTGCAGCGGTGGGTTTGAAAGTTGAATATGTTTGGATAATTGAAAGGAAGTAATTGGAAGTAATATGTGTGATTTGAGTTTTCATGGAAATAATTGGAAGAAATTTGAGTGATTTATTGAGTGGTTTCTTGAGTTTGGTGGTGGTGGTGGACTGGCAGTGGTGGTTTCTTGAATTATTGGCCATAGAAGATGGTTTGGTGGTGGTGAGTTTGGTGGTGGTGGTGGACTCGCAGTTTGAGAAGATGAGTATTAGGGCTTTTTTTGGAGAGAGAGTGTCACTAAATTAATAAATATTAAATTTCTCTAATTATTAAAATACACTAAAACCTAATTTTAAAAATAATTTAGTGTTAATGACACTACAAGTTATACAGAGGTACGTGAAATTTCATAAATACCCTTAACCAAAGGCACCTGATGGGCACATGATGGACTTAACGGAAAAATACTAACGACATCTAACAAAAGGACCAATCGTGTCTAATTTTCATATTTAAGGGACTAAAATTTGAAAAAAAATTGTTAAAGAATTACTAGTAAAATCGATCATAGTTGAGGGACTTGTAATGTCATTAACCCTAAATAATTACTCCATTCCTTCTGAAATGAGTGTCAATTTAAAATTTTCTTAACGTGAAACGGGTGTTTAATTTTAGGGTAAATTACAAATAATCCCACTCAATTATAGGTTGGGTTTGAATTAGCCCTTCAACTACTAATTAAAGCAATATGCCCCCCTCAATCATAGCATTTTCTTTAGTCGTAGCTTCTGTTTAGGTACTGCCATTTGAGTTGACGTAAAATGTCCATGTAAGACTCATGTGACCTTTAGACATTTTTTTTAACCATAGTGCTCTTTTGGTATTTTAATTGACTATACTACTCTTGTTGTTCTAAGACACTATTTGTACATAAAGATGATCATTTAAATAATTTCTTATCTTTATTTTGAATATTATGATAAATATCATACGTACAGATGGTGACGTGAGTCTTTGGTGGACAAATTTCGTAAATTCAAACCGCGGTGTCTAAATAGAAGGTGCAATTTAAAAAAATATTATAGTTGAGGGGACACACTGCTTTAATTAGTAGTTGAGGGGGGTAAATTAAACTCGATCCATAGTTGAGGGAGCTATTTATAATTTACCTTTATTTTTATATAAACTAGTTAAATTTACATTCGATAACCATTGTAGTGTTCACTTCCGATGCTATAACATATGCATTAAGGGTATTATGTAAAAGTCAAGAGAAGGTCTCATATTATACCATAACAATGTTAAAACATTGTTATGAACTAGTAATTTAGCTTGTGCTCTGCACGTGTTGTTATTTAATTTAGTTGCACATCATATTCTATAATTGCATTGAAGAGTTTTTTCTTCTTTAAAAAATATGTAAATTCTAGGTGACACCTAATTTTTTCACATTCACATTTGCATTGGTGATGCTCTAAACATCTTTGATAGTACACATTCATCGGGAAGATAGATGGATGAATTGGACATTTTAAACTTTTTTTTTGCCTCTGATATATATATATATATATATATATATATATATATGTGTGTGTGTGTGTGTGTGTGTGTGTGTGTGTGTGTGCAGGATAGTAAGAATAAGAAAGATTTTTATTTTTATTATTGTTGATACATGAATTTAAATGGCATCCTGATCTAGAGAACAACAACATCCAAGAACTGTTCACTACTCCACAAGCCATGTATTTGACACCACGTTTCAGCATTTCTTGTGAAAAACACTCGAACTGCAAGTGTTAGGCCAGCCCTCTAAGCCCATCTATAGTAATTAAGACTACTACGTAACCAAAATGTAGATTAATTATATGGCAGATGTTATTTCAACTACAATTTTTTTGTTAATTCACTACATTATTAATTATTACATTAAATAGATATATGTTTGAACAAAATTACCCTTAATTATTTATCAATATTAAGTTGACTAACAAAGTTACTTTTCTAATTACCTTTCAATATTATTTTCTAATTCAAAACATATTAAATGATCATTGATTAGAGTTCACATAACGACATTATTATTCCTTTTTTATTTTTATTTATTTTAAATTTTTAATCAATTAAGCTCACGACTAGAGTCACATTGCATTATAGAAAAACTAATATCATTAAAATATTTTTTGTCAACCGAACTTTGAAAAAATATGTGATATTTGCTTATTGAAATAAATATTAATTTCACAGTTAGATTTAAAAGATTCAATTGTAAAAAATTAATCCTATAGTACAATTATATTGTGGTGTAGCATCGTAAAATTTTAATACCTTTTCTCTAAAATTTTGAATTGATTGAAATCGATAATCAATTCAATACCTAACATATTGCTATTATTGAATTTATTTTTTAAAATAATATTTTAATTTAATTAAAGTTTTTTATTTTAGTAATTCACATATTTTCTAAAATTTTGATTGATAAATTTTTTAATTTTTTTATAATGAAACATGAAACAAGTCATAAGCATAATTGAAATAACATATTTATTAAAAATAAATATAATTAGAAAAATTAAAACCACCTCGTTTGTTGATATGTTAGGAATTAAAAGGTAATTTAAAAATAAGAATTATATTAATCAACTTCAAATGGCAAGTAATTAATTTAGGGGTAGTTTTGTCCAAATATATATTTATTTCATGTAATAATTAATAATGTAGTGGATTAGCAAAAAATGTAATGGAAATAGACTCTCGCTATATATATATATATATATATATATATATATATATATCGAGAGTCTATTTTCACTACAATATTTGCTTATCCACTACATTTCTTAAAATTTAATTAAGTTAATCAATGTCTTGACACAATCACCCTTCAAACCTACCTTATTTAATTGTTTCCCTTTCTAATTTTTGTATTTTATTTGTCTTTGTAAATAATATTATTTTTAATCATGCACAAAAAATAAAAAAATTTATATGTAAAAGCTTGAAAAATATGAATGAAACATCTAAAAGGAAAATAATACATAGGTCTGATTTTTTTTTTTTTTGCTTACATATAAGAAAAAAATATAAATAATAAAATAGACTAAACAAAAGAGTGGCACGAGTTATATAATATTACATTACGGGGCACAAATTATGAATTTTGAATTAATAACTTGAATAAAAAATTAATTAATGAATGTATGTTTAGCGATTACTTAAAAATATTTTACAATAAACAGTAAATTGTGCAACATCTTTCTGTTTTTTTGACATTAAATTTAATTTGCTTGAAACAATTTTTTTTGAAGAAATTAAATGAATAATAATAGATAGATTTAATTTTTTAGTGTTGACAAATAGACATAATTTATTTGAGAAGATACGAAAAGTAAAAAAAATTATTTGAAGTAATAAAAGAAAACTAAAACAAATTAATCGATTACAAGAATCTTGTGAAGGTTATTTACAAAGTTTGAAAAACCTCACTGAGTTAAATTTTTTCATATAGCTTCGATTACAAGAAGGGCATGAAAGGAATGAAGGTATGAAGCTTGTGAAGGTTATCTAATGGAGTGAAGGGTAGTTTGGGTATTTTTTAAAAAACAGACGGAAAATTTGACGTTAACAGCTTGAACGAGGAATCTCACAAGAAAATACAAATCGAGTAACTAAAATAAATTTTTTTGATGAGAAGGAACCAAACGCATAATTTTTGTAAAGTAAAGGGACCAAATAATTATGTATTTCTATATAAGAGCCTAAGAGGTGCAAACTCCATGGAAATGGGGGATTCTTGCTAGTAATTGTTTGGTTGAATTCAGCAATAGGTTAGAGCATCCATCCACAGTGGAGCCTGCTACACACACCCTAAAACTAATACAGTACATTTTAAAATCCAAAGTGAACCCCCAAACCCACCTCCTAACTCTAAAATCAGCTAAATCAAACTCAAAATATAGAATGGGATTTACTTGGACAGTAACTCTCACCCCGAACGTCTTTCTCTCTCCACAAAGCACCTACTTCGCCTTCTTCCCTCTCCCAGTGTATTCTCTTCGCCATTCCCCTCCCTTTCATCGAGTACGAATAAGAGATTTCTACGAGAGCATCAGCCTCAATTTCTGGTACTCCTTCAGCTTCCATTTCAGTGAAAGAAGAGCCGAAATTTTAGGGCTTGAAACAATCTGTCCGCCCCCAATTTCAAGGCCATCTCTCAAGCTGGGTTTGAGAGATGAGCCAAAATTTTACGCCCAGACCCGAATACTGGGTATGCTTCTTCATTCTATCTCATTTGGGAATTGAAATGTGTTCTTTTGAATACTGGGTTGTTTTTAATATTTCGAATTAAGTTTCTTTTGGAATTTGAAATACTTCATTTTTCATTTTTGATGGGAGTTTAGCGGGGTTTCTTGGTACTACAGCTGTTGAATGTAGTGTGTGACTGTTGTCTCAGATTTGATTGCAATAAATAGACTTTTTTGTTAATTGTGGATATTCTTTTCTAAACATTTGATTACTGTAAAATAATATAATGAAGTTTTATTGAATTTAACAAGTTCCTCTATTCAGAATTTTGTTTGTCAATTGAGAGTAATTCCTTTCGTGTACTATCATATATATTTTCTTCTATGTTTTTGATTAACAACAAAATTTTAGGAAAACTTCAATGCTCAACTTTCCCTTGATGCACAAATGCAGGAAACAATAATACATAGTAAAGTTTCTAGGAATCGGCATTAGCAATTAATTTACAATTATACTACGGCACTTTGCAGTACAGTACGTGAAATATTTAATACAAATAAAATAAAATAATAATAGTTAAAATTTAGAGCTCTAATTAGATTATTGTAATGGGGTTTATTAAGTTAATTGCTTCTTGTTTGTTATTATGAAATTTTGTGTAGATTACCCTTATTTGGAATTGCAAAATTTGGGATTTTTGATGTTTGCCATTTTGGGGAAATGATTGATTGTTATTTTGTTAATTTCTTTTAGGTGGATTACCCTCATTTCGCAAAGCTGTGTTCGTTGGTTGGTAGCATTGACTGCTCTTGATCACTGGTCACAAGAAGTGAAAGTGCATTTCGAACTCATGTCTTGCTTCATATATTTCGTTGTGATATTCTCTATTCTTGAGTTGGTCTATACCTTGTTACATACTACTTGTCTGAGGCCAACCTGTTAGTTGATACTCTTATGTGTGAAAAATTACATTCCTGATGCAACAAATGTTAAATTAGTTTACTATCCTAATGTTTTCCTTTGTCAACTATGGTGGAACAATAAATAGCCCTTCCTTCTTAAATTAGTTTACTATCCTGGCCTAGTGCATTTTCGAACTCATTTCCTATTCTATTGTCTTGAGTGAGTCTTATGTACAACAAATATACAAGGGCCAAGGGTCATTCCCCTACATACTTTAAGAAGATTAATTGCTTTAATTGGATGGAAGAGCAGTTACTTAAATTAAAGGGTTGATGTGTGTCATGTGTTCAATATCTTTCAGTCTATCAATTCCTTAGTGTGCATATCTTGGATCAATTGATATTTAGAAAGTGATGTTCTTGTTTTTGTAAGGAGCAAAGTTCTTGTGGCTATTTTGCTTGGGTTGACCCTCCTGCATGTGCAAGAGGAATGAAATTGTGGGTGGAGCTAATGAGCAAATACTTTGAGTTAAAAAGGAGTAATGAAGAGCTTCAAAGGAGGCATTGTCAACTTGAAAAGAAAAATGCTGAATTAGAACACATTGTGGCAAGAAATAGTTCTACCAGTAATGATTCAAATACAAAAATGGTTGAGAGCCACTAGAGGAAGAAATGATTCAAAGTGGTGGTGATGTTGATGCTGTTGCTGTGGTTTTACAACTAGTATTACCACATCCAAAATAGCAGGGAATGTCATGTATTTGCCTTTAAAACATTTGATGTGGTCTTTTTTGATAATGTTCATGGACAGGTGCATGTATAAGCTGATTATTTTGGATACGATTGCTCTCGAGTCGAGTCGATCAAACAGTGGGTTACCGAATACGATTGTAGTAGTTATAAAACTCTTGCTTATTCAAAGCTTTTTTTCTTAATGTTTCAACTGTTGCAAGTAAATGATAATATGATATACATATTCTTTTTGTTACATTATTATCATAAATTTTATCAATCAATCAAATAGAAAGATATCTATTTTATTATGTGAATTTGTGAATTAATTGCGAATTCTTTTCAATCAAAAAAATTATTTGTCTCGTGTCTTTAATATATGAGAGGACAAAAATAATACTCCCTCCGTCTCTAAATTATTGTCTTGTTTGGCCTGACACATGGATTAAGAAAAAACAATTGACTTGATTATTAATATTAGTATAATGTGTAGTTTACTTTAATTTTCATGTGTATGTGATTTATAATTAAAGTAGTAAAAAAAAGTAAAGATAAAATGGTAAAAGTAATGTTCTAAAAAGGAAAGTTTCAAATAAGATAATTATTTAGAGATAGACAAAAAAGGAAAATAAGACAATAATTTAGGGACGGAGAGAGTAATAATTTAAATATTTTTTAAACATAAATTGTCACATAGATTGACATATATATTTAGATAAAAGTAATTGAAATTATTACAGCATACAATATTTTTTTCATAGAATATAAAATTTAAATTATAAAATATTTTATTTAGGAAAATAGAAATAAAAAGAGGGAAAATAGAATAGTAGTTAGATTTATTAGTTGAGACGAGAGAGATTTAATTTTGGGTGAATTACATGCCAGTCTTTTTTTTGGACATTTGTAATCGCTCCAGTCCACCATACGTTTTTGAAAATTGAAAAAATGCACTTTTGAGGCAAAAAGACTATTATGCCATTAATAAAAGATTTACCGGAGAAATTTCATTATCGCGATGCCTAATTTTATCATCGCGATGCCCAATTGCGATACCTAATTTCATTATCACGATGCCTAATTCCAGCGGAGAAATTTTAGCAAGTAAGATTCACTAGAGAAATTTTAGGACTCGATGCCCAATTACGATGCCTAATTCCATCATCACGATGCAGCTAAAGGAAGATTTACCGGAGAAATTTTAGTAAGTAAGATTTACTAGAGAAATTTTAGTACTCGATGCCCAATTTAAGGCATCTCGATGCCCAATTGCGATGCTTAATTCCATCATCGCGATGCCCTAATTTCATCACCCCGATGCAGCTAAAGGAAGATTTACCGAAAAAATTTTAGTAAGTAAGATTCATTAGTGTTCTATTAGAATGAAAATAGAGGTTATCCACAAAAAATAATTTTCTTTACTACGAGCTATTGGAATGAAAACAGAGATGTATAGGAGAAATTTTAGGAAGAGAGATTCACCAGAAAAATTTTATGAAGAAAGAAAGATTCAATGGAAAAATATTAGGAAGAAGTTATTTGGAAGATTGGCCGGAGAAATTTTATGAAGAAAAGAAGATTCACAGGAAAAATATTAGGAATAAGTTATCTGGCTAAAATCGCAATTCGGTCACCCTACTTTGACAAAAAATTCATTACGCTCACCCTACAAATTTTTTTTTTTCTCAATTTCATCACTATATTTGGTATAAATCCCACGTTAATCACTCCATCCAGATTTTTTGATGAAAAACTTACTATTTTTTTAAATTCCAAAAATACCCTTACTAATAACTATCAATTTAATCACTGCATTTAGACATTAATATCAAGTTCATCACTCCATCCAGATTTTTGAATAAAAAGTTTACAATTATCCTAAAAACCCGAAAATGTTATTATTAAAATATTAAAATTCATTGCAACCAAGAACAAACAAAAACCTAAAAATTGAGCAACTAGAAAAAAAATTTAATATTTAATTATCCTAAAAACCCGAAAATGTCATTACTAAAGCATTAATATTTAATCTATTACTAATCCTAATTAAATTAATATTTAATATTATAACTACATTGAGATAAATAACTAATACTTTTAGTTAGATTAAGATAAAAATTTGTTATAATTAAATTTCTTAGGAATTTTTCATAATACCCTTGAAAAATGGCATGTACCACAAGATTGACTTAACGAATTTTTTTTAGTGGTGTCATTAACCCTTATTTAAATATTGATAATTACTTATGAATAATTTATAATAATATTTTAAGCTTACTTTATTCTACAATAATTACTATCTCATAATAATTTAATGCATTTGTTTAATATAATTAGTTTTATATATATAAAAAAAGTCAAGCTAAAGAATTTATTGCTTTAGAAAAGACCAATATAATCTTTTATTAATTTTGATTAAGAATTCTGATAAGTTAACCTAATTTTTGTTTAATATTTTTAAGAATTAGTATGAAATTATGTTATTTTATTATATTTGAAATAACTTATTTAACTGATTTGATTATTTTAAATATTTTATACTATTAATCTTAATGCATTTTCTGTCAAAGTAGGGTGACTAAATGGCGATTTAAGCCATCAAAATATTATAAGGTAAAGGGCATTTTGGTCTTTTTGCAGCCCTCTATCTAACAAAACTAACGGAAGTCAAGCGCGGTGAGCTTATTGACTCAACATGCCAAGTATAGTGATGAAATTGAGAAAAAAATTTGTAGAGTCAGCTTAATGAATTTTCTGTCAAAGTAGGGTGACCAAATTGCGATTTAAGCCAAGTTATCTGGAAAAAAAGATTGACCGGAGAATTTTAGTAAGAATCTACTGTATATGTTATTGTGGGACATTTTAGAAATAATTTTATGAAAGTGTCTTTTAGCGGTTTAAAAAAAAAGTGAACTGGAGAGAATAATTTTTTTTTAAAGTGGACTGATCAATAATTTTCCATTTAATTTTTAGAAAATTGTATAAAAAATACTTGATCTGAGTATTTTTTTTTTTGAAGTGTAGTTTAGAGTGTTAATATAAGTGGATGCTCTTACTTGCTTACAGTGTCCTGGGTCGGCCACAACAACTAAGCTTTGATGATGGGATTTGTCAGGCCAGGGAGTGGACCATTTCCGAGGCTTCTAATCGATGTTGATATTATTGGAAGATCCTGTAGGTAGGTTGTTTCCCTTACCGGTCGGGTTTTTCTTATTCTTTGATTTTTCTGTTTTCATCATTCATACAGAAACTAACTTTGATTCAACCTTTACTTTTATACAATGCGTGTTGCTGTTTCCTTATCCTTACTTATATTAAAACCATTTTTTTCTTTAAAGTTACTGCACCAATGAAGTAATTTGGTTCAAATCATTATGGAAGCAGAGAAATTAAAGCCGATAATTGTGCTCTATTGTTGGCGTCAAGATGCAATTTGGTTCAAATCATATCGAAACAATCTATTTGTTTGTTTTTTTTTTCGTTTCTATTTTTGAACATTTAATTAATCATTGTTATTGATGAGACATAATCGTTCGGGCTTAGCCGGACTCCGACCACACTCACAGGGATCTCCCCGCACCATGGCTGCGAGTTTTTGCTCTCCACCATGTCCTGAAACTGATGCTGATGTAAACTAAGTTTCGAATCCTTGATTTCCAGGATATAGTCTTTGGGCAAGGGACATGGATACCACTTGGGCTATGTTGTCTCTTTGTTTACAAGTTAAAAAAAAAGAAAAAAAAAAGAAAGAGAAATGTTATGACCACTCAAATTCAGTTGACGTGTTTTGCTTAATTAAGAGCCCGTTTGGTCGAGCGTTTTGGCCAAAACGCAGGGATAAAACGTAGCTTATTTACAAAAAATGTGTTTCAATAATGCGGCAGAAAACGTAGCGTTTTCAAAATGCAGCTGCGTTTTAAAACGCTGGAATTCCCAGTTTTTTCCCAAAACGCAGGTTTTAAAACGCTCCTAGGAAAAAAAAGCTGCATATTGAAGTGATATCCCAAACGTATTTATAAGGAAAGACCTCCGTTTTTAAAACACTGCGTTTTTTAAAAGGCTGCATTTTTAAAACATTGTGTTTTGTAAACGCTGTACCAAATGAGCCCTAAATAATTTATGACTCGTACCACTTAATAATGTCATTACTAACTAAAACATGTCAACTAAAATTTTGAGTACACATAAGCATTACTCAAAAAAGAAGAAAAAAAAATACTCGACAATAGTAGGATGTTCATGCACTAGACAATTCATTAGTTATCAACAATGTGCTATTTTCAAAATTGATACTCCCTTCGTGCCTAAATGAATGTTTATTTTTTTAAAAACTTCTTATTCCTAAAATGTATTTATTTTTGAATTAATTTATTAATTTTATATTAGACACGTATCATGTTTAGCATGGACTTATAATATTATATGTAAGAAATAAGGACATTAATGTACATGTACTACTAAAATGTCTCAAAATTTAACTTCCTTAATTTTTAAAATTATAAATGTTTACTCATTATTAATGAAATCCTCTCTCTCTCTCTCTCTCTCTATATATATATATATATATATATATATATATATATATATTAAAGTTGGTGAGGATGCCTTACATAGTGTCACCTCACCATCCTTTAGATTTCTCTCTTTTCATTTCTAAGTCATTACCTAATAACTATACCTAATAATAATAGATTTAACAATAGGTATTATATTAGGTAATACCTTCTCCTAAAAGAAAACAAAATAATGTTATCAATGAGATTAGAACCCATATACTCTTTTAATTATAAATATACACCTTAAACCAACTCAACCAACTATACTATATGTAATAATTTTAAGAAAATATTATATTATTATATAAGTCATTTTATAATTTAAACCAACTAATTTTTATTTTTATAAATGTTACTCTCTCCGTGTTAAATTATGTGTCTCATATTTTTATTTAACATGTCCTAAAATAATGTCTATAATATGTGATACACAAATAAAATTTTAAATCATTTCATTCAAAATTGATGTTTTTTTATTTTTTATTTTTTATGTTGTTGTTGATATTTGTGTAAGTTTCTTTTTCACACTAACATTGTATCAAAAATACGTAAATATAGTATCCAACTAAACATTTTCTAATCATTGAATGATCTTCAAGAATTATTTTGAAAATATAATTATGTTCAATTCTTAAACAATTCTCCTTTGCTCAAAAAAGTTATCTTTCTTCAATATGTCCCAAAGTAATTATTTTATTTTTAATTTTATTAAAAATCTTCAAATATATGTCTAAAATATCTTTATTAAGTGCAAGATGGAAAGAAAGAAAAAGAAGAAACCTAACAATTTGATATCATAAGGATACTTAAAAATAAAAAAAATGATTAGAAACAAAAATACATATATTGACCGTCAATAAAAAATACTTATTGTCACGACCCGACCCAAGATCCTATATGGTATCTCGTCCGGTTCGTGAGACGGGACACAAAATGCACAAATTCAAAATCACTTTTCATGCAAAAACCCTGTAATGCAAGTGTAAGCTTATTTAAAAACCAAAAATAATGTATCACGGCACACAAAAGCCGGAACGATCACATAACATAACCACAGTTAACCAACAACCCACGAGCTAAGAGGCTCGGGACCAAATATATAACATCATCAGAGTGCGCGGAAATGTAAAAATAAGTAACATTTACAAAAGCCTGTCAACCACGTCGGCATCTACAAAAGAATATTGAATGGACAACAAGTACGGGACTTCTACCCAACTTTACAATGTTTAAATAACAAATGTACCCTCGGCCTCACCAAAAGAAAATACCAAGGTTCTTAGAGTACTACCAAAAGACTAGCGACGGATACAGGGCAACGAACGATCACCGAGGGTTTCTTGCAGGCTCGGGATCTAAGGAAAACAATAAACAATGGACGGGGTGAGTTATAAAACTCAATAAGCTACTAATGCAACAAGATGGCATGCTAGATGCAAACAGTAATAAGAATCATATATATATATATATATATCATGGTTGGCATAATATGATCATTTCCAATCATCATCACGTCAAGTAACTCATAACATAAGTCACGTAGCATGCAACTCACATAGGTGCGATATGTAACACATATAAAAGGATACCGTCGAGGTACACCTCCGACATACCAACTTCCAACCAACCAACCAATAATACCAATGAAGAAACCGTTGATGTCGTACTCGATCATCGAACCAATAACGAAACCAAAGTGAACCGTTTCCGTATTCACGTCGACGTGAAGACTCGGTCCCCACGACCGAGAAACAATCACGGTATAGCTTACCAAGGTCGCGTTTATTCCTTACAACACTTAGCGCTATAACCCCTACCGTGGCCAACGGTAGGGGCGAGGCCCAGTGTATTGGCCTTCGGCTATTACGTAGCCCGGCTCACGCAATAACCGAGCGTCAATACACCTCCAACACATATGCCATGGACTTAAACAATGCTCAAGTAGATGTTTACTCGACACATTAACTAATCAACCAAATGTTCAAGTAATGTTTACTTAACATTAAAATAAAAGCATTATACTCCAAAGTAGGGAGTATAACGACACCAACAATATCATGCCAATGTACACCAAATAATTCTAGTACACATAGTCATATAACACCAACATCAATTTCAACACAATACCGTTATACGTATATCGTGCAACCAATTCCCCAACGGGTCTCTCGAGCATCCAAAGAGCTCACAAAACACACACGTGGTCACATTAATTATTAAACCCTAACCGACTCCGCTAGAGTCATTTTAGGTTACTAATGATGACGAGTTACGAAAATGGTCTTGCACTTTAATCCTAACACATTATCGCCCAATATCGAGGTTCCCAACATAATAGGGTAATTACCAACACATTTCACAAGTCCAAAATTGGCATTCATGGCAAGAATCACATTTTCACATTTCTAGCATGTTAACTTTGCATATTATAAGTCCAAGATGTCATATGAGACATAAAACGAGAAGAAGAGAAATAGTAGCTTACCTCTTGTCGGAAAAGTTGGGAGAAAAATGAAATCTATTCGGTGGGAAAGCTTCTCGGCAAGACCTTCGCAACGGTATGCTCGGATCGTTGAGATTCCTTCACAACCTCAAGAAATCTCTACTTCTCTCTAAACCCTCACTCTCTCTCTATTCTCCTCTTGAGTTCTATGGTGAAATGGGGGTGAAGTGAGGAGTCCAAGGCCTCCTAAAGATGTTTAAGTGGCTGAAAAGTGGGTCTTCCTGGTGGTGACGTGGCACAATCGCCAACCAATCTTTTAATTTAAAATAAAGTAAAATTTTCCGGGTGAGCGGTTCGGGGTGCAAGCGATCGCTTTGCCCTACGAGCGATCGCTTTGTGCTCGGGCAAGGGCGATCGCTTTGTGGAATTAACAGGCGATCGCTCGATCCACGGCGAAGGGCGATCGCTTTGTCCATTAACGGGCGATCGCTTTGTGTCCGGTGCCTATGGACTCTCCGAAAAGTCTCGAAACACTTCCAAAATGATCCTAAGTCTAAGGAAGGGCCCTAAACACTCGAGAAAGGTTCTCGAAAAGTCCAAAACGACGTTAGGGATTCAAGGTATCTCAAGCAACAACAACCGCAAGGATTAAGCGATGATTTAAAGCATACAAAAATACATGGAATGCAACACGTACATGCTAATGCCATATATAATATGCTCAAGAAATGTTTATGGTGTGATTCTATGTGTCACGTGCAACATCCGTGAGTGATATGAATGACGTGTAAGATGCAAAATGAAGCGGGCGTTACATTCTCACCCCTTAGAATAAATTCGTCCGCAAATTTACTTACCGACTCCATTAAACAACGGGATATTTCTCGCATCTCTACTCGATCTCCCAGTGGCCTCCTCGACATTGTGATTCCTCCACAACACTTTCACGAGGGTATAGTCTTTGTCCTTAATACTTGTTCTTTTGTGTCCAAGATTCGTGGTTGCTCAACATACGAAAGGTCGGGCGTTAAATCCACAGGCTCATACTCCAACACATGTGAGGCATCCGTCAAATACTTCCTCAACATCGACACGTGAAATACATCGTGAATTCCTGACATCGATGGCGGCAATGCAAGCCTATATGCCAACTTTCCAACCCGTTCTAAGATTTCAAACGGTCCAATAAACCTCGGGGCCAATTTCCCTTTCTTACCAAACCTCTTAACCCCAATCCGAGGCGAAACCTTCAAAAACACATGATCACCGACCTCAAATTCAAGATCCCTACGTCTATTGTCGGCATAACTCTTTGTCTACTCGGGCCGTTTTCAATCTTTCCCGAATAACTTTCACACTTTCCGCCGATTCATGCACCATCTCTGGACCCCACAACTTCGCTTCACCAACTTCATCCCAACAAATAGGAGAACGGCACTTCCTACCATAAAGTGCCTCATACGGAGCCATCTCAATACTCGACTGATAACTGTTATTGTAGGCGAACTCGATCAATGGCACATGCGAATCCCAAGTCCCCTTAAAGTCCATCGAGCAAGCTCTCAACATATCCTCAAGTATTTGAATCGTTCTCTCGGATTGTCCATCAGTCTGCGGGTGAAACGGCGTACTCAAGTTCAATTTCGTCCCAAAGCATTAGTGATTGCCAAAACCGAGAAGTAAACCGTGGATCCTGTCCGATACAATGCTCACGGCACCCCATGTAACCTCACAATCTCTGAATATACCACGAAGCAAGCTTCTCCAACGAATCCGAAATCGCAATAGGAAGGAAATGGGCCGACTTAGTCAATCTATCGACAATAACCCAAACCGCATCATGACCTCGTCGAGTTCTCGGTAACCTGTCACAAAATCCATTGCAATATTCTCCCATTTCCATTCCGGAATTTCCAAAGGTTGCAACCCGGTGGCCTCGATGTTCCGCTTTAATCCGTTGGCGAGTCGACATTTTGACACAAACTCGGCGATTTCTTTTTCATTCCACTCCACCAAAAATTCTTCTTCAAATCCCGATACATCTTGGTACTCCCGGGTGAATTGTGTATTTAGACTTATGGGCTTCATCTAACACTTGTCGTTTCACTTCCTCAATCGCCGTACACAAACTCTACCCCGAAACGTCAAAATACCATCACTATTTTTCGCAAAATCCGGGGTCTTACCCCCACTTAACTCCTCAATCAATTTCTTCAACTCCGGATCACTCTCTTGAGTTTCCTTAATCCGTTGGAACAACACCGAGTGGCGAATATTCGCAAAATCACCCCATGGCTAGATTCATTAGGACCCCAATCACGAATGTCCTCTAGCATTTTCCATTCTCTAGTCATCAAACAAGAAACATACGCCTTCCTACTCGGCGCATCCGCCACCACGTTGGCCTTTCCGGGTGATATAAGATAGTACAATCATGATCCTTCAACCGTTCCATCCACCTTCGCCGATTATTTAACTCCTTTTGTGAAAATAAATACTTAAGACTTTTATGATCGGTGAACACCTCAAATTTAGCCCCATACAAATAATGCTTCCATTTATGAAGAGCAAAAATAATCGCAGCCAACTCGAGGTCGTGTGTCGGGTAGTTCGTTCATACCGAGTTAATTTCCGTGAAGCATAAGCGATGACCCTTCCATTCTGCATCAAAACACAACCCAAACCTTCCTTCGAAGCATCGCTATAAATCACAAACCCATCATGTCCATTCGGCAATGCTAAGATAGGAGCCGTAGTCAACTTCTCTTTCAACTCCCGAAAACTCGCCTCACATTTATCGTTCCATACAAACGGCTTATTCTTCTGAGTCAAAGTCGTCAAAGGGGTTGCAATCTTAGAGAATCCTCTATAAACCTCCGATAATAACCCGCTAACCCCAAGAAACTCCGAATCTCCGTCACCGTCTCGGGCCTCTTCCAACTTACCACGGCCTCGATCTTTGTCGGATCAACGAAATCCCCTTGCCGAAAACTACATGACCCAAAAATGTTACCTCCTCCAACCAGAAGGCACATTTGCTAAACTTAGCATACAACTTTCTTTCCCTCAAAACTGTCAACACAATCCTCAAGTGTTTCTCGTGCTCTTCCCGAGACTTCGAGTACACCAAAATGTCGTCGATGAAGACAACCACGAAACAATCAAGATACGGCAAGAACACCCTATTCATCAAATCCATAAACACCGCGGGTGCATTAGTCAACCCAAAGGGCATAACCACAAATTCAAAATGCCCGTATCTAGTCCTAAATGCCGTCTTAGGAACATCCTCCTTTCTAACCTTTAGCGATGGTAGCCACTCCTAAGGTCGAGCTTGGAGTACACTACGGAACCTCGAAGCTGATCAAACAAGTCATCAATGTGTGGGAGAGGGTATTTATTCTTAATGGTAACCTGATTCAACTCCCGGTAGTCGATACACAACCGCAACGAACCATCCTTCTTCCTTACAAACAATACCGGTGCACCCCAAGGCGATACACTCGGTTTAACAAAACCCCGATCAAGCAACTCTTGCAACTGAATCTTTAATTCCTTCAACTCAGCCGGCGCCATGCGATATGGTGCCTTCGATATCGGCGCGGTACCCGGTAACAACTCGATACAAAACTCCAATTCTCTATCAGGAGGCAGTTCATAGTCATCGGAAAAGACATCCGGAAATTCACGAACAACCGCAACATCATCCATCATAACCACCCTTTTTGACTTGTCCACCACACAAGCCAAATACCCCGAACAACCACGATGTAACAACTTACGGGCTTTCAAAGCCGAAATAAGACGAACACCACCCATGCACTTATCACCAACAAACACAAAAGATGACATATTCGGCATATCAAAAGTGACAAACTTCTTACGACAATCAACCACGGCATGGTGTGCATGCAACCAATCCATCCCCAAAATCACATCAAAATCCCGAATGGGTAAAACAACCAAATCAGCAGGTAAATGGTGGCCATCAATGATAACATCACAATTACGATAAACATCCGAAGCTACTTGGCATTCTCCCATCGGAGTGGACACCTCAAGCACATAAGGTAAAGATTCAGGCATGGTATGCAAATGGCGAGCAAAATGAGATGCGATGTATGAATGCGATGACCCTGGATCTATAAGAACTCGGGCTTTAACACTAGAAACAAATAAGGTACCTCCTATGACGTTGTTGGCTTCGGGTACTCTATTCTGGTCTAGGGCGAAGACTCGACCCTGGACTCTAGGACGACCCTCGTTGTCCCTCTTAATGCCTGCGTTAGGCTGCGCACCTCCCTGTTGGACCCCTTTATTCCTAGGGCAATCCCTCTGAAAGTGCGTGCCATCACCACAGAGGACACACTTCCCCTGTTTCTTCCAGCACCTATCCTCCGTATGACCAGTCCTCAAACAAAATGTACATGTCATCCCCGGGCCCGCTGCCCTGTGTGGTGTTTCCTCGATTCCTGTCCTCTGCGATTCTGTCCTCCCCGACGGTTATCATTTCCCCCTTTGTTGTCAGTCCCCCGGTTATTCTGATTTCTCTACCTCGACTGTCCCGACTGTTGAGTACCACTACTATTTCCCCGTTGATTCCCACTGGTGTTCCCCGTCTTAGTACGGTGCTCCTCAATATCGTGCTCAATTCGTAGGCTTTGTCCACGCTCTCGGTAGCTTGTCAACTCGAGGGTATGAGTTGCTTCCGTACTCGATCCTTAATCCCTTCACAAACCGGTATACCTTCTTCTCCTCGTCGGTAGCAAGTGTGTGCAATATCGAGATAACTCGGTAAATTTGGAGGAATACCGAGCTACCGATAGGCTCCCCGCTCCGGAAGAAATTCCACCTCCTTCCTCGCTTGTATCACATCCGGAACAACCGGTTCGAAACCGCAAAAGAGTTCCCATGTCCTCACCGTCGATCTTGTACCCAACTAGCTTCCAAAACCTTCCACCAATGTTCACCGCATCCTCAGCTTGAATGTAGCGAACTTGATCTTTTCCTCATCGGTGCATCCCAATCCGCAAAAACTTTCTCCGTCGACTCAATCCACCTCTCGGCCTTCTCCGGTCCGGTTCACCATTAAAGCTCCTCGGTTTCATCTTCAAAACCTTTCCAATCTGCGATCATTATCCCCGACTCCCCGCGGTTGCACTACTCTCGACCCCACTTGACCCTGTCCATCCATGGCTTGTCGGTTCATGTCCATGGTGCGGTTCATCTCCATCATAGTCGCATGAAACCTTGCATGGTGTGCATAAAGGCCTCGTTCGATTCATAGGACTCTCGACGATCCGGTAGCTTGGTTAGGAGACGGGTTCGGTCCGGTCCGACGGGTATCCCTTTCGGCCTCCGTGGCCCTACTAGAACCGCTCCATTCCGTGTCTCAACCATGATGTCCACTGCAACAAACACTCGTCGTTAACGACTGACACACTCAACCAACCCCACCTAAGCCAAGGATACCGAATCCCGCGAGATAACTTATGCTCGATACCAACCGTCACGACCCGACCCAAGATCCTATATGGTATCTCGTCCGGTTCGTGAGACGGACACAAAATGCACAAATTCAAAATCACTTTTCATGCAAAAACCCCGTAATGCAAGTGTAAGCTTATTTAAAAACCAAAAACAATGTATCACGGCACACAAAAGCGGAACGATCACATAACATAACCACGTTAACCAACAACCCACGAGCTAAGAGGCTCGGGACCAAATATATAACATCATCGAGTGCGCGGAAATGTAAAAATAAGTAACATTTACAAAAGTCAACCACGTCGGCATCTACAAAAGAATATTGAATGGACAACAAGTACGGGACTTCTACCCAACTTTACAATGTTTAAATAACAAATGTACCCTCGGCCTCACCAAAAGAAAATACCAAGGTTCTTAGAGTACTACCAAAAGACTAACTGACGGATACACCGGCAACGAACGATCACCGAGGGTTTCTTGCGGCTCGGGATCTAAGGAAAACAATAAACAATGGACGGGGTGAGTTATAAAACTCAATAAGCTACTAATGCAACAAGATGGCATGCTAGATGCAAACAGTAATAAGAATCATATATATATATATATCATGGTTGGCATAATATGATCATTTCCAATCATCATCACGTCAAGTAACTCATAACATAAGTCACGTAGCATGCAACTCACATAGGTGCGATATGTAACACATATAAAAGGATACCGTCGAGGTACACCTCCGACATACCAACTTCCAACCAACCAACCAATAATACCAATGAAGAAACCGTTGATGTCGTACTCGATCATCGAACCAATAACCGAAACCAAAGTGAACCGTTTCCCGTATTCACGTCGACGTGAAGACTCGGTCCCCACGACCCGAGAAACAATCACGGTATAGCTTACCAAGGTCGCGTTTATTCCTTACAACACTTAGCGCTATAACCCCTACCGTGGCCAACGGTAGGGCGAGGCCCAGTGTATTGGCCTTCGGCTATTACGTAGCCTCGGCTCACGCAATAACCGAGCGTCAATACACCTCCAACACATATGCCATGGACTTAAACAATGCTCAAGTAGATGTTTACTCGACACATTAACTAATCAACCAAATGTTCAAGTAATGTTTACTTAACATTAAAATAAAAGCATTATACTCCAAAGTAGGGAGTATAACGACACCAACAATATCATGCCAATGTACACCAAATAATTCTAGTACACATAGTCATATAACACCAACATCAATTTCAACACAATACCGTTATACGTATATCGTGCAACCAATTCCCCAACGGGTCTCTCGAGCATCCAAAGAGCTCACAAAACACACACGTGGTCACATTAATTATTAAACCCTAACCGACTCCGCTAGAGTCATTTTAGGTTACTAATGATGACGAGTTACGAAAATGGTCTTGCACTTTAATCCTAACACATTATCGCCCAATATCGAGGTTCCCAACATAATAGGGTAATTACCAACACATTTCACAAGTCCAAAATTGTCATTCATGGCAAGAATCACATTTTCACATTTCTAGCATGTTAACTTTGCATATTATAAGTCCAAGATGTCATATGAGACATAAAACGAGAAGAAGAGAAATAGTAGCTTACCTCTTGTCGGAAAAGTTGGGAGAAAAATGAAATCTATTCGGTGGAAAAGCTTCTCCTCGGCAAGACCTTCGCAACGGTATGCTCGGATCGTTGAGATTCCTTCACAACCTCAAGAAATCTCTACTTCTCTCTCTAAACCCTCACTACTCTCTCTATTCTCCTCTTGAGTTCTATGGTGAAATGGGGGGGGGGGGGTGAAGTGAGGGAGTCCAAGGCCTCCTAAAGATGTTTAAGTGGCTGAAAAGTGGGTCTTCCTCGGGCTGGTGACGTGGCACAATACTGGCCAACCAATCTTTTAATTTAAAATAAAGTAAAATTTTCCGGGTGAGCGGTTCGGGTGCAAAGCGATCGCTTTGCCTAACAGGCGATCGCTTTGTGCTCGGGCAAAGGGCGATCGCTTTGTGGAATTAACAGGGCGATCGCTCTGATCCCTGGCTGAAGGGCGATCGCTTTGTCCATTAACAGGGCGATCGCTTTGTGTCCAGTGCCTATGGACTCTCCGAAAAGTCTCGAAACACTTCCAAAATGATCCTAAGTCTAAGGAAGGGCCCTAAACACTCGAGAAAGGTTCTCGAAAAGTCCGAAAACGACGTTAGGGATTCAAGGTATCTCAAGCAACAACAACCGCAAGGATTAAGCGATGATTTAAAGCATACAAAAATACATGGAATGCAACACGTACATGCTAATGCCATATATAATATGCTCAAGAAATGTTTATGGTGTGATTCTATGTGTCACGTGCAACATCCGTGAGTGATATGAATGACGTGTAAGATGCAAAATGAAGCGAGCGTTACACTTATTCTGAAATGAAATATTATAATAAACGACCATTAATTTGCATATACTGACAACACTTAACTTTTATCAGATATTAAGTTAACAAACGCCGATATTAAATAATGATAATTTTTTTAAAAATATTTTTAAAATATATCAATTAATCTCAAAATCAAATTAAACCCGTGCAAAGCATGGGCTCAATCAATAACATCTGATTGAAAAAAAAAAATGAGTGAGGAGCATGGTAAATATATAAAAGAAAGAATTCCCTGTTTAGTTATAGAGTGAGTAATGCTATATGCACCTAAAGTGTGCATCAAATGTGCACAAAAAATCTTTGTTGACATCTTTTGATTGGTCAGAAGATTTTTAAGTGGTAGAACCCACAAATCATTTAACAAATTAGAAGATACCAACTGAGATTTTGGTGCGCATAGCGTTACTCACTCTATAACTAAACCCTAAATCAAACACTTTAGGTGCACATTTGGGCCAAGTTGCCCCTAGTTTGGCTTATTTACTTGCTCGAACCAATAAAAGAGTAGTGTGTCCACGATAATACTAGAACAGTTTCCTGTAAAGTAAGTTTGTCATCGAATGACTCCACAAAAACTCGAATTATAAATGTCAACAATCCTTGGAATACTTAAAAAATATGAATTAGAGCTTTTCAAATTCAATCATCTATCCAGTAAAAAATGCTAGATATGTTGGAAAGAAAGATTTTCCAAAAAAAAAATAAATAATAACTTCTCGAATGCAAATCTCTTATGCTGAAGTGGAGATGATGTGACATTTAGTTGGGAAGACATCTTCTACGTTATATCTCTATTGCTAGAGGGTTATCTAGAAGATGTCTTTTCATCCACTTCATTTACCGTAAGTTTTTATTTTTATTTTTTTTAGGGTCAAAGTTTTTATTTTTATTTTTTTTAGGGTCAATTACTGTATGGAGTAATTTCTATTTTTTGTTTTTTTGTAATTAATTACAAAAAGCTGTCACATCTGAAAGAATTTTCTAAAATGAGTTTTGTATTGGAGCACGTTTAAAAAGAGAACTTTCTATCTTTTAATTTTTTTGTGACATACAAAAAATATCTTATTGTTTAAGTATGTTACGTAGAAAAAATTAGATGATAGCATTGAAAATGCTCTAAATACCTTACGCTATCTTTTATCTAAAATTTATTACTGTCAAGTTTTGAATCAAACCAAGTGGGATATATGAGATATGTTATTTCCACCCCATATTCCAACCAAAACCTTCAAAAATTTGTTTTGTTTCTATACATTATTTTGTTTGTACCTTGAACATTAAACTGTATGAATGAATACTCGAGAGAGAAAGTGGGGGTGTGAGAGTTGGAGTTTGGAAGCAGGTGAAGGGCATTTGGGGCCCTGGCAGCTAATTCTTCTGTTCTGGATGAAAAATTTCATTTCTAGCACTTTTCTGGCAGTTTATGTGTCCTTTATAAAGTATTTGTAGTCCAAGAGTGGAACATTAATTTGGACTAAACATTTTCTTTACTAGTTATGCTCTATACGAGTATAATTTAACATTGAGATTAATTGATATATTTTAAGAGTATTTTTATAAAAATAAAATTATAATTGATATAGGCATTTGTTGACTTAATGTTTTAAAAAAGTTAGGTTTTGTCAATATATGCAAATTGATGATCATTTTTAGTATAATACTTTTATTTTAGAATAAATATATATTATCGATTTGTATATGGGTATTAGTAAATCGTTATTTCTATATATTTTTTTATTCCTAAAGTATCTTTCAATGATATCAAATTGTTGAATTATTTTTTATCTCGCCCTTAATAAAGATATTTTAGACATATACTTGAGAATTTTTACAAAATAGAAAATAAAATATTTACGTTGTTATATATACAAGATTTATAGTCTAGATTTCAATTAACATTTATGGAAATAGAAATTGGTTGGTTTATATTATAAACATAACCAAGAGAAAAAGTGATATACATCATTTAATCAAAAATCAAAACCAAATTTCCAAGGGAAAATCAATAAAATGAAAAAAATCAAGAGCAGAAATAAAACAAAAATTTTAGTATAAATTATGTACCAAAATCAAAATAGAAATCGATACGTAAAACCATAAATCAAGAGCAATATCAACCCCAAAAACATCGCCTAACCAAAACCAAAATACCAAAAAGTGAAAGATCGAGAAAATAAAAACAATAAAGATGTGCAAAATAAAAAGAAAAAATTTTAAAATTGAAATTGAACAATTCAACTACAACGAAACCCAAAAACATAAATTAGACCTAAATTTAAAATAGAAGCTAAAATCAAATATCATGAGCTATATAAGTAAAGCGAATCCAATACACCATGATCCAGAGGAGAGAGAGAAACCATCATTCCTTCAGACAAATGATGTTTCACCTTACTTATTGTCTACAAAAGGAAAAAGTTATCTTGCAACCGAACGAAGGGAGTGATGGGCACATGCTTTATAAGTTTTACAATACCAATGGAGATATCTCAAAAAATTGAAGATCAAACCGTTTAGAATATAGAGTGGTAGGAACCATTGTGAAAAATAATTAATTTCATTACAAATATGTGGGAGTTACAAATAATGGAGCACTTAATGAAAAAGTAACTAGCAAGAAAGGAGTTACAAATCTCTCTCTCTCTCTCTCTCTCTCTCTCTCTCTCTATATATATATATATATATATATATATATATATATATATTAAAAACCCAACTTACTGATTTTAGAGAGAAAATGAAATTAAATATGGTGGTTACGAAGTAGATATAACTATGGTTCATTTGAAATGAATTTCTTTTAAAAAATAATTAAATGTATTTTTTTAGAAGAATTAAATGTGTTATTAATCAATTAAAAAAAAGATTTTGAGCTAGTATTGTCATAGGGTAATAGTAATAGCTAATATTAATACTTATAAAATTAATATTATTGAATATATAATAGTAATACCTAATACTATTAATAGCTATTAATAATACTTATAAGATTAATATTATTGAATATCTAATAGTAATACCTAATACTATTATGTCGTAGTTATATACTACCTAATAATAATACCTATAAGATTAATATTATTAAATATCTAATAAGGTATAAATATTATATGTTAAACCTATTATTATTAGGTATAATTATTAGCTAAGGATATACTATTAGTAATAATAATAGGGATTACCCTCAGTAATAATTTTAATAGGGATTATTCCTCTCATATCATAACTATTATACTATTAGTAATTATAAAATGGATTATAACTCTCGTATCATAGCTATTATACTATTAGTAATTATAATAGATGTTATTACTTTGATATCATAGATATTATACTACTCCATTAGTAATTATAATAGAGATTATTATTATTTTGATACCAAAATGAAGATGATTTATATATAGATACACAAAGAGGCAAGTATTTGAATGAACCTGCATATCTTTTAAGTAGCCAATATCGGTTATAAAACATCTTCATGTGAGAATCTTCTTCCCCATGATATATGTAGCATTTTAAATAAATATATAAAATATAAATGGTTGAGTTGGTCTAAGATTCATGTTTTAATTCAAAAGGGTGTGGGTTCAAATCTCACTAACAACATTGTTTTATTTTCTAGCTTTTCATTTCCTTGCCAATAGCTAAAGTTCCTCTACTAATATATTTGAAGAATGGTATATACCACAATATCATATCTATAGTATTTAGCTAAGACTATTAGCTAATGATACCCTCCCTAGAATTCCAAAAGTCAAGCCATGAGAATGCATCTTTAACCAAAGGGGGTGAGTTGTCACATCCTTAGGCATCCTCACCAACTATATATATATATATATATATATATATATATATAGATTTCAAGACAATTTGTACATTATTTAATGTCCAGAAACAAAATTCTTTGCTCTTCTGGTTCCATCCACTTGAATCCAATTTCAGATAAAACGTACCAATCTCTTCTTTGATGAATTAAATTAATGAAACCTACGTGCTTGTATATTATTTTGATGGAAATGCATGCATGCTATTTAACGCTTATATTTTCAATCTAAACATTTCAGTATACAATACATGAATATATAAATGTCATTAATCGTGATCTCGACTTTTCATATTTTGATGCTAAACATTAATATTATTAATTGCATGCAAAATAATATATATTAATAAAGGGTGTTCTTGTGTTTTCTTTCTTTCTTAGCTCGTCGTCATGAATTATTGTAGGACGGAAGGTGGTTGGCTGACAATGTATGTACAACTTTTCTGGCTAGCCATGTCATGTCTGCCAATTAGTGACTAATTTGTTGTGTGAAAAAACCTCATTTTTCCTAGCAAACTTGGAAGAACTCAAGAACATTTCTGCACATGGATTTAATTTATGTTAGAGCTTTTCTTTCTATCATTTCATGAAAATTTACCACTCTATATATCTTGTTAGGTTTCCCAGAAAATCATAGACTATATGGATTTAGGGTTTGGTGTTAAGGACAAAACCAATTATGGAGGTTACGTTATGGGGTCGGACTCTCGTACTTTGATTGACACATATATCAATTATTTATTTTAGGTACCATGCATCCATGCATTTTGTTGTAATTAGGAGAGTTTTTAGTGCTTGGAAACAATTAGGTAACAAATTGCATGGTGATCAAAGGTTGTTAAAAGGTTTTCGGGACCATGTAATAAGAGTCGTGATATATAGGTTGTTGAAAGTTATGGGGTAGTCATGTGATGGAAGATCATAAAGATTAAAGAGGCCCCTTTTATACAAAATTGAACCAACCAACCCTTCTTTAAAGGACTTGTTTAATTCAAGGTCTCATCACCACATGTACGTGTGTGATTCCATTCCCTTTGGGACACTCGATCAATTTGAGCTCCAAAGTTAGAAAATTAAAGGTCTTATAGTTTATCGACCTTCACTGCCTAGCTTGGATTCTAATAAAGTTTTATCTCCCATCTAAATACTAGTAAACCACATGCATGCCATTAATTTAACTTCGATACCTGACCATTTTGTAAAGTTTCAAGTCCACTATACGTACGTTGAACCACTATTGAGAGTTTCCGAACAATTTGTTTACTAAATTGTGTACATTTGATGCATGCATGCATTAAGCTCTCCCGGAGTCTGAAATATTAGTGAAATCCTTTACGCACAACGCAAAGATATACATAAAGTAGACCGTGGATTCTATGGATTGAGAATGCCCTAATAAGATTGAAGCAGTGTCAAAAAAATAACCTTAATTCTTGGTCAAAGTAACTCTTTTTTTTTTTTTTCTTTCTAAAGGTGAAAGAAATCAGTTTGTTGTAATTATGAAATCGTGGAGAGATTCTAAACGGAGGTAAATTTCTAACCTACCTGTGTGTAAAAAATATCTTTCTCCTCCAAAAATATTACAGTTTCATTCACAGCGGCTGGCTGCAAAATTCCCAATTACAAGTGAATTTGTGATCACAGCAACATGCAGTACTATAAATGCATTCCTTATACATAATTACATGTACTCACACCATAGAGATAAATTTAATTATTTATAAGTGAATGTCGATGTACGTAGTTTTAATAATTAGTCGATAATGATCAACTCAAGAAAGAGAGAAGATTGATTGATTAAGATCGATCAAACAAGAGAAGTGATCATTAACCACGGAAAAAGATTATTGCTAGTTGCTTCATGTGTATGTTGCTTAAAGATATGAAAATAAGACTACAAATTGAATTCCATCATCAATTCTAAGTCATCAGAATTATAGAATAATTAATCTTTTGTATTGTTATATAATTAATTAATATTCCATCCGTTCCAGGCAAAGATTCCACTATACTATTTTTAGATGTTCCACTCAAAGAGTCCACTTTAAAAAATTATCTCTACAATATTTATAAAACTTTCAATTTTACCCTCGCTTGTGGTGCAAACATATTAAAAATGCTAAAATATTTTTGTAATTATAACCAATTACTCCAATGACATTAATATATTTCTTAATTATTAGACTTTTCAAACATGGACTCTTTGGGTGGAACGGAGGAGGGAGTAATCATGATTTGCAATCTTGATAACTGTAAGAAAACATATGTAATCAATCTAATTGCTTCACGGGTTTGTTGCTTAATAACTTAGAAAATAGAACTATCAATTTCGTGATTATAAGCTGACTTGAATGAACCACTTTAATAATATTTTTTTTCTTTTTCCCCATTTTTTAAAGGGTTGATAAATTGATAGAATTAAGAGTTAAATGTTGATAACTATAACAACGTATATTCAACCTAATAATAAGAAAATACAACTGTCCATAGATTTCACGTTTGAAGTAAACATAGTTTAGAAACTATTAGTTTTTCTTTTTGCAAAATATCAGTTTATTAATTAATGTAGTCAAGATTATATATTCTTGATAACTGTTAGGAAAAAATTATGGAAACCATATTCTTCATGGACAATGAATTGCTATATATATATATATATTAAAATAAGAAATGACAACTAAATATTTTACGTTTTATTCAATTAACTACTAGTAACTAGTGTAATCAAGATGTGAATCTTGATAATTGTAAGCATAATATTATGATTGGTATGATGATCATTTCGATTATATATTACCACATTTTATTCTAAATTATCCAACCCAATTAAGTAATGGAACATTTCTTGAAAGGATCCCCTCTTTATGGCCGCCAGAGCCTAATGAAAGAAATCCATTGTGTTCAAATTCGCGAGGTGGAGTATGAGCTATTATTATTAATTGTACTCTGAATGTTAATTTGAAATGCTCGCTCGCTACAAGTAATAATAATAAATTCTTGACAAGATAATAAAATATTATTAGTACAACTGAAAAATCCTTAATTATATGTCGAGTTAAAAGTAACAAAATTCTTAATTTGGGTAAAAGAAAAAGAAAGAGAGATCTAGTGATATGACTTACTTGTACATGTTTGGGGAGGGGGATGCCTGCAATATTACTTAGTTTTTCCTTGTTATTTTCTGGTTTTGGACTTGAGAGTAGTTTCCTTTCCTGGCCTCCAATGAATTACGTACAGCAGATCGACTTCGGGGGCTGGGCTGGGGATCAACGTTAATTAGATAAAGATGATATTAGAAGCCACCGAAGGAGGAATCCAAAGGGATAGCATGATCCAAATTCAGTAAGAATTTCTAAAGATATCGATGATTTGGGATCAATGCGATCCCTTTGGATGCTTCCTTTAGTTGCAGTCATGCCCAACCACTTCCTATAGATAGCTAGCTAGCTACCTCACTCTCTGTGTGTACATGTGTGTGAGGAGGGAATTGCTGCTGGTTGCCTATATATTGTCATGCTAGCTCAAGCATTTCCTTCCTTCAAAACCAGTGTGTGTGTGTGTGTGAGAGAGAGAGAGAGAGAGAGAGAGAGAGAGAGAGAGAGAGAGAGAGAGAGAGAGATTAGAAAGTGTTGTAAGGGTGCCTCAATATAAAAGAGAGTGCTCAAGTGCTCTAACAACGACTAAATTTTTTTATTTTTAGTCCACCTTTCAATTTCTCTATTTCATAAATAAACAAATTAAAAGAAATCTTGTACCCAAAAAAAAAAAAGGGGGGGGATGGGAGGAGGGGTTGGGTGGTGGCGGGGACATTTGTTAAGTTTTGTAGACCCCATTCTATATCAAAGCGGGCACATGGGGATACATATTTTTTAATAAAAACAATACTAATTCTGTCCGTAAAGAAAAGATAAGTATAGACTCCTATTTCGGTTAATATGAACGATATAATATTTATATTTATATTTAATACGGAGTATAATCTTTAAGTTCTGTAGGATAAAATGATAATTTTTTGAGATTATACATAAATATTACTATATGTCACGTATTTATGTATTTGACAAAATAAGTAAATTCGTCTTATCAAATTTATGATTAAGAAAAAAATAAATTGACAAAATTAAAGAAAATCAAAACGTAACCCTTCTTTTAAATGAGAGAGAGAGAAATTAGTGGGACAGACGACAGAGCCATTTGTTACTGAGAAATTCCAACAACTTGGGTGGTAAAGTAATGTTTTTGATTGTCAATAACGTGTTTTATATTCAATGGTGGTCCCTTCCATGTTCTTTTCTTTCTCTCTCACCCAACTTTCGTTTCTTTTCTTTTCTTTTCTTTTTATATATATATATATATATATATATATATATATATATGCTTATTTTCATAAGCAATAACTCTCTCTCTCTCTCAAGATCTCCATGTGTACATGTGTGAATATATAAAAACTCAGAAATACATGCAAAAACAAATCCAACATGTTGAATGGCAGGTGGCTTATGATTTGATCTTCCATGGTCAAAGATGCATGAAATAAGGTGGTTTATATATCTAGTCAGTCTAGGGCACATGTTCTTGATTGGGCAGCAGGCAGCAGCACCTACAAGCTAGCTATATTGGATTGGATTGGATTTTGTGAATCTCTTTTTCGTTGAGATTAATTTATAATCATCACTTAGTCATCAAAATAAAATGAATAAATATACTAATTAAACAATAATCTACTTAGTATTTATCTATCAATTTACGTACGTGAGTAATGTTTTCAATTTAATTTGTCTTCATTTTTTCATTATCCTTTAGAGTAATTTTGTCTAATAAACGATCGAGTCAAATATAATCCTGACGTTTTTACATGGTATTTATACTCTTTATTGAGCTTAGTCACTTATTAATTATTAATAGAAATTAATTAAGTAATAGTTTTCATAAAATTTCACATAGCACATTCTGCAGTCATGAATTGTAACATGCGTGCCATTGCAGCCCAAGAACTTTTGATTTTTTTTCTTTTGTGATTGGAAAATATAAATAATTTCATTATAATTAGAGTCATATAAACAATAAATATATATATACTTTTTATATATGTATAAGTTTCACATCGCACATTCTGCATTCACGAGGTAACATGCATGCCATTGCGGACACAATTTTTTTTATTTTTTAAATTTTCATTCGGTGATTGGAAAAATAAATTTTGGTTATAATTATTAGAGCTTTTTAGTTTTTACAACTATGATATTTATTTTTTCATAAAATTCCCCCGTCCTTCCCTATAATCAGGAACATGTGAGCTAACTCTACCCACTAGGCCAACAATTAATCAAAATTATAAGTAAAGCTAGAGTTAATTGCAAATAAAAAAAAAACCTTATACTGGTTCACGAATTTCAAATTAAACCTCGTGTCTTTTTATCGACTAATTAAACTTTCAGTGAAAATTGTTTTGCAATTAAAATCTCCTGTCAATGAGCTGTTAGATATACTAACGGAAGAGTGAGTTGACGTCCAACGTGGTATCCACGTAGTGCTAACGTGACAAATGACGGGAAACTTGCCTTCCTTATAATCAGAAACATGTGAGCTAAGCTCTATCCACTAGGCCAACAATTAATCAAAATTATAATTAGAGCTAGAGTTAATTGCAAAGAAACTTTGTACTATTGGTTCATGAATTTCAAATTAATACTCGTATTTTTTTATCAACTAATTAAACCTTTAGTGAAGATTGTTTTTGCAATTAAAATATTATGTCAATAGGTTGTTAGATATACTAATGGAAGAGTGATTTGGCGTCCAACGTGGCTTCCACGTGATTTTGACGTGGCAAATGGCATGAAACCTGCCTAATTCCCTCCAAAATAATTTCAAAACAAACCTTGTCCTAGTTTCATATTGAAGAAAAACCTTTGTTGCAATACATATTTGTGGTTATTTATACCCATTCCAGCCAAAATTGACTCTCTCTTCAAACTCCTTCATTTTCTATTTTTTCATTTGAAGCATCACGAATAGAACAGTATATTGTCATTGTGGGAAAATCATTGTTATGCGGATGCTATGGACTGATCAAAATTCAGGGAGAAAGTTCTTGGGTTGTGCAAGATTTGGGATAAGTTAATTTTTTTAGATATTTATACTCTTTTTTTATTGTGTAAAATAAAATTAAAATTTACTTGTTCTTTTTTTTATTATTCTTACACACACCATTGCACTTTGAGGTTTCATTTTTAGAATTCTTAAATGTACGGATTCAAGAAATTATATCGTGAGATGGTCATTTTATACTTGGGTAATATGATACGAGTTATTTTTTGTTTTTGTTTTTGTTTTTTTATTTTTTGTTAGAAGGAAAGAAAGTACGAGTTATGTCACGTACTAAAATTTAATATTACTTGGTGATCGTGAAATATCACATAATTGTAGTTTAATGTATTATTTTATTTTATTGAAAGACGTTTACACGTGTCTAAATATATGTAAAGTGTTACATCATATCAACAAAATAACGTGATGTAACGTTCTCACTTATAATTTCTCATATGCAATCATCGGTCGAACAATAGGAATTAAAAGTATGAATAACTTTTCCACTTCTTATAAGAATAACTTTTCCTCTTCTTAACCATGTATATACCCACAACTATTCTTTTAATTTTGAATTTTACACATTCTTGGCAATATTGTAAACAAATTTATAAGCTTCTATGCTGCATTTTAGAATTATTTTGTCACGAAAACCTTATCTAAATTTGTCTTCAAAATTTTAAACTCTATTCATATAAAATGAAATTAAAATTTGATGTTCAATTGTTTAACATTTTTATTTTTAATGACAGGAGCCTAGAGGGCGAGTCTGCAGTGAAGTTTTGTCAGCTACAGATTTTATCAACAATTTTATTTATAGCATTTTTTAAGTGTTATACATTCCAACCAATATATAACACAATTTAAAATCATGCTGTAAATGCATTCTGTTGATAAAATCTATGGATATAGTATTTTTCTTTAAAAGAATTGCTTACTCCCTCCGTTCTAAAATAAGTGCTCTTATTGATTATACACGATATTAAAAAAGTAGTTGGCTTCATGTACCTTAATACCCTCAAAGTTCTTTTACTGGTATCAAATCAATGAAACTTTCTTTCTTTATTTCATTTCACACTTACTAAGGATATTATAGACAATTGTCCTAAAAAAATCTTTCTAAAAATAGAAATGAGATCTTCTGTTGATATTCTTACAAATGCCTTTGGTTTTGTAAGAAAAAAAAAAAGAACAAAAAGAACAAGTAAATTTTAATTTTATCTTACACAGTAAAAAAGAGAGTATAAATATCTAAAAAAAAAATTTAACTTACCCCAAATCTTTCACAACCCAAAAACTTTTCGCATGACAGTCATTTTCCCACAATGACAATATACTGCTCTATTCATAATGCTTCAAATGAAAAAACAGAGAATGAAAGAGTTTGAAGAGGGAGTCAATTTTGGCTGGAATGAGTATAAATAACCACAAATCTGTATTGCTAACAAATATTTTTTCTGCAATATGAAATTAGGACAATATTTATTTTGAAATTATTTTGGAAGGAATTAGGCAGGTTTCCCGTCATTTGCCACATCAGCGTCACGCGGATACCACGTTGGACGCCAAATCACTCTTCCGTTAGTGTTTCTAACAGCCCATTGACGAAGGTTTTAATTACAAAAATAATTTTCATTGAAGATTTAATTAGTCGATAAAAAGAAACACAAAGTTTAATTACAAAAATTTACTTGTTCTTTTTTTGTTCTTACACACACTTACTAAGTTTGGGACATTCTTCCTTTTTTCATCTTACACTTACTAAGGGTATTATAGACAATTGTCTCAAAAAATCTTTCTAAAAATAGAAATGAGACCTTCTGCTTGATATTCTTACAAATGCCTTTGGTTTTGTAAGAACAAAAAAAAGAATAAGTAAAATTTGATTTTATTTTACACAATAAAAAAAAAAGAGTATAAATACCTAAAAAATTACTACCCCAAATCTTTCACAATCCAAGAACTTTCTTCTTGGATTTTAATTAGTCCATGATGTCCGCATGACAGTCATTCTTCCACAATGACATGATAATGCTCTATTCATGATGCTTCAAATGAAAAAACAGAGAATTGAGAAGTTTGAAGAGAGAGTCAATTTTGGCTGAAATGGGTATAAATAACCACAAATCTGTATTGTAGCAAAGGTTTTTTCTGCAATGTGAAACTAGGACAAGGTTTATTTTGAAATTATTTTGGAGGGAATTAGGCAGGTTTCCCGCCATTTGCCACGTCAGCGCGATGTGGATGCCACGTTGAACGCCAAATCACTCTTCTGTTAGTCTATTTAACAGCCCATTGAAGGAATGTTTTAATTGCAAAAATAATCTTTATTGAAGGTTTAACTAGTCAATAAAAAAATACGAGGTTTAATTTAAAATTTGTGAAATAGTACAAAGTTTTTTTTTGCAATTAACTCTACAAGTAGATGATATTCCATGTATTGTACTGTGAGTGGTGCATACTAGGGGTGTAAATTTGAACCGCTGAACCGCGAAACCAAACTGAATCAAATCAAACCGAGAGGTTTGGTTCGGTTTATACTAGGGTGGTTCGGTCACGGTTTGAAAATTTATGAACCGATAGGTTCGATTTGTGATTTTAGGGGTAAAACCGAACCGAACAGAACCGAACCGTTATATATATATATATGTCTGAAATATAGTAGTTTTGGAAAAATAATTAATCACAAAATAAATTTCTTTGAACCATAAAACCGAACCAAACCGAATTGTTTGGTTCGGTTCGGTTTCGAGCCACAAGCAGTTCGGTTTGGTTTGAAAAAAATGAAACTGGTAGGAGGTTGTTTGGTTCGGTTCGTGATTTTGATATAAACCAAATCAAACTGAACCATTTACGCTCCTAGTGCATAGGTTAAGATGTACATTGGAGGTACTGTTGCCTACCTTTAACGGGAAATGAGTCTCTTCATTTGGGGTTTCTCTCAACTTCCCCAATTTAAAGTACTTTATATAGCCGATCTATTACTTTCAAAGAAAATTTGGTACTTTTTATAGTAAAGTTGACTGGAGTAGTGATTTTTTCCCAAATTTTTTGCACTATTAAATGAAATTTCATTAATGTATTGACACCCAGATTTTACTCAAAATTAATCTAAAGAGTATTATTTGAAATAATTCACCAAGCAAATTATTCCTAGAGCTCCGCACCTTCTAAGAAACCTAAAATGTCCGCCGCTAAATATACTTACAAAAGCTCTGCCATAGCTACTGATCAAGCTCTCACAGTACACGCTGTTGATACACAAGTTTTCAAAAGTTAATACAATCCTGGTTCCCGGACTCCCGGTTCATGTCATTGAGAAACAGTTGTGAATTCAGAGGAGTCTTATGTTTATATTGTAAATACAAAGGGTCTCGAGTGTTATTCAATTAACAGATTAATTTACTTACCTCCCTTGAACTTTTCAAAGTTGGTACTTTGTAGGGTGCACTCCTTACCATTTTTTAGCTTTAGCCAGTTACTCCTCAAAGACTTTTCTTTAAATTACCTTAACACCCTTATTATAAAAAATTTACTTAATAACTTTTCTTTAAATCTTTTTCACAAACGTCACTTAATGACCAAATCCTTCACAATGATTATGTCAACAAGAAGTAAATTTTTTGATTTCCTTGTTTGTATTAGTTTGTGGGTTTAGTATATAGTATTTAACAGTACGCAAAGCCACATACAAGGAAAGACCAAGATGATCAATTGACCCCCTTACTTTTAAAAAAGTTTACATTTTTGATTAATAAAGTTAATCTTAATCGGTAGAAAGAGGATTTTAAGTACATTTATTGCTTCAATTAAAAAATTAATAAAATATTTTTTTCTGAATAAATGTTAAATTATAGAGCTCTACTTTATAATTGTGTTCAAAACCCTAAACGTTCCATGTTAACATTAACTTAATTAACGAAACACGAAGCATTTGTAGGTTGCATCCATTCATCAAGGAAATGAGAGTTTGAATATATAGTATAAACACAAGACATGTAAGGGGATTTTTGTCATTGTTGTATGCCGGCATGACAAAAATTACGCGTTAAACACTAACACACTTAATCCAATGTGTTAAAAGCAACCCAACTGATTAAGATAAGGGGTTGAGATGGATAATCCATGTTAACTCATTAAATTTCTCGGGTTAAAAAGTCTAACCTACGACAATTCGTAGGATATATATTTTTCTAATATAACCTTCAACCACCGACCTCCACTAACATCAAACAACCACTACTTATACTTTGCCCACCACCATTTGCCACCATCTGACAACTAGAGACCTCCGGCAATCGCCGTCCAACCACCGGCGACCGCCGTCTAGTAGCTTCAGGCAATCGTCTTGCTGCTCTCCACAAAGCCAAAAATATATGAACAGACATTACATACATATATATATATATATATATATATATCTTGGAGTCGTACTCTATTCATAGACTATCTAAAAAGAAAATTATAGTACTTTGAATTAATTCGATTGAGTAACTGAAGTGAGAAGTTATGCCAAAAAACTCATTAGAGTAGAAAGTAAAATAACACATGTCGTGGCCGCTATAAGTATCATTTTACTTGCCACTCTGATGATTTTTTGGGCATAACTTATTGTTTGTTTAATCGATTGAAATGATTTAAAGTGCTATTAATTTTTATAGATGATCTGCGTGTGTGTAGGCGCGATAGTGGCCGTAGTTGTGGGTGTCAGCGATTGTTTCCGAGTGCTATTTTACTTGTTACCATGACAGTTTTTTCACACATTCACTTGATCAAAACGATTTAAAGTGCCACAAATTTTCTGTTAAAAAATTAACGGAATCGTTAAAATTTTAACAGAACTTGGTAGAACCGTCGTGAGAACCGCCACCCCGAGGTGGTCTTCATTTTTTTTAATAATTGAATGATGGGCAAAATAGTATTTTTTTCAAGGGGGTGTTGTATTTAGCACTTTTTGGGTGTCGTATTTAGCACCTATGCTAATTAATAATATGAGTACAAGGTTAGGTTATTTAGTGTATGCAACATTACATTGGTCATGCAATTTCTTGTCAATTTCAGAACAAATTTTATTTTATATAATTTAAATAACATGAAAATAAATCACGATTATTGCATACAGATACACACTAAATACCTCATTCCACTGATCAATGATCACACTCAATCAGCGACAAGAAGAAAATTATAGAAACTACGAGAGTTAATGTTTAATTAATTACAGTCCTAATCCCATAATTAAGGCCTGAACTAAAGCAGTTGCAGGTTAACCAACCTTAGCATTTTGCTGTCACTAATTTTCAGGTGGGCCTACAACCCAATTGAGAATTAAGGCCAGTCACTTACACACTTAAAAGGCCTGAAACATTAACATTATTGATGGTCATAATCATAATGGTAGGGAACGTTTGGACATTATAAGTCATTATTTTCAATAAACATGCCCATAATTAATTGAGTCCGAGACTAATCCTCATTTGTTGAGCTGAGCCGCTCGCAGTCTTGAGCTCACCGTTGGTTCAAGAAAATTTGTACTTAATGAAAGTTGAACAAGGGGCATCCCGCTCGATGTACTGAGCCGATCGCGATATTGAATCTGCCGTTGGCTCAAAAAATTTGTACTTTAAACAAAAGAATATTCCGTTAAATAGATCGTTTCATTCAGGAACTTAGTAATGGTCAAGCATTGAGGCAGCCTATTGAGTTACTTTCTTAATTTCTTCAACAAACATGCTTATAATTGATTTCTTTTTTTTTATCTTTCATTTTTTATGGCAAAATATCTTCTTTTATCATAAGCAACAACATTATAATGTCAAACATGTAGTGCAAAATGATTTACGTATCAAACTCTATCAATTGCACCCGCTCATGCACCGAATGTACTTGTGTTGGGGATGGGAACACACATGGTGACATGCATGAGTTGTTTGAACCGTAAAAGGTTTGATATGCATATGCACGAAATTGGTGCAGGTAGTTAGACATGCCTAAAGGATTCGAACTGGCGGTTCTAAAAATCGTGGGACAACAAATCGTAATCAAACCGGCAAATCACGGTTTCGATTCCGAACTGCAAAAAATAAATTTTGTTTTGAATTTTTTTTAAAATTTCATCTTAAAACTTTGTACAAAGTATTTTTTTGAATTTTTTAAACTTTGTAAACTTTTCATCTTTAAAATTAGAGTAAACAAGGCAATTTCAAAATTTAAAATTTAAATTTTGGTAATTTTTCACGGTTTGGAACTCGCGGTTCTGGTTTTCGGTTCCAAACTGACGGTTTACGATTTTGAGAAATTGGAAATCAAAACCGAAACCGAACCGTGTAACCGGAAGTTCCAGTTCAGGGACGGTTCCGATTTCTTGCGGTTCCGGTTTATGCGGTTTTTTGGGCGGTTCGGTTCCGGTTCGAATTGCGGATTCCGAACTGTTTGTGCATGTCTACAGGTTATTAAATTTGTGGACAATATGCTCTACTCCCGCGTCTTAATATCTGTTTTTACGCTTTTACATCTTTTTAAAATTGTTCTAATATTATATTTTTTTGGCTTTAGAAAAATAATCTTACTTTCTATTTTTGTTTGTGTCAAGAAAATAATCTTACTATTTCTAAATTTTAACTTATACACTTAAATTATTTTCTTTCTTTCTAAAAACATGATCTTTCAACTACATGTCACACACACATACACACAAAAAAAAGTTACTCCCTTCGTCCCTAATTATTGTCTTACTTTTCTTTTTTGTCTGTCCCTAAGTAATTGTTTTGTTTAAAATTTTTATTTTTAGGCTATCACTTTTACAACTTTACCCTTACTTTTTCTTCATATTTTAATTATGTGTCACATGCACATGAACATTAAAGAAAACTATACACTATACCAATATTAATAATCAAGTCAATTATTTTTTCTTAATCCGTATGTCAGGTTAAACAAAATAATAATTTAGAGACGAATTTTAATATAAATTGTAGGATAGGTATATATATATATATATATATATATATATATATATAAAAGTATATTTAAAAAAATGACCTATCATATGATACTATCATTTTTGTACGGAAGGATTATCTTTTTTTGTATGACACATGAAAGAGATATCATGTCATTGAGAAGAAAGAAAAATAAATAAATAAATAACGAGTTTTATAACTTCATTTTTAAAGATAAGACTATTTCTTTGAAAGAAACTAAAAAATAAAATAAGACTATTTTTTTTAAAGTATCCATCATGAAGTCCTGTCGTAAAATGGGTTTTGGTCTTTTGCCAATATAGAGGTAAAAGCCAAGAAATCAAGAATACATGAAGACGAATAGTAACTATAATAATTTAGTTGCATTCGAGAAAAAGTCTTCTCCTTTGAAAATTTGGTTTGTGCTTGCTTTCGGGGTGGGTTTAGAGAATTTCTTTTTCTTATTTTTTTACCTTTTCCACTCATTAATTTTACCATTTTTTTCTTACTCTTTTTTTACATTAATTATTATTATATATAAAATTTCAAAAAAAATCTCACTAAATTACCAAGTTAAACAAATTCTAGATTTTTCTAACTAGCCTAGTACAGTATATTTTGAGGGAGGCTAAGAATGGAGGGAAACAAGAGCTTAACACTGCTTGTTTTGTGTACATTCAAAATATATATATATACTCCAATTTTCTTTCCCAAACATACTAGCTAGATCAATGATTGAGAAAGTAGAAAAATCAAACAACTGATTTACAACACACAGAGAGAGAGAGAGAGAGAGAGAGAGAGAGAGAGAGAGAGAGAGAGAGAGAATCTATAGAAGCCATCTCAGCCATAGGATCATTCAAAATAAGAGATTTCATTAGTTGACTTCTTCTTCTTCTCTCATGATGGTCATGGTGTATGATGCTAGATTTTGTCCTCACTATTGAAACATCAATGGACCACCTTCACAGTGCAGGCTTTCTATGGTGCTGTGTAGGCCCCACACCATATTTATATAAAAACAAAAATAGGGAAAAACATAAATAAAAAATAGATAGTTGTATTATTACTAGTACTACTCCTACATAAATAAAATGGAGGGGGTTAAGTTTGTTTGTTTGGTTGGGTAATAGTACTGTGAGTCTGAGAGATTGAAGTGAAAGACAGGGTTTGTTGTGTGTTTGGCACCCACACCCACACCCCATAAAGGTACAATTGTCTCTTCTTTATTATACATGAATAATATTTCCACCCTCATCAGATCTTTTTGCCCAATCCCATCTTCTACGTACTGTCATTTTGTTTGCCTATAACACGAACTAGCTAATTGAATTCACTCTCATTCCCTACTTTTACACTCAGTACTCTTCATTTCTTCCTTAAGCTTGTTCTTGTGGGGGTAAAATTGAACTCTTCATAGTTGCTACTTATGGTGACAACTAATATAGTTGATCCTCTTTTGCTTGATGTCGCCGTCTTTGGGAAAACTTGACACCCGGCCCGGATATTATGTGTTGGTCGTTACAGTTATTGATTTTTGTGGATCCTATCAAATTCATGAGAAAGGAGAGAATTTGGACCTCAATATTTACCACTTGTAAGAGATAAATAAATGGACGCTCATCTACTCTAATCTCGACATTAATTCATAATGCAATAAATTAGCATTCACAATCAATGTTGTACGTAGGTTAATTGCAAACTTGACATCTAGATGTTATATGTCGGTTGTTTTAGTGATTGCTAGTCATAAACCTTATTAAATTTATTAGAAAAGAGAAATTGGAGAATTGTGATTAAATTGACATCCCTCTACCCTAATCTTGACATTCATAATGTCATAAACTGGCTTTGAAACTCAATATTGTAGGTTGACCGCAAATTTGACATTCTGAACATTCTATATTTATCATTAAAGTGACTGTTTAGTGTTCACTATTCAGAACATTCTATATGTGTAATGCTAGAGCCACATATTGAGTATTCTATTTTGTATACTTAAAAGATGTGACAAACCTGAATACTCATTATTAAGTGACTCTCTCATTACTCTTTCACTAATTTTTTAAATTAATTAATGTTTTACTCTATTCACTAGCTAGTTACAATTTCTATCTTTGTCAAGGATTTTGCCCTTGTTGTAATCATTTATATGGTGGACCCAAGGGAGCTAGCTGCCTTGCTACTACTAGTATTGCTTTACTGGAATTTGTGTGGATTTGGACCACAATTACCACAACAATGGCAGCAGTTGTTTTGTAGGTGAAACTATTCAGGGCACTGTCCCTCCCTTTAAATTGGAAGTTTAGCTTAGCTATCTATGTAAGTGTCTGTGTGTGTGTGTATAATTGGATGGATTAAAATTTAAAAGGACTATAGTACGTAGTTTTGTGGCAGTTGTGCACTTATAGTATAGCCCTTACTGAACATGTTATTAGATTACTTAGAAAATGCTAGCCAGTGATTTTAATAATCTTTCTTTCCTAAATTTTAGTACCCACCCACGATCACGATCACGATCACGATCACGATCGAGTGTTTATATTTGTTTGTGACATTTACGCACGTACGCGTAACCAACCATAGAAGTTATTGCATCAATTGAGACATCTAGAATTTAGCCATTTTCATCCATATTTCTCAAGGTGTCAATTGTGCATTCTCTGTCAGACAATTGGGTTTGGCCTAGTTGGTATCTGATTGGCACTTGATATCATAGTCAGTTAGGAATTAGGTAGCTATAGCAAACCATTATAATCAGATGAGTATGGCTGAGAGAGATTAGTTTTGGTAAACATACGGCTGGTTCGTTAAACATTTTCAGAATAGTTTTCTGTTGTTTTTAAATTTTGTTCTGAAAAATTCCATGCTGATTGAAATCTATGCATGGGAGGGGTTTGATTTTAAAATTTTGCTTATACCACTCAGTACTCTTATCCAATTCTGTTGTTTTCAGCCATTTCACTATCCATCCAAACAGTTGAGTCCAAGCACAAACTCTGAGTTTGAGGGATTGAGATGTCAAGCCAGGGCCTCCACAACTGTTACTTTCTCACTAGCTAGCAAATGGACTATGAATATCACCACATGGATATAATTAGGAGGCTGCTATGCTATGCTATGCTCTACAAAGGACAATTCAATTAGTGCTAAAAGGACATATAAACCCCACCCTTGTGTCAACTTGTTTTGTAACGAGTTAGCTGTCACATTGGATCCATTATTCTATGGACGTACTACTTGTTATGAGCTGTAACTAAGTAATACTTGTGTGTGTTTTGTGTTTGACAAATTAGGCTTTTAGGTTAATTTAAAACATTTTTGAAGAGAGATTATGCTGTCTAACTTGGGATAATGTAAGAACCGATGACATACGACATACTTGTAGTTATAAATTAGAATGTGCTAGCTAGCTAGCTAGGTACCGTAACCACATGCAATACGTTGATAGTAACAATAAATAACTAGTACTACTCTCAATAACACTCGACATACGTACGTACGTATTGTAGTCCTACGGATTGGTAATGACCCACCCTAGCTAGTTTATATAATTACAAATTAAGGCGCACACGCGTGTGAATTAATAGAGAAAATAATAATTAATGTTGTATGTGCTTAATTATATAGTTTTAAAAACAAAAGTAGCTAGCTAGCTAGCTAGCTAGGCAGCAGCATTATGATCAAATTTAACCTTAAAAGTAGTAAAAAGCTTCTCAGTTGACTAAAAAACATTCTTCCAAAGCCACTCATCTCAACAACTCCTCCCCATGTTAGCGATGTGCAAATCCTAGTCATGTCTAAATTTATAGAGTGGAGGCCACACACAAAAAATTTTTTTTTAAAAAAATGTATAGGAATATATATGGGATATTTTGATCTTGTTGAGCACTTACTTACTTTGTAAAATTTATGGAAGGAATATTTCGTCCATTCATCACTTTGGTTGGTTGGTTGGAAAAGCATATATGCACATATATACTACTTTCTTTTGAATGTTGCCATCTTGTTTCCCCTTAACTTGTTGCTGATTTATTATCTCGCTCTCAGATAAGATTCCTTCTTGCCTTGCCTTTCTTTTTGATTTTCTTTTTACTTTTTCAAGATATATATATATATATATATATATATATGGGGATTTTACTAAATATAGAGACCATTCTGCTTTTATATATATAATAATAATAATAATATAGATATTGATCGTTCATTCTCGGGTGGGTGGTTAATTGACGTGGTTTAACAATCACGCTGAATAAACTCTCACTCTCGTATATGTTGTCTTGTTATTGATTTTAGCTACTAGGAGATATAAAAACCCACTTCGGTCCGGTCATATCTCCAAAGACAAATATTTATATAGACAAATCCGGCTGTTTGAGCCCGACGACCTTTTACAAGCAGCAACATACACGTGAACAACAAGCTGGTAAGGTTAAAATAAATACATACTCAGTCAGGTATCAAATTAAACCACCCAGAATTGAATTGAATTGAATTGAATTGCATGGTGTAATGAGAGTAATTGATTGAGATTATTCATTATCGAACCAACAATTGGACAACTCATTTCAATACTCTTCTTAATTGTTTCCCTCCCTCCCTCCCTCTCACACAAACACACATGTACACATGCACACACATTAACAACTGATCAAAAGGACATTGTAATTGTCGTTTGTGCACAATAAAGTTAGTGAAGATAAGAAGACAGTTACATTGTCTCCACGACAAAGACATGGAAGGCTATTGAAAGAGGAATATTGTTGTATTATTTATACCCATACCGACCATTTAGCATACTTATCAAACTTGTAATATCATTTACCTGGAAAAAAAACACATTATATCTCACATTCAAAGCAAAATATTTCCATTAACGCGTTTCCATACATTAGTCAGTACTACCTAAAGTAATGCCACATCATTGCGCAAAAGCATGTTTCACAAAACATTCGCGCAATAGAAAATTGAACCAAAGCTCTTTGGCGAGCAAGAGAACCCACCCACCCCTTCAACTCTCGGTATTTGCTTCGGAGGTAATTTGATTTTTTACTTTTCAACCAGTTTCGCTAGTTTAATTTTTCCTTATAGTCTTTTATAATGATATTTCTTGGTTAGATATATAACTCTAAAAGTTACGTTTAAAAATAGTCTAAAATTATACTCCAGTCTTTAACTATAATTAAAGACGAGATCCAAAAACAAACCAAGGGACTCTTTAACAATATTTATAAATCAGATCCAAAAAAATAAAAAAGTTTGTATGTCATTTTTTAACAACATTTTTAAAACGTAATTTTTTTTTTTTATAAATGTGTTTGAGATATTACTTGAAAACGCTACTTTTTATTTTTTTCTTAGCAACGTTTTAAAACCTGGGTTTTGAGAAAAAGTTGAGAATTTTTGCATTTTAAAATTCAGTTTTTTCTGCCGCAGCATTGAAACACAATTTTGACAAATAAGCTGCATTTTAACCCTACGTTTTAGTCAAAACGCACGTTCTAAGTGGCCATTAGAGTTGCTATTTCAACTATTCTCTCCGTTCCAAAAAAAAAAAGCAAGTCTTACTTTTTGTTTTAGTTTGTCGGAAAAAAAAAATACAGCAAATGGGCCTAGATGAGAGTGTAGAGTACCGAGCCCGCCTAAAAAGTGTACCGTCTGTCCAGCCCAAGCAAAGGTAGGGCAAGGGCAAGAGACCAGGCAGCGGACATCCAATCACTTTATTATTGCCCCACTTGGTTACAAGCCCCCGTTACTGGACTCAGCAGTCAGGACAATTCAAGCAGGGGTTTATTAACTGTGTAATTAACATCTAATGTTCCGATGTGGGAATTTATCAGAATTAACAAGTATCATAATCAACGTCGATAGTACCAGTTATCCCTGGCGACCCGACCCACCTTTTCCCCCGAGAATCCGCCTCAACAGTTTCCAGCAAATTCAAAATCCAAAACATGGGAGGAATTCGAAGTAAGAATAGTGCATCGTCTACACAGATCAACTAAGCAATTGAGCAAATGCGTTAAAGGATAGGCTAATCTTTCAGATCAGACCCTAATCTTTGAAACCCAGATGTGGATCCTGATTTCGAAGATGAGAGAGAGAGAGCATTGAAATGGAAATACAAATTTGCAGAAGAAAAGTACTAACCTGCATAGATACAATCTGAAGTGCGAAATCTGAAACGAGAGAGAGAGAGAAGTTGGTGACGTGGAGCTGTGGAGGCATGGTGAGAGCCAGAAATGGTGGTTGAGAATTGGAGTATGATTCTATTCAACAAGAGTGTAAAGCCCAATCATTTTTCTACAATATAGTTCGGCTCACAGAAGTCAGAAATGCTATTTTTCGGCCCAAAACAGAATGGGTAATGTCAATGTGCATAATATACATATCTTAAAACCAGATTATAACAAAAAAAAAAATGGGCCAAATACAACTTTCAAGAAAGGGGAACCTTTTGTTGATCGACCTCATTAATGTCAACTAGTGTGCTTGCCTATATAGTAGCAGTAGCACCCCAATTTTTTGGGGACATTTTCCTACATGTAATATCGTCTAGGGTAAAGAGAAAAAACCTAAATACAATAAATAATAAACATTTTCAAGCACATAAGTGGGGGGAAAAAAAAAAGTTGTTAATTTAAGAAAATAATGAAAAATCTTTAACTCAAACTTTATACTAGTAATTGTACAGTATTAAACACTAGTATACTAAAAGGACCAATGTACAGCCTTAAGATGAATAGGATTGTTTAGGATATAATTAAGTCAACAAAAAAGTAGAATGAATTTACATATTTCATGGTGCATATTTAATTATGGAGATTTATTTAGATAAAAAAAACGACTAGGGCATGGAAAAGTGGTAATACAAGGTGGATATCTTATATCGTAAATAATACACAGAGTGAGTGTAACACCAAATCTAAAATTTTGGACCTCTCCTTAATTAACATGGTTAGATCCGAACCGACCCGACGTGGTAAGTTACTAGTTTAATAACTTTGGATCAATTTCAGTTAATCTAATTAGGTTGGTCGTTCCATATCCAAAATTTAACCATGGATTTGATTTTTTTTGATCCATTGATGGGGATGAATAGGGCGCTCGGACAATTTTGGTAATTAATTAACGGACTCTTATTTCATAAATGTGTGTCCAAACCTCCCTTACTAAAATTCAAAGAAAATGCTTTAGGGTGTACCCCTCCCTACTTAGATTACTCTGTAACTTGCTTTTGAATTACAAAACATTTCTCTCGGAATTTTGGGTCAAAATGTATTTGGCTGCGTGATTTTTTTTTTTTTTTGTTTCTCATTTTATCACTCATTAAATTCACTATCTTTTTTCCATTCTCTCTCATACTTTTTTGCTTCTATCATCAAAAAAAAAAAAACATTTCTTCAAATCTGAAATCTATCTTTTAATCCATCAAACATACTATGGAAATTGGAAAACCTCCCTTCTTACAAGAGAAGAGCAGAGCAGGCTTCAATTGTGTTTAGGTATGCATCCTCCCTCGGCAATCTCTCTAGGAATTTTGCAGGCTTCGACCAAACTCGCTACGATCTCCTAGGCAAGACAAGTTGAACATTTTAAAATAAATATCATGCAAGAACACGTGAGCTTACATCCTTAAATTTGTTTGTTATTAGCGTGTTCTGGCTAGAGCTGGCAATGGACTGGACCGGGTCAGCTCAGTCCCCCATCGGACTAATACATAAAATTGGGTTGAGTTGTGCCAGTCCAAAATTTACATCGGGCCTCAAATCTCTTGCCCAGCCCAGCTCAGCTCACTTTTAGGCCATCGGGCTTTCGGGCCATCGTGCCAAATCAGCCCAAATTTGTACTAAAAGTATTTTCTACAAAATTTACAAGTTATCACATAAAAAAATTTTAAAACTCATTACAAGTCTACAATTTATCAAATAAAATCTTCAAATAATAAGTCTCATCTTGATGGATTAAAATACAATTACATAAAATTTTTGTAGACAGGAGAAGTGCAAAATACGATAGAACACAAGTCTACAATTGTTTGGACGTTTGGTATTCACACCTCGCAGGCTCGCAACAGATAACCAGATTAGATATGATGGTATATGAGTAATGAATTAGTGAATGTGGTTGACTGGTTGTGGGTTTTTATGTACATGCGTATAGCCTGTATCGGGCTGGACTGGATTAATGAAAGTGTATCAAAATGGTTTGAAAAGACTTAAAGCAGCGGAAAATTTAAATTGAAAATGATTTGAATCTCCACTAAAAGACTTAAAGCAACGAAAATGGTTTGAAAAGTGTGAATTGAAAAATTATAAAAGTGTATCGGGCTGGGCTGGGTTGGCCCGAAAAATTCGGGCTTTTTTTAGCCCGAGCCCAATTAGATCACGGGCTTATTGGGCCAGGTCAAAAAAGTCCAAAATTTTTCGGGCCTTCTAAATTGAAGCCCTACCCATTCATAATATCAGGTTGGCTGAGCCAGCCCATTGGACCGGGCTAATTTTGCCGGCTTTAGTTCTGGCACAACTTGAACCGAATCACCAGGCCCGGCCCAAGGTGAGGGTAGCCAGGGCACCCGCCCAGGGCCTAAATTAATAATGGGCCCAATTTTTTATATTTTTTTATTGTTGTAGTATTACTATACATGTAAATTAAAAATAATATCCAAATTTCTTTAACTGAGGTCCAGATCCAAAGCTTTTGTTGTTATTTTAAATTATATTTATTCAATTGTTTGTTGAAACTTTGTTTATTTGTTAAATTTTGTTCCACTGTTAATTATTGTTCTTCTTTTTACAATGTTTTTGTGTGTTTACAAATTTAAAATGATATTGACTTTGTTTATTTGTTAAATTGTGAATTATGTTTTTTCAATTGTTTGTTAAGACTTTTGAGTTTGAAAGTTTGTTTACATCTTACTTAGTTACATTAAATTTTCTATTTAGTTATTCATTAATTTGAGGTCATAGCTCTAAGTGAGTAGATAAGAGGACCATGAAATAAAAGTACGAAGCAACAAGAAATGCCAAATTATTCTTATGATGATTGTTGATTTGAGTAATTGAATCTTTTGATATTACGAGGCTGAAATTCGGTAAGAAATTGTTCAGTTTTCTAGATAATAATGTTTTCTCAAACTTGATTTCAGTTTAGTAGAAAACTGTTATTGAAATTGTATTTATAGCAAAAATTATTTTTGTTTCTCTAAGAAATTAAATTAAAAAAAAAATACATAAGATTAGTATTTGATAATTAAATAAGTGCCTTCTTTTAACTTTACCCTGAGCCTATAAAATGCTAGGAACGGCCCTGCGAATCACCTTAGCAACACCGGTGGATATGACCATAAACACATTTAGAACCCTTGTAATTTATATATATATATATATATATATATATATATATATATATAATGACAGATGCATATTAGTCTGCTAAATATAACAGTTTTCCTTGTTGATTTCACAAAGTCAGTCCTTTTGGTTTCCCGCCGCCTCTTTATTTAGCCTTTATTAACCTCCGCTTTTGTTCTGCAAATTAGAAAAGAAACCTGAAATATATCCTTGTGTTTTGCAGAGGCCTCTAATTGTTGGTATCCTGACGAAGCACAACTTTTTGCCCGAGCACATTTTGGGATTGTACCCACACATGAATCCCACAAGTAGCTTGAGTAGGCGGAATAAACCAATAATTACCACCATCGGATCTAAAGATACCATGGTATCTATCCTAGTTATGATATCACGTCATAAAAAGGAGGTCAGTGCACATGAAATATGTTGTTTATTTTGCTAGTGTATTTTATGTATATGCAGATATCTAATTTTCAGAATATAGATTTTTGAGGGATTATTTGAGGTAGAAGTGGGCTGTGGTTGAGTTTTTTCTGTTTCTTTTTCCACATATCGATAAGCTATTCCACTGTGCTAAGTCTGGCAACTGGCTTGTTTGTTACGCCCCGACCCGGATTCCAATACGGAATCCCAAGATCGATGCGCCAAACAACAAATACAATTAACAATAATAAACAGTAAAAGCATGCGACACAACACCCCGTGCTTACATAAACCATAATAAAAACTTGGATAAAATAAAATCAATCATCGGCGACGTTACAGCCGGAACCCAACTAATAAAACACAAGTGTAAGATTTTTAATAAAATCATTTATACCAATAACTACCTCGCCCACAACATGCCGGAACAACTGTACATAAACCACAAGGTACGACATGCTTGAAAAAATAACTGAGTTAAAATATATCACAGATTTCACAAGCTCGACATACACGTGTCGGCTACCAAAAGAATAATAAGTACAACAATGTATCAATACTACCCAAAGTAAAGTCTACATGACTTTACATAACCATTCGTCCTCACCAAAAGAATTTCTAGCACTAATAGCAAAAGAGCTCTAAGGGTTACAAAACAAAAGACCACCTGCGAGCTAAATGATAATACTATCCGACCTCACCGCGAACTTCCTGTCTCGCTCGGATCTAAGGAAAAACATATAAACAACAAACGGGGTGAGTCGAAACTCAATAAGCTACTAAATGCAACTACATGTCATGGCATAATGCTCAACCGGTAATTATCACATGGTAATACATTTGTATATATCACAACTGATCATGTAACATCATTATTGATACACAATTCACATAAATCATACGTAGCACTTTGATGTTCACATAAGTACTCGTAATAAACCACGTTGTAAAGGATATCAATTCTCTTTGTCTATCTTTGCGTTGCTCCTGCAATACACAAATAACCAAATGTACCTCAATACTCGTGTATGTAGTATCGACGTCCCCGATTAATACCATCGAGTTCAATCTAGCAAACCAAAGTCATGCGTATTGCTACAATAGTGGGGCTACTTCTCGACTGTGGCCAACAGAAGAGGGGTTTGTGAAACTCCGGTACGGCGATTTATAGCGATCACAAACATTAATTTGTGAAGACTATAGGTCGTCCCACCTTGCTCGACCAACGACGCCAGCTGGACTTACACAATGCACAAGTAGATGTTCTTATTCATCTAATGCAAATAACCATCAAGTTCAAAAGTAGTGAACTTGACAAATGACAAGTAGATTATTCTATTCTATCACCGATTATCATTCAACACATATTTGCAAGAATTCCACTCAACACATTAGAGCCATTTACAAGTCTCTACTTAAACAGTACCAAAACACGGAGGACTAGAATTTCGATTAATCGAACTCTAAACCTCGTAGTAATTTAACATGTTGTTCGGGGAATCATAATCTTCACTAAAATCAACTTCTCGGAGTCATTACTAAAGTTCATAAAATTAGGGTTTAAATGTTGTTCGGGGAATCATAATCTTTACTAAAATCAACTTCTCGGAGTCCCGGCCAAGGTCGCGGCAATGCGAGCCCAGCCCAATTGCTCGGACCGATCGGACTTCGCTTGAGCTCTCCTTCTCGAGCTCCTCCTCATTGCGTCTACATCCTCCATTTTTGCACAAAATAAACAAAAAGGTCAAGCACTGGAAAAACATATATGCATGAATAAAGAAGGGAGCATTACAAAGGAAGTACATTCAAAGGACTCATCTATGGACACAACCCCTCTCCGGATCTCTATGGCAGCCCAGACAATGCTGATGAAGCGCGAAGTCTTTGTGAAGTATCCACCCCGGAAAACTCTCAAAAGGAGGAAAGGTGCACATCGGCTCAAGGCCGTTAACCTTCAATGGGGATAACCCGGCAACAATAAGAAGGTTATCATCTTAAACTATTCGCCTCCAGTCATAGCACCGGACTTGTGTGCTACCTCGAACGCCAAGTGGAGCCTCTAGGACCTGCTTGGCCGACCTGTCATATTCATCGAGATCGGCGTGATGTACCAGGGTATAGGGCTCCTCGGTTGGCATCGCGAAGTTCCATCCAAGTCGACTCTCGACCACGATGACCTTGTCGGCCCAGCCCGAAACCTTCCCGGGGGGATCAGAATATAACTTCACCCGATAATTTTGGCTCTTGGCTTGGAGCCGATTATTATTACGATCAAGATGGAAATAATGACAAAAAAGGGTCAAGGTCGGCTCGAATCCAAGAATACGCGTGTTCGCGGCGAAACAAATCAGGATTCTCATGGTGTTCCAGGAAAGATCAAGGGAAACAGTCGAAGTAACATCAAGAAATTCACAGATGAAAGGGTCCAAGGGGAATCGAAGGCCCATCTCGAAAAAGCTCATATAGAAACTCACTCGACTCTGCATACTCCTCAGGTCGAGAAGACCGAGTTCGGGATCAGGGACATGGCCTCGACAGTCATCAGAATTACAGGGATACTTCGCCGTCTATATACCCAGATCGGCAACGGACATCCTATTCCTCTAATCTCGGAAGGCGCGGTTTTCTCTTCTTGCATCAGCCTTAGCCTTAGGTTTTCTCTTCTTGCTCCGAGGAGCTCGCAGTACATGACTGGCATCAAGAAATGAGGTGGACGACGCCGAGGTAGCAGCCCTGAAAGGCCCTGCGACCTTACTAGTTACCCGGTGCTCATCAAAATACAAATACAGCAGGCTAGTTATAGCCATATCGTACTTCTCGATGATCCTCATCGAGGTCCCGAAAGGAATATCATCGACCTTATAAGGATCAAAAGCTGGGACGACCAGGCCATCCAAATTTGCACCCCATGCGGTGAGTAGATCCTTGGCCACACTAGGAAGAACGACTTGCCAATCGCTAACCTCGGTCTTATAGATCACAAGACCCTTTTGCGACCTGGCAAACATGGGACCCTCATTGGCACGTTTGATCCTCATGTTCACAGAGAGAGGACACGAGGAAGAAGAGCTTGAAGGGAAAATGATTGATGGAGAAAAGGCTATACGACCTAGACAGGGTAACCTAGACAGATCGACCTGGACGGAAGGCTAAGGGACGCACAAAACTCACCGGAACCCTAAAATTTCAAGCTCGCCGGAACCCTACCCAGAATTCGGCCGATTACCGAAGGAAAGGATAAAACAGGCAAATAAACTTGAAAACAGGTGACAAATGGAGAATGGCTCAAGGGGAACTAACCTAAGGTCCTGAAGAGGCAAGAAAATACGAAGAAAAGGCTGGAATCTGAAACGATTGGAAGATGGAAGATCACGCCGAAAATTGCCTTGTTGCCGGAGAAGATGGAAGCTCCTGGTAAAATGAGCATGAACAGTGAGGCATCACTTATATAGAGGACCCGGAGTGGCCGGGTCGACCCGTTCGGCAAGCACGCGGACTTCGAGACGACACCGTTTTGAAGCAAAATGCTAAACCGCCAGAAGTTCAAAATTTGAAAAGACGCGCCGTCTGACAAGCCACGATCTCTGCACCCATTAAATGCGCACGATTCCCAAGGAAAGTACAAAGTCGAACTAGAATCTAGTGACTTCGCGTGAAACTAGTCAGCTCGATGCAGCGCATATTTACTTCACACCTCGAGGATAAATCCTCTCCTTGAGAAGTAGGAGGCTACTGAATGACCTCAGCTTTTAGCTGGACACATGGCAGGCATCGTGACTTCATAGGCTCCAGCTGGGCAAGTGTCGAGGTGGCATACGCCCATGTCGGTACAACAACCTGGTAATCATACTACGACTGGTCGCCTACCTCACCAGTATACTCTCCCAGCACGCTGACAACGAGGACCTATAGTGCGACCTGGAGACATCCCAGGTCGACCACATCATCATCAAGCAACCTGGACGTATACCAGACCGACCTTGACTACATTTACATCGAGTGACCTAGGTACATGCCAGGCCGACTTCGACATAACCCCTCTCAGCTCGGCAAAACAGAGTCCTCTACGGAATCATCTCTTGCCTGGGAAGAGTCCTGCTGCAACTCTATATACATCAGTCCTAAACATACAATGAAACGTAATCCGAAAGACACAGGAACTAATCATATCTCCCATTTCGAATCCAACTAGGATTATGATTTATCTCCTTATAAATAAGCACCCTCAACAGGCCTCATAAGGTACATACAAACTACTTGCTTACATACTTTCTTAGCTTTACCTCTCCTTCGAAGTATTGCTAATTCTCACGCCTGAGGGTTATTGCTGGATAACCCAACCCCCCTTACGGTGTTCTTTGTTGATCACAGGTTTCAAGCAATTCATACTTCAATGGCAATCCCTGCAACACAAGCCGGAATTCTACCAGATTACGCACGTGAATCAGACGCGGTCACCCTCAATCTCTTTTGCGTGATCAGAAAGTATAAAATTTACAGAAAGAGGGATCAACTTTCTAGCATGAGGATCTAATTTATATACCCCTGCCTTGCAGCAATACTCCATTGGCAAGGAGGAGGAAAATGGGATAAATTTTCAAGTTTGAGTTGCCACATGGCAAACTTACGATGTAAGAGCAGCTCCAATGTGAGCAATTTAAAAGGTTTATTCTCTTCGTCAACTCAACTGGTAGAAGAAAATAAAAGCCACTGTGGGAATATGTAGAAGGCTTACATGGCATGAAGCGGTTGATCCGGTTCATTTTTGTCTTGTGCTTTCTCCACTTTAAATCCAAGGCTAATTTTAAGGCAGCAACGGTAGAAAAAATGCAACCAGTATTTTTGTATCTCTTTTAAAACAGCTCGCTCTATGTAAAAACAAAATTGTTATTTTTTTTCTATAAATTGGTTCTCAAACCATTTTTTTCGTTTCACTCATCATTTATATATATTTTCTTACTAAACTTTACCAATTCTCTCATTTCATTTTTTCATTATGAATAACAATTATTTTGGTAGACTGATATGCTTTTTCTAAGAACTAATTAATTATTTTTAAAATATTTAATTTTGAAAATGAACATACTACTTTTATATGTATATTGTTAAAGAATAAAGTATTTAATAGTGAATCCATGCTATAAAGCTTTTAGAGGTTTATATATAGTGGAGAATAGGTTTAGAGCATCTCCAATGCGATATCTAATTTTTCTTATTTGACATGCTTAAACAAGAAGACTTCTTTCGTATGTGACAAAAAAAACTTAAGAGATAGAGATTCCTCTTTCTACACGTTCTCCAATGTAAACTCCTTTTAAAACATTATTTCAAACGTGACAATTCTTTATAATTAATTGCAAAAAATAAAAATTACTCCTATATAGTAACTGATTGACAGTAAAAAATAAAATAAAAATTTTACGGTAATTGATTAGGTGACCCTCTCGTAGAGGATGTCTTCCCAACTGAATGTCACATCATCTCTACCTCAAGTTTGAATTGGAAATTTTTTTTTTTAGAAAAATTTATCTTTCCTATATGTTTAACAATTTTTACTGGATAGATGATTAAATTAAAAGGCTCTTATAAATAAAAAATTTATGAACTAACAATAATGTAATATGATGGATAAACCTTTTAAAGATTTAACTATCGGAGATGCTTTAAGTTCCTCAACAACTTTCCGTTTTCCTTTTCGGTTCTCCGGCTACTATTTATTTTTTATTTTTTAATTTTTTTTTTCTGTTTTTTTAAGCCTAGACAAGTTCCCGTGCATAATTCTAGTAGCTAACAAAACACTGTATATCCTCAAATTCCTAATTAAGTGATCATTCTGATTCTAGTCAGCTTAGGTAGGCGTACACTTATTTAAAAACAAATAGTAAAAAGATATGGGCACGAATAGAATACACTAGTATATGCTAGAATATGTAAACGCTTAAAATATCATGCTCCCTCCTATTTACTAAAAGAATTTACGTTTAAAAAGTTTACTTGTTAAGGGATATATTAATATCATTGAAGTTGGTCATAATTATAAAAATACTTAAAAATAATCAAAATAATTACAACACAAATAGAGAATAAATATAAAAAATTATAAAAATTGTAAGCATAATTTTTTAAAAATAAACTCTTTAAATAAAACATTCTAAAATAATATAGTAAACACTTTATCTGTAATGGGGAAGTATTAAAAATGTATAAAAACAGACTAATTGTCGCTGAAATGTGGCAATGAACAATTCTCGATATTCCTATGTTAGAGAACATAATGGTCCGACATGAACACTCAACACATGCTTCCACATTAATAGAAAGAGTGAGGACCATACTAAGTTACTCCCTCCGTTCCACGGTTCCACCATACTAAGTTTATGTTTCAAAAGTTTAATAATTAAGAGATAAATAAGTGATATTGAAGTTAGACATAATTATAAAAATATTTAAATAGTTAGGATGTTTATAACATATGTAAAAATCTATAAACATAATTTTTTAAAATTAACTTATTAAATAAAATATTTTAAAATAATATAGCGTAATCTTTGACTAAAGCGGAGGGAGCATTTTAGTACGGACATTGACTAGATACAGTACGCCGGACATTGACTAGATACAGTACGCCTAGCATATTTGCTGCTTCCACATTTATAGAAATAATGAAGGGAGGACTTTGACCACGTATTTCCAACATCTTTGCATCTTCTTCTAGCTCAAGGTTTTACCAGCTGTTTGATAAACTGCAAGAGATTGTCCTAATGAAACACAAGGGTCAGGGCGGTCCTGAACTTTGAGGGGCCCAAGGCAAAAAAAAAAAAAAAGAGCCCTTATAAAAATATAAAATAAGAATATTTTACAAATAATTTTTTACTTTTCATCATTCAAAATATTGAAAAATACAGCATCAATCTACAAACATACTAGAAAAATTAAGTATCTTGCACCGATTTACACAACATATATATATATATATATATATATATACTTTGTTTGCATCATTTGGTAAATTTGTTGTATATTAAGAACATGAAAAATGTCTAAAAATCCTGTGTTTAGGAGATTTTTGATAAATATATTTAGACCCAAAATAAAATGAAGGGAGAATAACCCCATTGAGGTCAAACTCAAAATATCTAGTTGTATAAAGCGACACCTTATTCATTCAGTCACAAGGTCAATTAAAAAAACTATAATACATTATATATTATAAATATAAATAAACAAGATTTGATAAAATAAAAGGAATGTTAGATGACTTTGTTAGGTATTGAACCTAAAATCTCTAATTCTAGATTTCATCACCTTATCCATTAGATTATGAAATCAATTGTAAAAAATATATTATATTATCTATTATATATAAAATGTTATATATATAAATTTAGAGCCCCTCAAATTTGGGGGCCCATGGCGATCGCCCTTCCGGACATAGCCTAGGGCCGGCCCTGACAAGGGTTAACTCATTTTAATGGAAGGCTTGTTCATCATTTCTCGCTCTCCTACACAAGCATTTTCCAATGCCATGGAGATTCCCTCCCCCAAAAGCGAATACTGGAGCAGTTAGAACATCTTGCAATATTTTTGCTTCTAAGAATTTCATATTTTAGGTATTTAAGTCATACAATTAGGGCAAGTGAAAAAATATATATAAATTGTTGTAACCTCCCATGTCCCATCAATAATCATTGTATCTGGAAAGGGATAGATTTGGTTGGGTATGGAGGCATCCTATCTTTCGAGTATTTGAGATCAACAGTTTTACCTAACAACATTGACTTGTTGACCTCAAAACTGTTCTGCATCAAAGGATGAAGGATGGATTCACGAACTACAATCAAAGATACATCACTCTAATGTAGTGATCCAACTCACACTCACACTCTTTAGACAAGCACCTTCTTATCCTATCAAAAGAAACTTCTTATTCACATAACATATCTAACTACAATCGAAATACCCTAATAGATCATTAGGCTCCTCATTAACACTTTTGTCAAACACTTTTCTTATCCAATGCACATGGCATTACGAGACCGTCGAGACATAGGACAGCCACCCCAATCGACGTCACAGTATGCGGATAAACTTAAATCACCATCACTTGGTAGAAAAAGACCCTGTCCTGGAGTTGTTTTTAGGAACCGAAGCACGCAATTTACAGCATCCATGTGCGAGCGTCGTGGGTTGGAGACGAATTGACTGAAGACATTCACCGCAAGAGCAATGTCAGGTCGTGTTACGGTTAAATATAACAATCGCCCAATCAACCGACGATATTGGGCCGCATCCACGGCGAGGCTGTTTGTATCATCATCCAACCGCAAATTTTGTTCCATCGGAAAAGAACTGGGATGACATCCTTGTAAACCCATCTCCTCGAGTATGTTAAGGGTATACTTCCTTTGACTCAAGACTAGGCCTTGCGGCGAACGAGCAACTTTTATCCCGAGGAAGTATTTCAATAGGCCCAAATCCTTAATACTGAATTGATCATGAAGATGACGCTTAAAAATATTTATCCTGTTGACATCATTGCCAGCCAAAATAACATCATCCACATAGATGAGGGCACATGCAAAAATATTACCTTGTTTGAAGATGAACAAGGAATGATCAGCCTGTGATTGACGAAAACCAATAGCAAGCAAGGCGTTAGTGAACTTGTGATACCAATTGTGGGATGCTTGTTTGAGGCCGTACAAGGATTTGCGTAAGCGACACACTCTTGGGTCCCCTTCCTTTCTCCAACCTTGTAGTATCCGCATGTAAACATCTTCCTCTAGATTACCATGAAGGAAGACATTATTAACATCCAACTGCTGGATCAACCAATTCTTCTTTGCAGCCACGACAAGCACGCTTTATACGGTCACTAGCTTAGCAACTGGAGCAAAAATTTCATGGAAGTCTATGCCTTCAACCTGCGTGAAACCTTTTACTACTAGTTGGGCTTTATATCTTTCAATTTCACCATCTGGCCGGTATTTGATTTTGTAGACTTATTTGAAGTCTACAACTTTCTTGCTTGGGGGTAATTCCTCTAAAGTCCATGTCCCATTCTCTTCTAAAGCATGTATCTCTTTTTGCATTGCTTCACGCCAATGTGAATGCTTCACGCCAATGTGAATGTTTCACTGCTTAATACTTTGGCTCATCATGAGAAGTGATGGCCACAAGAAAGGCTTTATGAGTAGGAGAAATTTTTTCATACGAAACAAAGTGAGATAAGGGATGTACCGTGGAGGTTCCTGCATTGGCAGTGGATTGCGCATGGTCTATAGATTGCGGGAGCTCAGTAACAAAATCATCAAGATGTTTGGGTTTGGCTGGCACTCGATGGCTATGATGCAACCCGTGCATATCAATTTACCCATTGCCTGAAGAACTCTCCGGCTGTTCCAGAGCACTCCCAATTTGAACAACATTCTGTCCAGGAGAAACATTCTGTAAAGCGGTATCTGCTGGCGCGGCAGATGTGGCTAAAGATGTGGTAACATCTGGCGAAACATCCAAACTGACATTTTCGAAAAAATTATGTGGCAGTGCTGGATCATCAAGTATAGCTAGATTCTTTCCCTGTTGTGACGGCCCTGTCCGTTGTACTGTGTCAGGAAAGATAGCTTTAAAAGGAAACACATCTTCTGCAAAAACTACATCCCTGGATGTGTAAACTTTGTTCTGCTCTACATCAAAGACACGATATCCCTTTTGTGCATGAGGATATCCAACAAATACACAAGGTCTCCCCCTTTCACTGAACTTTTCACGCCCCTTTTTATTATTCTTGGCATATGCAAGGCACCCAAAGACACGAAGGTATACGAAGGTTTTTTGTTAAATAAAATTTTGAAATGTGTTTTATGCCCAATAACTTTTGATGGCAGCCTGTTTATGAGAAATGTAGCCTTCAAGACACACTCGCCCCAAAAACTAATTGGTAAACTTGCTTGAAAACGCAAGGCTCTTGCAACTTCGAGTATATGTCTGTGTTTCCTCTCTACTACCCCATTCTGTTGGGGTGTGTGGGTACATGATGTCTCAAAAAGAATTTCGTGGGTGACATAATAATCCATCATGTAATTTGACTGAAATTCCTCACCATTGTCACTCCTAATTCTTTTGACGGTCTTCTCAAATTGAGTTTTAACCATATTGTAAAAGCTAGTCAAATGGTGACTCACCTCAAATTTATGCTTCATTAAATAAATCCAAACTCTACGACTGTAATCATCAACAATGGACAAAAAATAATGTGCACCCGAAAAAGAAGGAATTTTATAACCTCCCCAAATATCGCAATGTAATAATTCAAAACATGAACTAGTTTTAATACTGCTAACAGGAAAAGGAGATCGAGTTTGTTTTGCTTTCATACAAGGATCACATATTGCATTGCTAGTTTTGAAACTTTTACCAAGAGGCTCCACATGCTGGAGTGTTGTGTCGGACGCGTGACCCAATCTCTTATGCCAAACTTCTGATGTAACCGAGAGTGCCATATTGGTGTCCCCAATCTTCACAGGCTCCATGCAATATAGACCATCACGGCATTTACCCACTCCAATCAGATTCCCCGAAGGTAGATCCTGTATAACACAAAAGTCCGAGAGAAAAATTAGTGCACAATTAAAATCTTTTGTTAACTTGGTAACTGAAAGTAAGTTGCACTTGAAATCTGGAACATTCAAAACATTGTGAATTGTCAACCCATTTGATAGACGAGTTCTGCCAACTCCCTTCACAAGAACACTATCCCCATTTGGTATTCTAACGGGCTTCCCATATTCTGATTTCGTGTGTTTATCAAGGATCTTTTCATCACAGATGATATGTTCTGTTGCTCCAGAATCAATCACCTAAGGTCTCTCAAAATAAAACTTACCAGTCATGTTAGCAATTGGCTGATTCTGTCCAGATTTTTCAGATGTTGCGGAAGATGTGGCGACATCTAAGGGAACATGGCCTCGCCAGATGTACTGAATTAGTTTCGCATAATCTGCTGGGTTTAAATCTGGAATGGGGCTTGACTGCAACTCCACGTTTGCTGCCTTGGGTGTTACCTTCTTTCTATTATCACGGGTCCCCTTCCTCCACCCAGAAGGATAGCCAACAATTTCAAAGCATCTTTCTACGGAGTGGCCTATTTTTCCACAATGGCTGCACGTCGGTTTGTCTCACTTTTCTCCCTTTCGATCGCTGCCCTCTTTCTCTGCACGCCGGTAGGACTGAGTCTGAAACGCTGCGGCCTCCATCCCGTGTCTATGAGATGTCGTAATCTGGCGTTGTTGCTCGTCCTGTGCTACAAGATGGTACGCTGATCCGATCGATGGGGTAGGTTTTGTGCTTAGAATCTGTGTTTTCACAGTTCCAAAAGCTTCATCAAGACCCATAAGAAACTCATAAAGGTGCTGTTGCTTGGGTATATCATATGTACACTTACTACAAGTACATTTTGGCATAGGAGAGACTGATTATATCTCGTCCCAAAGCCCCTTCAACTTAGTGTAGTAAGCCGAAACCGACAACCTCTCTTGTCGTGTTTGTGTCAACGTGCGTTTCAACTCGTACGCTCTTGGTGCACTCTCTTTCCCAAACCTCTCCTCCAAATCATTCCAGATTTTTGCGACAGTTTTGGCATACTTCACGCTGCCCCTTATCTCATTCTCCATTGCCGTGTTCAACCATCCTTTCACCATTGCGTTGCACCTTTTTCATAGCATTAATTCCGGCGAGTCTTCATCGGGCATCGGAATTGAGCCGTCAATGAAATCTATTTTGTTTTTGATGAATAAGGCATTACTCATCTCATCAGCCCAATCGCCACAGTTTCCGTCGCGGAGGAAATCACTAATGTAGAGTTGGCGGGGGTTGTCTGAAGCATGGATGTAATATGGAGAGATGACATCCACGGTGGTGTGACTGGAAGAAGCCGTAGCAGTTTTCCTGTTGTTTGGTTCTCCTATGCTGACGAAGAAAAAAATTGAAAGACGGCTTGAAGGTTGGTTATGTTTTTTTTTTTGTTTAAATCTGCTCTGATACCATGTAAAATTTGATTTGCAATGGTAATCTGAATTCTTTCATTGATTAAAAGGGTATTTATACAAGGAATTAACACATAAACAAATAAAAATACAATCTCCTAATTATGCTAGGGATCGGAAATTGACATATAAACAAACAAGGAAACAATATCCTAATTATGGTAGGAACTACTCCTGTTGGGACGCCCCCAAATGTGGCCGAGGATGTGGTAACATCTACCACGACATCCATCAAAAACTGATACCATTCTGTCACAACCTGAACCCGAGAGGTCGGTTCGCAATGCGTGTCCGCCCACTAGCTTAACGTGCACCTAACTAGCAAGGGGATCGGCTAAGGTCTTCACCCGGATAGCTCGGACTATTAGTTTAGATCGTCTATTGCGTAATAAATATAATCCGACAATTCGATTTATTAATCCTATTTGACATTAATACTAGCTACCAAACAACTTTTAAGTATTTATGTGTTGCCCCTTATCTAATAAAAGGAGAGAAAAAAGTGTTTTATTATTCATTTTTCCATTTTGTAATTATCGTTAATTCGGTGAATTAACAACAAAAATTAATTTGCCAATGGCTTCCTAATAACTGTCAAGAAAAAAAAAAATACTCCGTAGAAAAAACAAAAGAGGGGAAGGGGGGAAGAAAAACAATTCACAGTAACCGACGAATTGACCCTCGAGTCCATCTGGAAGCAATCAACTAATTAACTAATTAAGTCAAGGTAGACGACGTCGTATGAAGTATTGACAAATACGACGACGTTAAGGGAATTAATTGGGCCACACGCTTAAGAAAGGGACACGGCAGTCATTTGAAAAAAACCGCCTTACCAAACTGGCAAAAATGGGGAATCCGAAACATTTGCCTGAAATAAATAAATAAAAATAAATTCATTCCCACTGTCCCTGTAAAACAATTTGCAGTTAGGCAGGTAGGTACGGTTGCAAATTCTAGAGAGAGAGAAACTAGAAGAGATGATGAAGGAAGATATGGGGCATTCCGATTTGAAGCTCCCCACCGCAGCCGCTGACGAGGGAGTTGAGGGAAGCGGTGAGGGGGGCGGGAACTGCGGCGGCAGAAGAATCAGGGGACCTTGGTCGCCAGAGGAGGACGCGATACTGAGTGACCTGGTGAACAAGTTCGGGGCGAGGAATTGGAGTTTGATCGCCAGAGGAATCCCGGGACGGTCAGGGAAGTCGTGCCGACTGAGGTGGTGTAATCAGCTTGACCCTTGTCTTAAGCGCAAGCCCTTTAATGGTAAATTACTCCCAATGTCCCTTATCATTTAAAAAAAAATGATTTTTTTTTTCTTTTTTGTCCTGTACATTCTCTATTTATGCATAAAAACTGAAGTTAAAATGACGTTATTGACTATTGACCTTAACTTGGTAGTGGGGTTAGTTGAAATCTCTGTTTCTTGATCTTCCCATTTCAATCTTGAGTTGTTTATTCAGTTTTTGTTTCTTCTATCGTTTTTCTTTCGCACCTTTGATCAGCCAATTGATTGTTTTGTGGTCTGTTTAAGAAATTAAAACTCTCCATCTAGAAAGGGTTACATTAAGAGAAAGTTGAGGCTTCTCTATTCTTATTGTTGTTTCTAACTCCTTTTTCCTCCAAATGAAAGTACTCCAACACTATGTACTTGAAGTTATAAGATTGGTTCAAAATGGTGCGGTTTTAACCTCAAATAGTGTGTGGAATGTCAATGTAGCATAGTTTAAAGTCCCCCTCTCTCTCTCTGTTCAAGGCATATATACTGTCAATCAAGCAATCAGTTGTTATTGTATATGAGTGATCTTTTCTTTTGAGTGTATAATCATCTTAAATTATTGACTTGTGGACAAAAATGTTTCTTGGAAATGAAAAGCCGGGATGGTGACAATGTAATTTTGAAAGGCGATAAGTTGATTCAACTTTTCTTCACGTTTTGAACCTGAGCTGTGATAAATATTTTCTTCTATCCTTTAGATGTTCATCTTTTGTTTGTTTATGCCTTTTGTAATTAGTTCATTGAAAGAATAAGTGGTATAGCTGTTTCTATTGTCAACCAATTTATGTCACGGGCTCACAGCACAAGAATTTACAAGTGCATCGCTGATTGCAGTTAGTCGGTTTTCTAATGAGTAATGAGTGTTGTTTATGATGAAATCTAAGTATATCCTGGCTGATTAGGCGTCCATTAAGCATAGAGCAGTCTTTGGTAGGTTCTTGGTTTTGGGTTTCAAATCTCTAGAATTCTTCCTTTAGATCCCTATTTTATGTGTTAGGCTAAGCCAAATGAGAAATGTAATTATTGTTGAGGCAGATATATGGTTGCAGAATGCTGTCCTCTTTTAGCTGGTCTTCTTCCATGTTACAGATTGAGTATGTATTTATCTGAGGCAGAATGTGACTCTTGGATGTTCTATCGAATATCAATCGAAAGAAGAAACGAGAATGAACATGGCTCTTAATTTTGATCAACTCAATTAAGGGGATAATTGATTGCCCAGGTAAAGATCTTCCCGTAGCTATTGCGTTGCAAGCAGCTCATCACACATATGAAGCATTAAGCTAGTTGATCTTTTGAATGCTGAAGCCTATGCTCATGAATGTACCAAGATTTCCTATTTCATGCTTGAACTTTCTATTAATTTTGCTACTGCCGTCATTTTGTGTGCTGCGGGATTCTTCTCATTTAGGCCACCATGAATAGTTACATCCTAGCTTGGGGATTCTTCTCATTCTTTTGTGCTATTTTACATACGATTAGGGGATATCTTCTTAGGTATATATTACAACCTAGCTTTACCATATTAGAGAAAAGGTAAAACTCTTGGGTAAGGTCTGTTCTTTTAAAAGAGAAATTGCGGTTTTATTAAATTTTTTGGTTCTGGTTCTTTTAGAAAGTAAATTACATTCTATTGTATAGTTTTTTCACGAGGGTAGAGTGCTAGCTTCACTTTCTCATGCATCATATGCAGGGCAGTTATCTTGCCCCACCTACTTGTACACTCTTCTCCCTGCCCCCAATGAAAACCTTCCATACCTTTGCAAAATCATGCATTTTCTTTTGCATGTGTTAGCAGGTTACTCCCTCCGTCCCAAAATGAATATCCATTTTTATTCATGATCATGAACAAGAATGGTCACTCATTTTGGATGGAGGGAGTAGTATTTTTCTCTACCTATTTAAACATTCCACATGGCCACCGCAACTAAATCTACAAACAAACACACAAAAAAAACATTCCAGGGCATGGGTTCAATTACATGGCATATTCATGTTCTCCAAGCACCGAAAATTTTCTTTTATTGTGAAGTGGCTCAGTTACGTGGCAGATTTATGTGAATTGTATCTATGAGACCAAAAGGGCCATTTCATATTGTAGTAATGTGGATAAATGTTATATGCTGTTTTGTGCACTAGTGTATCTTCACCATGCTTTGTTCATATGAACAGATCATTGACACCCCCCCCCAGCTGGTCCTATTGTCATCCATAAATTGCTAATTTACGAAGAGACAGGAAGAATCTCTTGGGATCCACTTGAGATATCAAACTAAGAAAATACAATTATTAATTTGATGAAAATAGAAAAGACTGTAGAAAAGTTTCTTGAATTTCTGCTGCATTCTGTTCCATCATACAATGAGCCTTGGCTCTCACCTAACAAACAAGACTCTGAATTTAGCTTCAGCTCAGCTACTTTGACTTATTATTGAGCTGATAATTGTTTCTTCGAGAGCCCTTTTTGTGGGAATGGAATGTAGAGTGTGTGCTCATTTATGTAATTTACAACAAACTTGAAGATACTGTTGTATTACCCGCTATGTACCCACTCTTCGGTCACATTCTTTTATATTGATTGCAGAGTAACGATTGTGACTATATACCCCATTTTGTCTTTTCCATCATTGATCTTTGTTTTCATCTGTGACAGCCTCTAAAGTCAACATTGTGTGCTTACTGTTGATTTGATCTTGTTGCTTTGAGATTTACTATTCCTAATATACTTTTTACTTTCAATCTTCAAGCTAGTGAGATATTTACGAAAGACTCCTGTGGGGATTATGATGCTGAGTCATTGCTGGGATTGTAATTCTCAAATATCAGTTCTTATTATGGCTAGGCAGTCTTGTGTTTTGGAGTTTGTAGCTTCTATGTATTTGCTTTAAACTGCATGGCATATATTGAGAAGACTTCAATTTGTTATGGTTATACTTCTTCAGTATGCAACCCCATTGTAAGAAAGAATTGAATCTTGAATTTCTCATCTCCGCCTTTGAATGTGCCAAGTATACGATTACTTCATGATTGATAGCTTTCACCTATATAATCTAAGTTGCTCTGAAGTCTATAGAGTATGCTTTCCTCTCTTCAGCTCTGCATCCTTGTAGCCTATCTGTGTATGTCTGTGGTCATCTCTTCTTTGACCATTGATGGTCATTGTAGCAAAGCCTGATAACTTTTCTGTTTCTTTAATTTTGAAAATTTCCTTACTTTGTATGAGACCTTACAGTGGTAGATCTGTAAGAGTGACATCCTTTGAATTCCCAAGTAGTCGGGACAAGGTGCATTTAATTGTTGAGATGAGGGCTTGAGGCAGTTCTAGCCTATATATTGCTACATTAGATTTCATTTTGTTGGAATTGTGGTGTTAATGAACGTTATCCAGCACTCTTCTTTTGCAGGTGATTGAAACTGTTACAATTATTGGTGTATAGAACACCATTTTCTTGTGCGTCTCATTTGTTTGTTTTTGTTATAACTTTTACTTCTTTGTTGCCTGAGTTTACGGTAGGGAGTTGGAAGATTGACAAATATACTTGGTTACTCCTAGTTACTTGTAAGATTGGTTTTGATAGTTTTCTCGGCAGTAATGTCTTTCTTCATTGGCTGTTTTATTACAATAAAAATTCTTAACGGAACAGATAAACAATTCTGCTGTAAAAGAATGGATTACATAATTGCATAGGATCTTTATTTTTATTTTTTTTCAGGTACATACTTCTGCTATCTTAGTTTTAGAAGAAAAAATATTGGCATGAAAGGCAAATAATTGTATGTTTTGATTCCACTAGACATTTTTAGTGTTTATACAGTTTCATCTTAACTTTACTGTATGTGACCCCTTATAGAACACATATTTGTGCAGAGGAAGAGGATCGCATTATAATAGCAGCCCATGCAATCCACGGAAACAAATGGGCAGTAATAGCAAAACAACTTCCGGGTAGAACAGATAATTCAATCAAGAACCACTGGAATTCTACTCTGAAGCGCATGTGCGTTGGGCTTGGTACGTATAAGCCACCATGTGGCAGCGTGTTGGTGGAAGGTAGCCGATTGACCGAGAAGGATAAAGAGAGGGGAAGAGCATATTTCATTGACAGAACCAAAAAGGTATCCTTGGAAGGGACAACTTTGTCACATGGAGACTTCAAATCTTTCAAGTCGTTGGGGGATGTCATTGTAATGGAAAATAATAGTCAGATATGTGAAGCCGAAGCTCCAGTAAAAGAGGATCATGGCGTTGCTGAGAAGTATGATCTGGCTCCCACCCTTTCTCGGCCAGTACCGCGTATTGGTGCGTTTAACGTTTATAGCCCACCAAATGGAATAAGAGAGGGCTGTGTGTTCTCGAGGACAGTCCCGGTGCAGGGGCCTTTACTCGAAGCCTCCAAACCAGATTTGCGTGCATGCAAATTTCTTGAAGATATTTCTTCTGAGCATGTAGTTCCTTCCCGCTGTGGCCATGGTTGCTGTGCATTTCCTAGTGAGACCTCTGCTCGAAGCTCATTGTTAGGACCCGAGTTTGTTGATTACGAAGAACTCCCCCCTTTATCAAGTCAGGAGTTAGTTGCTATGGCTATGGATCTGAACAACATTGCTTGGATTAAAAGTGGGCTTGACAACAATGCCACTGGCCAAACCCAGGCCCAAGGTGAGACTTCATCGCTGAGTAATCTTCAATGGAGTAAGAAAAATGAGCGATATTTTGAGGACGTATGGAACAAGTCGAAGAGAACAAGAAGAGACACAGATTTGACCCAAATGCCGTTGCAAACTTTTGCATTACCAGCAGAAGTTGAAGGCTTGAGTTAAAACTTAGGGAGTTGGGTTTTGAGGAATTTTAACTTAATGGGTACTTGCAAAGTATAGGTTTACATTACTGACTCAGTAATACTGAGTTACAACTTGACCGTGGGCAGGAGGGAATTTCATCTTTATAGTCAGCCTGACCTTTTCATTGCTGAAATGGAAAGAAAGAGCATGTTTTCTTTCTATTTTTACTTTCTTTTATCTCCCTCTAAGCAGAAGTTTTCCAAAGGATGGATGATATGCATTACCATCATCTTTAGGCTTAGGCTTAAGGCTTCATCGAGAGTACTACCCACAGCACAGAATCTGGATGAGGATTGCTTTTACCGGATAAACTCTCAATTTTTGCAGTTGGGCCATTATTCTGAATTTGCTGTCTCAAATTTCGCCCTTTTTTGAATGTGAAATTTCTATGAACTCATGCCTAAATTTAACGTCTGTGTTCTGTGAGTCGGTCTTTTTCTTCTTCTTCCAAGATATGATTGCAAGGAATTTTATTTCTTCTGAAAAAAAAAAAAAAAAAAAAAGTAAAAATTGGTCCTGACGGAAGAGAAATATTGTGGGATTTGATTATATCCGCTTTTCCCTTTTCTTTTTTGGAATATTTGATTATATCAGCAAAAAATTGTGCAATTTCAGCACCGACCACTATTCAAACTTCAACCCATAACACCAAAAAGAATATTCTTTAGCATATTTTATTTTCATTTCTTTTAATTTATTTATCAACATGTATATTACTTTGCTATTAACATTTTGAATAATACTCTCTATGTTTTAGGCAAAGAGTTCACTTTTTTTTTTTAGAAGTCAACACGTGACTAAATCAAACTAAAATTTTACACACTTTACTTATGATTTAGGAAATAAAATTTCATTAATTACAAACTACCTTATGAATACTATGAATTATAACGTTCATAACTTTGTAAAAATAATTAAATTTATGTAATTATCGGTTAAATTTTAACTAAGTTGATCCAAAAAAATCAAATGTGAACTCTTTACCTGGAACGGAGGGAGTAATTATTAAGATTGCACAAATAATAATTTTAGTATATTTAATAATTTAATAATTATAATATTATTTACCAAATTAATAATATTTAAAAATTATTATTTTTATAATTAAATTTATTATATAATTTAATTGACACACAAGTACTTGAAAATACCATAAAAAATCATTACAATCAATAAAAAAATATAACAAAAATCATACCACTTGATATATAATTTATTTATTCATTGCTAATATATACAAAATAACTAACAAAAGGATAATTAATTATAAATTATTGAATTTATAATGTTCAATAATTTAAAATAAATACTACTATTATTAATATTTATTAATTAGTTATATTATCTAATATTAGGTACTTTATTAGTTTAAATTTTTTTAAATCAATAATATCATATTATTAATAATTTTTAGCTTTAATAATTTATTAAAAATCTAAATAGGCCGAGGATTCCACCAACACCAAATTTGGTGTGGTGAATATTATTGCACTAAATTACTATTCATCACACCAAAATAGTGCAAGAAAAGGGGTATGGGTTGGAGCACCACTTTGCGCCAAAATGGTGCAAAGGGGTATGGGTTGGAGTTGGTCGAAATACCTTATACTCCCTCAGTTTTATCCAAACATTCCACATTTGAAAAGTCACATAATTAAGAAATATATTAGTGTCGTTGGAGTTTGTTATAATTACAAAAATATTTAAGTACAACCAAGATACTTACAACTCAATTGAAGGGTAAAGATGAAAAGTTATGGACATTGTAACCATGATTTTTGAAAGTGGACTCTTTGATTGAAACATCTCAAAAATAGAATAGTGAATTCTTTGCTTAAAACGAAGGGAGTAATAGAGATATAAATATTTTTATACAATTTTTTCATACAAACCTAAGTGTCATGTGATGGATTAAAAAGTAATGTTTAATCAATTACATGCTTACCACCTAAATTTGTTACATTTGTATGAAAAAACTATACAAAAAATTTGTATTCCTATCACTACTTATACCTGTCGTATTAACGAGATTAATAATTGGTTCAACACATAAGCCTTAATTCAATTGCATATGGTGTTAATGGTAGTAGTATTATCTCTCAAAGGATGGGAGGGGATTTAGGTGGGACAGTTGCTCCTATATGTAACCTGTCATCCTTTTAAATTTAAAATTTTATTTTAAAATATTTTATTTAAAGAGTCTACTTTTAAAAAGTTATGCTTACAATTTTCATAAACTTTTAGTTTTACCCTTCACTTGGGTTGCAATCATCTTCATTATGTTTAAATATTTTTGTAATTAAGACCAATTCCAATGACACTATTATATCTCTTAATTATTAGATTTTTTAAACGTGGACTCTTTGGGTGGAACGGAGAGAGTCACTCCGTTCCAGACAATGAGTTCACTATTCTATTTTGAAACGTTTTACTCAAAGAGTTCACTTTCAAAAAATTTATTTACAATGTCAATAACCTTTCATTTTTACCCTCAAATTGTGTTGTAAGCATCTTGACTGTGTTTAAGTATATTTATAATTATTTTTAACTTCATAACACTAATATATCCCTTAATTATTTGACTTTTCATACGTAAACTATTTGGGTGAAATGGAGGGAGTATTACTTAGGTGTATCAAGGGACTGAGTATACCTCAACTCAAATCTAATTTTATCAAAAAATTATTGAATTCAATTTGAATCAAATTATCACTTGAATATTTTAATTTCTCAATTCATATCCTAAACTTTCTAATTAAAATATTTTATCCGACCCTAATTAAAATATTTTATAAAGAAGTATCAATATACTTTTTAGTTGATCAACATTAATGATATTATTATACGTTTACAATTAGATGGGATCAAGTACTTAATGGATCGGATCAGCTTTGATTCATATTCTATTTGTCTCGATTTGTTAAGCAACTGAATTAACATATTTGGATAATTTGATTGAAAAACTCAATTCATGTTTCATAAATAACGTTAAATTCTAATCGAAATTTGATGTATTAGCAGACTTACTAATACTAATTTTATTAAGACATTATTTAATACTCGTTCCAGACAAAGAGTCAACTGTATTATTTTTGGATGTTTCACTCAAAGAATCCACTTTATAAAATTATGCCTATAATTTTCATAAAACTTTCAAATTTACCATCTACATGTGGTACAAACATATTAACTATGCTAAAATATTTTTGTAATATAACCAACTCCAATGCTACTTATATATCCCTTAATTATTAGATTTTTCAAACGTAAACTCTTTGGGTGGAACGTAAAGAATAACAATTTCAAAAGTTGAACTACTTAAAATCATTTTAGTGGCTTGGCGATTTCAATTGGATTAATATATAATTTGGTCCCTGAACTTTACCATTACTCCTAATTTGGTCATAGATGTTTCAATTTTCCTATATTGGTTTTTGAACTCACATTTTGCTACCTTATTAGTCCCTCGTGCCGTTATGTCAAACAAAATCGTTAAACAAAACTTGAACGAACAAAATTACCCTTTGCTGAGTCAGCTAAAGATCTAAGTGGCTGGTATGTTACTGAGATGGAAAAACAAGGTTTATAGAGTTAATATAAAATGGGAGAATGAAACTAAAAGTTAAAATCTTCCCCAAATTTAAGTTCTTGAAACAGAGCTCTTCCCCAAATTAAAATCTCTCAATTAAAATTGTTGACCTGCTCTTTCATGAATCCTCTTCTTTATCAAAAACAGATTCATTTACCCACCACCTTCCGAGTGACCGACGCACTACACTACTAAAGAAGTCGGGCCACTTTCCCACAAAGGCAGCCAACTTTCCCACAAAGGTGACCAACTTACCCGCAATGGTAGCCAACTTACCGGCCAACTTATCCGCAACGGCGGCCAACTTACCTGCAAAGGCGGCCAACTTATCCGCAACGGTGGCCAACTTACCTACAAAGGCGGCCAACTTACCCGCAAATACGAGCCACGCACCCGCAACATCGTTAATTGCTCTACACGTCTTGCATATCACGAAACTATTTCCAAGTAAGTAGATTCCTATTACAACATGTTCTCCGCAAGACACGTTACCATAATCCGTAAACTACGGGATCTCATCACATCCATCAGGCCTAAAATTATCTAGGGCTACAGGCTACTCTCTTATAAATAGTAGCATTAGAGACATAAAAGGTACGCACAAATATACACAAAATTACACTCTCCGTTAAGCATTATTCTCTCTCTGAAACATTACTAATTATCACACTGGAAGGGATTTGCAGGGATTCCCTGCTCAGTAACTATTTTCTTATTTTCAGGTTAGTTACAAGTCACTTCACTGGAGCAATTTCCCATCAGGATCAGGGTGCAAAAATTGGCATCATCACATGAATTCCTTTTCTCCCACAACTAGAAAAGCCACCTTCTTCCCGACGGCACGGATCGCCTGTGCTCTCCCCCGTATTAACACAATTTGGTCCTTCAATTCCTCGGTGAGCAACATGATCTTGGTCCATGTTCCTTTGATTGGAGGTCCTCGAGAGGTACGTTGCCGTAATTGGCCGCGAGGGGGTCGGGTGCGTCGATTGAAACTCCGGCGACTCTGGACTTGGCGGCTGCAGCGGCGGCGGCCTCTTGACGGCGACGGAGCTTCTTGGCCTTAGCGACTTATTTCTTCGAAGCTTTTTTGCTCTGTTTTTCTGGTAGTTGCTGTGACGGCTCTTGCGATGCCATTGCAGGGGTGTGATTTGGTTGGAGAGTTTTAGGGTTATGAAAGGATTGGGGTTGAGGTTATATTGCAAATACAGTCGAACCAACGGACTATGGGTTCCATCTCAGCCATAATCAAAGTCCAGCAAGCCATCATCATTGATTGGTCTCTCTCTCTCTCTCTCTCTTGAAGAAGAAAACGAACTGAATTCCCAGCCCACCAGCGACTCTCTCTTTACACAAAACAGAAGAGAAGCCTCAGTTTACAGCTCCACATTTACACACACACACACACAAAGTGTGAAATGGATGTGATAATTGTAGACTTGTAGATCTGACAAAGTTTTTCTTTGGTCTAAATTGTACACTTATTATCCCATGGTCTTGGCAAAAAGGTGTTTGTAAATTTAGTTGGTTTCTTGCATGTTCGCCGAAGTGGGGTTGGCTGCAAGCAGTAATTAATACATTGATTTGTTAGATGATACAAGGATCCATCCAGAATTATATAGTCTTGCGTAGGAGCTGGCAAAATATATATATATAATGCGGATGCCCAAGATGATGTAAATGATGAAGATGATATGCTCGAGATGGCAAAAGATATCTCAGTGTCTATTCTTACTGGATGAGCCAGTGTAGTTACTCCCTTGACATCTTTGATCCTACATTTTGTACATTGACAAGTTATTATTCATGGTGGATATTTAATCCTACATTTTGTACAATGATAGAATTATATGTGGGGTTCTAATTGACTTAATGTTGTTGGAAATGGTGTTTACTCTGTTCCTGTTACATTTAGAACGAGATAAGCTAGTTATTTACATATACTGCTGTTGTAATTAAAGCTAAGTTTATGTTGAAAATAGGCAAGTATAAATGGAAGTAATCCGCTTTAAACTGGGAATTTGAATCTATCATTAATTTTACTTAGAGAAGTGATGGGCTTCTCATCTTAATATCGATTAAATTTTGCATGATATTTGCATCACATTTACACTCACACACAAACATTCAAGAAGCCTCTGTTTTCTGTAGAGAGAGAGTCACTGGTGGGTTAGGAATTCTACCCAGTTCGCTTTCTTCTTCAAGAGTGAGATAAAGATAAAATTTTTTGGTCAGAGAGATAGAACAAAATAAGGATGAGAGGGAGAGGTGGATAGAGAGAGGGAAAGAGTATTATTCCTTCGCGCCAGAAAAATAATTCTACCTAGGCATCCCACTCATATTCAAGTAAGGGTAATTTTATCATTTCAAACTTTTTTTAACGATTTTGTTTGACTTAACGACACGAGAGACTAATAAGACAGCAAAATGTGAGTTCAAGAACCAATGTAGGAAAACTGAAACATCTATGACCAAATTAGGAATTGTGGGTTCATGGACCAAATTATATATTAATCCTATAATTAATTAATATTTTTTCTAGCTAAAATTGAACACAATTATGTGATGCTATATTTACAAAAATAAAAATTGAGGACTAAGATTTTTACAAGTCTTCGTCTCCTTCAACGTTTTCCAAATCATCGGCATCAATGGCCATAATCTTCGAAACCCCAACCCTAGTCAAAGAGTTGCTTCTAATCTTCGACAACAATTTCACATTGCTTGTCAACTTATCGACACTCGCAACACCATATCCCTCATCCTCTTTCTTCAAATCACGGGGCGGCAAGAAACAATCCAGAGAAAGTCCCTTTATGTTAAAATCAACCTCCTCGATCGCCCAAAACTCTTCCATTCGTGTCCGTGAATGTCCTTCTGAGTTCTCGCCAAACCTAAACAACGAGACGTTCGTCTTCCCTGCATGCGCAATGTTGATTCCGTCAATGGTTCTGTAATCCTGGATTAGTGATTCCATAGTTGTTTCCCAAAAGACACTCTCACTTCCAAGGGATTTGATTCTTAGGAGGTGAGTGTCTTTAAGCTGGAATAAGAGGCCTGTTCTTTGGCTGAAATACCCCCAAACAGTATGCCTGATTATCTCTACATTGCTGCTGCTTCTTGCTTTCAGTGTTGGAGATTCTGCTTCTAGCTTTAGCACAAAACAGGCTTCTCCACTGATAGTCTTCTCACCAATGCAGATGGAATTGGAGAATAAATTGGCAGTTGACTTTGGATCAAGACCCTGTTGAACATGATTTAATTAGTACGCCATCATTCTATAAAGAACATATGAAATTGAATTACGTTTCATAAGCAGTGTTAGGGCTTCAAGAAACACATAAACACATATTCATATAACATATTGAAGTGTTGTATGTGCAACTGACCATGACATCTGGCGATTGACTTTTTGCCAAACCATAAATTGACTTTTTTGTTTGGTTTATTTTAAGGGCATTGACTTCTTTAATCAAGAAAAAACGTAGGAGCTGAGATTTATACAAACATGTACCCACATCTAGTTTGAAGGCGGAAATGTGAAAGAGAGTTGGTAGGTTGATGGCGGGCCGGACCCACAGAGATGGACCCACATTGAAATTGTTAACCATATGTTTTCTAGGAATTAAGAGTAGGCCCAATTAAAAAGTTGTCACTTTTTTATAAAGTCCAATTAAAGTGTAGTATTTTCAAAGAAAATTTGGTCTATCAACCTCAACGGATAAGTCCGGGTAGTTCACATGCTAATACCAACTCATAAGTTTGAGGGAAACGACTGTCCTCTAATCATACGGCTCAATTTAATTAATGAGAAATGCAAATACTAATATGAGACTACAATTGGCTAACATTATTCAAGAAGTAATGCTAAAAATAGATACTACAAAAATTTGAATATTAAATAATTGTTGATCAAATTAAAGACTTTGAATAATCAATCGATCTGTAATTGTCGATTGAGATTGTTAGGAAGATACCTGTAAGGAACGGCGAAGAGGTCGAGGCGGGCCACGAGAAGCGTGGGAATGGTGCCAAGGAGTCTGCCTCCAAGCCACCTTACCATCACTACCGGCACTAATCTTGAAACCGGACACCACCAGCTCCAAAGACCATAGATCAGGCCTCTTTTGCCACAACACAAATCCACCCATTTCTCCTGCCCCATTTCTAACACTTTTTATTTTCGTCACCTTATTCAGCTCTCCGGTGATGAACTCCGATGCGGCCATCTTCACCTTCCCCACCGCGTACATGCTGTCAATCGAATTCAACGCCTTCTCTCCACCAGCCGCAGCTATGTATTGTTGCACTATGTATTTAGCCATTGAAGCCTCCTACAAATATAACATATTATGGAGTCAGTCGTGTACAAATATATCAATCTAATTCAAATTGAAGAATATTAGAAGAGGAGATCATGACTCACAATGGGTTGATCTTTGATTTTCGTTTTCGGGTTGATGGTGCGGTGATCAGAAGGGATGGGGAGAGGGATGAGAGGAGCTCCGACGACCCCAAGCAAGAGCTGAATCTCAGCATTTCGGCCTCCTACATCGTAGAGCGGAGATGATGACTTAGCGACATGTTGTGGTTTCATCCATGATTTCACGTTGTTTTGCCAAGACCTGGTCTTGTTAGAATTAGCAAAAGTCTCTTCGGGAATGGGGATTTCGAGAACGGTCTCGAGACCATCTTCTCGATCCATGTTAGGGCACAATGTCCTCATTTGATTCAGCTGATAGACAGTTATAGAGAGAGAGAGAGAGAGAGAGAGAGAGAGAGAGAGGAGCAAGGATATGGTGAACTTAATTAGCTTTGGTTGTTTTTGAGGTTTGGAAGGAATGAGGGAGAGGGGAGACTAGTAGTACGTACTAAATGGCGAGAGTGACTTAGATTCAAAGAAAGGGGGAGGGGGCGATGTGAAAATTGTTGAAAACATGAGATGACCAACCGACCGTAGGCCGTTCTAATTAACGTGCGACTCTTTTGTCCATTATTATCGTGACCGCACGCTCTCTCTCTCTCTCTCTCTCTCTCTCTCTCTCTCTCTCTCTCTCTGATTTAACTAATTAAAAATTGATGGCTGTTCATGGGGGTTTTAGGACATGAATCAAAAGCTTTTTTCTTTTTGTTCCTTAATCAAATGTTTCCTTTGTAATTTACGACTTTGTCCTTTCTCTTACCAATTGGACATTGACACTTGGCAAGAATCACACTTGGCAAGAATCGGTGATCAGACAATAACAAAAATGGAATTGAGTTCTAGTAGTGAGTTGTAACATTGAATTCGTCGGCTTAAATTGTTACCAAGTAGAGTAAGTAATTAGGAGTATCTTTTTGTGGATAATTTCCACTTCATTGAAAAATCAAAATAAACACACAATTTATTAGTTTAGGCTATGTTTGGATGCTTGATTCCAGAGATCAAAAATTGAATTAAAAAAATAATTTAAATTTTGTAAAACTAAAATTATTCATCCAGTTCCAATTCTAAAGCACTCTTCAAGCTTTTGTGATGTTAATTTCAAATTCTCTGCCTATGTAGTCTACTATCATCGGAAGGTGAACTGCCTAAATTTGTGTATGTTAGTTTCTCTTTTGATTTTTTCCCTAATTTTTATTTACAAAAAGTTTATTTTCACTAGCTACAATAATTACTTATACACTATATTCATTTAAATTTTAAACTTATATGATGAAAAAACCCCATTCTTTTGTTCGTATCATGAATTACATAAATTAAAACTAGTATATATTTCAAGTAAGTATGGTTATAAAGTAAAAGTACATTGTTGATTTAAATACACTGAAAAATAAGAAAAAAAAAATTAAAAGATCGTTGTTAGAAATATTTATGTTATGAACTTCTATTCTATAAGACTATTTCTTAGCTATTGATAATTTGCTTGCTTCCACTACCCTTAGTCTTAAAAAGAGCAACTAGATGGCATGCGTGTCGGACAATTCGTGACAACTCTAATTAGGACTCAAACAGCTATACACACAAACACAATGGAAAATGCTCAAAGTAACGAAGATCAACAATGCAAGGAAGATTAGTGCTCCTGATGCAAACCTAACGATCTTATGATAAGAACTAATTTATAATGAGCCTATAATAATTCCAAGGATGTTGATCATGAGGATACAATCAGAGTAACACTCAATGCCTGTGTGGAAAAGATATCGACTTTATTCCTAAAGTTAAATACTTCGTATTCTATTTCGCAATGGCTAACTCTATTGTACTAGCTCTGCACTCTCATGTGGATCTATAATGACTAGGACATTCCTCTTTGATGAAAAAACTCATTTTACGAGTTCGGCCACCGAGTCATCACCTGGTTACTTAAATGAAAGGCTGCAACAAGACAAGTCACAACAAACCTTTTCATCCTGATTTTCGAATTCTCTACTCCAAGCTATTAAATGAAGATCTCAACCACTAGCCGCGCGTGATGTATACAAGTACATCTGAATATCCAATCCAATGGTTGAATTCATCTTATCCTCCAACGTTTCCAAGATCTTCTCCACCTATTTAAGAAGACCTTCACAAACAATTTCAACATAGAAAAAGTGGCTAATTAACAAGAGTGGCTCAAGTAGCAACTTAGCAAACACAAGTGTTGTAAAGCTGAACTAGTGAGAAGAGAGAAGAAGATATACACTTGGTCAAGAACCCTGTTCTTGATTTATGTCCTTCACTTCTTCGAAAGATTTGGTATTTGTCCCTCAAAGATCATTCCTTTGAAAATAAATCAAGACTTCAAGAGTCTTTCCACAGAAGAAAGATAGAGTGAAGAGATCCGAGATGAACCACAAGTATCATTTCTATATTGCACTAGAATGAGTAGCTTCATGTACAACTCTATGTGATGTCTATCCATAGAGCAATAATAATGTGTCATAGCTATCACGTATATCACCCACAAAGCATCTTGTTAAAATTCTATTTAAAATGAAAGATGAATTGATTTTGAATCAGTTCATCGTCTCTCTCTCTCTCACATTCAATCATTGATTGACTGAATTAGACGTGTTCTTTTAGAAGAACACATGTTAATTTCGGTTAGTTCCTTGATTGAATGTGATGTCTAAGAACTTACTACATGTTTCTCAATTAATCTTTTCATTAGCACTTGTAAGTGAGTTCTTGTTCCTTTACTAGTTTGCTTAGGATTAGAGTGTATTAGTTGTGTAATAAACAAGTTTACTATTGATAAAACTCTATTGAATTTAATGAATATTAATTTCCATACTTCAAACTGTTTCATTCTATTATATGCTTAACTGCCTTTATATTGAATCTAGTATGTTGATCGTTCATGTTTTTATCTTTTACAAAAGCTTTGCTCGTTCATGTATTAATTTTGAATCAAGTGTATCTATTGAATCTAATATGTTGATCGTTCATGTTTATATCTTTTACAAAAGTTTGCTTTTATGTTATATAAGCTTGTTGATTGCTCTTTACGTTTATCTTTATATCATCAACTTTACAACAGTACTACATTATGCTTTAAATATTACGCTGCATAAACTATGTTGATAGGATCTATACCTGCTAGAAATAGACAATCGTTTATGTGAAATGCACACCAGTTTTGTTGATCTCGATAAGAGATTCTCAAATTGGTAATATAGGCTATTCACCCCCTCCCCTTATAGGTATCTACAAAGCAATATGATTCCTTACTAATTAGCCACGTGATAGATCATTGGTGACTATGTGTTCCAATGAGATCTATTATATAGTAGACTTAACAATAGTGTTGAAAGATAACTTGATAAACGTCAATATGTACAACAAATAAAAAGTTTAATGAAAATACATTGTAACTATATACAAGCATCTTTGATTATTTTATCAAAAAGAAATTATGATCAAAAAAATTAAGCGTAATTTTTCTTAGTAACATAAAATGGAAAAATAAAAATCATCGCATTTTAATTGAAAGATAATTGAAGTAAAAGTAATTTAGAAACTATATTGTGTCATTATAATGAGACTATTTAAGGGTATTTTAATCCTAACATAAACTAGTTATTAATTATAAATGTAGTGAATAAGTAATTATTGTAGTGAAAATAACCTCTTTCATTTTATTATGTATAGACTACATGTTGTAATAAATAATTTTTTATATTAGAAACACACTAGTTATTGTTTTCTTTCAATGAATTAACAATTACTCCAATTTAATTTTGAAGGAAAAAAATTTAATTGCCCAATTAAAAAGAGTAAAGTTGTGCTTAAAGAATTGGGGATAAGATGTTACCACTTAGTCAAGTTTGCACTTTGCTGCAATTGACTAATTGTGATTAAGATTAAATAGGTCGGATAATAGTTGCAAGCGCCATAACAAACGGCCGACATTTGTTTTCTCAAATTATTTATACCTAAATATATGGTGGTTAAGGAACTTAGAAGTTAGAACGGCAACATTCAGATCATTCTGCGATTGCACATGCATGAATTTAAGTTTATTCCCTAATAATCCATTATTAGTAATATTCAAATACTCCTAATTAATTCAAGCAATAGCCTCGGGGATCACGACACGTATAAGGTTGAACTCAAATTAGGTGCCAAAATAGAGTACTCTCAAATCATGTCAGGCACGTTGGTATGAGATTTAGTACATTGTTGTGTTAGCTTCGGTCCATAATAGCGTGACTTAGGGGTCTGTTTGTTAACCTAATTAAAAGTTTAATTAGAAAAATTTTAAGTGAATTTAAAAATAAGATTGTTTGATAATTCAATACTTTATCACTTAATATATTAAGTATTTCTTAAAAATAGCTAAAAATTTTGAGTCAAAATGTGATGTCTTAATATTTTAAGCTCTACTTTTTCAGACATATCAATTTTCAGAACTTAATTTTCAATTTTAACAAACATGCCCTAGGTGAAGATGTATTTTAGGAATAATTTATATATTCGATGTAGCTAGTTTGATTTGATTTTATAATAAACAATTAATTAAAAGATGTTATTTTTACTACAATAATAACTTATTCACTATATTAGTACGTAACTACTTTAATATTATAACTTATATTAGGACAAAAATACTTGTAAATAGTCACTCACTATAATAATACAATATATTTTCTAAATTTGTTTTGGTTTACTTTTCTTTCAATAAAACGGGGGTTCTTTTTTTCTTTTCAAATTTTTATGTGTAATTAGACTAACCTTTGTTTATGATAATTTATTTTTCTATTAAAATATGCTTGTACGAAGCTACAATTATTTTTTAATAATTGTTTTTTAGTTAAGATAAAATATGAATTAATGTCAATATTATAATTAAGATTTTTAGTTTACGTAATTCATTACTTGAACTATTAAGGGGGTATTTGCGTCTATATAAGTCAACTTTAGATGAATGTAGTGGATAAGTAATTATTGCAATGGAAATAGAGTCTCCCCAAACAATTAAAATATGTGTCATTGGATGCTTATGTGTGACCTTATTAAGTTTTTTTGCTGGTTAGATTATCTTGTTAAGGAATTCAACCTCTTTCCCCGGCCGACAAAACTTAATAAGAAGATAATGTATGTACAATATTCTTGTAACTTAAAGTTGGAGTTAAGTAAAGTTTTTGATGTAGTAGTTTCTTGCATTTTACAAGACTGGTATCCAGTTACTCTCTCAACAACTCAGGCATTAACAAGGAAAAAGATCTACAGCCAAATATATACTGCGCGCTATACACAAATGTGTTAATGTTTGGTACAACATAAGTTTCAAAATATATATAGTTATATTGTACAACTTACCATTAGTGGTTTTTGGTTCAAAACAAATTTAGCTTGCGTATATTGTGCTTTAAAAGTTTTGCACGCCAAAAGGTTAGAGACTACTCCACCATGCGATAGACAGAGGATTTGAAAAGTGGCAAGGGATTAGGGTTTTGTATTTTTGGTTCGTAAAAGATAGAAAAAAGATAGTCTGAGAGTAGTAGGAACATTCGTTCAAAAAATACGAACAAGATGTGAAAACGTTAAGAAATTTTAAGACAATCATTTCGAATACGTACATATAGTTGTCAAAGAAAAACGTAATTAACCTCTCTACATATGTTAAAGGCCCCCAACAAAAAATATTGCACCAACCTAATGTAAGAAAAGTACAGAAAGGGAGAAAAAAGAAGTATGACTGTTTTCTTGAGTTTAATAAGTCTTCTCATATAAGTACAGAAAAAAAAAAAAAAAAACTTGATAATCATCGGAACCATTTTTCAACTAGAAAAATTTCCTCACACTTTTAATATGGTTTTTTTCATAAAAAGGGTTCAAAACTAAGCATTCCCATGACTTTTTATTAAGGAAACACAAATATGAAAGTAATTTTCTATTTCCTCTTTTTGTCAAATTCATTAAATCTATGATAATGTTCTCAAGATTTATTTTCTCGCATGCAATTTTCGACATTCACACAAACTTTATTTACTAAAAAAAAAAAAATTTTAAGGTCTGCATTGTTTTTAATTTACCCTATAAAAATAACATAGCCATATTGAAAAACAGTATATGACTGTGATACGAAATAGGTAACTCTTGAAACATAATTGTCAGCCGGTGACATGGAAGAGCACGCATGTGCCTCAGTATGGATCTCGAGATAGATATATATAATTATAATAATAATAATAATAATAATAATAATAATAATAATAATAATAATAATAATAATAATAATAATAAAGCCAAACACAACCCTCCAATTGGTCTAGACAAGTATATCCAAGCATGGATAAAGTGTTGTCATCTGTTAGTGTAGCTCCAAATTTGTACACACATTTCAGTTCCCTCCCAAAGGTACACATTAATGCATCACATATACAACAGTACTATTACGATGAATACCCCACCCCACCTGACCCTGGAAAGTATTAGCAGATCCACATACATTCAAATGAATAGAGATAGACAGACTCTCATCAATCATATTATTGGACCAAAATTAATTATACTATCTCTGTCCAAAACAAAATAAATGTCATTCTAACAACAACAAAAAATTATCTCAGAATTTGAATTGGAGCCTCCAAAACCAATTTCGTCATCTGGGAACACAATTAAAATTTTGAATTGGAATTGAATTGCAATTACAAATGCCTTAATTCCATAAAACTAAATTTATACTAAAACTTAATAATTTAAATTCAAAATTTTGTTATCCTTTTTTCCTCTATTACTTAACACAATAACAATTCATCATTCTTTCACCATCACCACCACCATCACCGTTGGCCGCCACCACCAACCGCAACCTCCGACTACCTCCACCGACCATCGTCGTTGGCCACCACCACCACCGCCACCTCTGGCAACTACCAATCTCGGCCACCACCTGTACCACCGCCACTGAGCACTGCAGTTGGCCACTACATCTGGCAGCCATCACCGACCGCCAACTCCGGCCACCGCCGCCGAACGCCACCGATTCCAGCCGCCACCCCTCCTCCGCCATCTTCGGCATCCACCGCCACCGTTAACCACCCCCACTATATACTATTTATTTTTTAAAATATAAAAAAATTATAATTTTGTTGTTAGCAAGGTTTGTACATTTACCATTTAAAATAACTAACCACCAATACTACTAGACTAAACTAGATATTTGACATTTTATTGAAATCTTATTTTAACTATAATCTAGAATTACAATTGAATTCCACACATTATCCAAACTATGAAATTGCTATGATTTTGAAAATATATTCCACACTATTTAAATTTCATGAAATTTGAATATTTATAGAATTCAAAAATGATGTATCTAAATGGACCCTTAATGTAGATTTTAGGTAATTAATGAAATTTTATTTCCTATAATATAAGTAAAGTATATGAAGTTTTGATTTGATTTAGTCATATGTTGACTTTTAAAAACAAAAAAGTGAACTCTTTGTATGGAACGGAAGGAGAACTCTTTAAAAAAGAAGGTTGTTAAGAGGAAAAAGAAAAATACTCATGCAAAATAATTAAACTCAAATAAGGGTAGATAAATCTTTATGTAAATTTTTTTAATCTGTGTATAAATTACTAAAATCACACTTAATTTTGGACGGAGAGAATATTATGGATGCTAGGTAAGTAGTGAACAATATAGCACCAAAACTAAAAGAGATAAGTGGTAGTTGAATTTGATAGCAACTTAAAGTTGCCTTTTTTTTTTTTTCCACACCACGAGCGCTGTTTTTCTATATAATAAAGCCGCAGCATTATTCCCGCTATTCACGGCACATCGCAGCTTACTACAACTGTGAATGGGGACTTTGTCCTCGTCTTATAACCAACTATATACACTAATACATTTACAAATTTCATTTTTATTTTTATTTTCCATGTATACTTTGATGAATTAATGATTTTTCTTCCTTAATCAAGCAAGCATTGGGATTTGGGACCCATGACTAGATGTGTGTAAAGGTTTTTGCCATTCTGATCTGGACTTTTGATCGAGTCGACAGAGGAGTTATTATTAAGACTTTTGATATCAAGGGCGTTAAAAAAGTAGTTTGTTACTACGTCGGATTCACCAGGTAGGATGTTTCGGTTTTCAAAAGGCTCTTCTTGTTGGGACTGAGCTGTCACAAGATGACTAGCCCTTCAAATTGTTTGACAAAGAAGACACCGTTAGGGGATATCGGGGGCTTGACCCGACTATCACCCTTAGGTGTAAGAGTCAATTGAGTGATAAATATGAGGAAGGTAGTTGGCAAACTGCCTTCAAATGATCACTAAGAAGTGTAATAAATGAGAGAGTTTGAAGGTAAGTGAGTAAATGCAATTTGATAGCACTTGTGTGAGTTCTTGAGAGTAAATGTGGCTCTTTTATAAATAAAAGTTACAGAGACAGTCTTTTCATTGACGAGGACATTAATGAATTATACCGAGGTCTGGCTAAATCGAAGACCTCGGCTCAGTGACTTCGGTCGGAGACTTCGTCCAGGGATCTTGACTGGGACCTCGGCTGGTGACCTCGATCGCTCCGAGATTCAGGCTTCCATCGTCAACGTAGATCTCAGGACCCACTTGAGGCTGACGTGGAAGACATGTGCGATGAGTATTTTGGGAGGATCCCATTAGTAACCCCCGAGTCCTTGACTGTAAAGGATTTATCCTGAAGAAGAGGAATCTACTTTATAACTCGGTACAACGATGTTTGAAACTACAGGACTTTTGAAGGTCGTAGCTCCAGCTCGGAAAAAAACACACTGTCGAGCTAGTCTTTAAACTGTTCCCCAATAATTTGGCTTGGGAAGGCGCAATTGCTCAGGGTCATGTCCATTGATAATGAGCGGGAGACACGAAGTTATTTTGCATTTAATTTGCGTCCCTTCAGATTTTAAAAATGCGGTTGAACGCGCTCTTACCCGCACGTTGATTGCACGATGGAAAGCATCCAAGAGACGCCAAGCCAGTATCTGCACATTTTTCACTCGGGTTGACCCGATGAACCGGGCTATTAAAGGGAAAAGTCAATGTTACGTTTTCACTTTTCACCTAAACCCTAAAGAACCCTTTTTCAACTTCGGGGAGCTCAAGCGATTTCCAGTAAGTGTCAACCATCTTGAACAACCTTCGTTTTCGTCCATTCCAGCTATTCTAGCACGATTTCACTCCGTAGGTTAGTTTCCTCTTTACTTTCTTCTCCCTTTGATACCATTTTTAGTCATTTTGGTCTATATTTGTCTGTGAAACACTTCTTTGAGTATATTTGAGTTCTGTCATCGACATTGATTCCGGTGTCTTTTTCATTTCAGGTGAACTGTTCATCTTCTCTTCTTGATGCTTCGAATTCCTCCTTGACAAAGGTAACCACCTCGCTCAGTTTTAAGAATTTTGTCAAACTTCAATTATTATGTCGTTTCTGGAGGGAGTCAAGTTCGTATTTCCTCTTGTTGAGTCTCCGAGCTCGACATTTTTGTCGAGCTCGATTTCCTAGAGCTCATCATCCTCTTTGAGCTCGAATTCTGATGCTTCACCCACTAAAGTTGTCTTTGTTCATTCTCATATGGGCAAGAACATATATAAGCAAAGCCAGGATCGCTGGGTCTTTATACCCCCTATCGCAGTGAGGACATACCTGATAAGTCAAAGTGTCGAGGTAGAGAGTTTCTTCATAGTCACTGACGACCTTTATGCGATTCCTGATCTCCCGTTATCAACATCGATGCAAGTATTCCGACCCAATGAAACTATAGACGAGCTCTGGCACCATTACTTTACCATAGATAAAATAATAGCATGCATTAAGGCAAACAGAGAGAAAAAGATTCATGAGGCCATCGAGGCTGAAAAAAGCTTGCTTTAGTCAGGAAAGAGCTCGTGAGGTCGCTAGGACTGAGAGAACCCACTCCGGCCAGAAGAGATATAAGATACTAGTGCATGGCCCCTCGTCAGCTCGAAAATTCAAGCTGTTTAATTAATTTGTTTCTATGCAGATGGCTAGGACAAAGGGTGGAGAATCAACTTCGGGGCGAGCTGCCAAGGAGCGACCTGAGGCTAAAACCAGTAGAGCCCCCAAAGCTTGGACCAACCAGATCAGTGCCAAAGACTTAAACATCTGGAATAGCAACTATAACCACACCCTCAACAAATTTCGAGGATCCCTCCTGACTGGCAACAAAGTGGCCAAGCTGAGGGGATTGAAAGGCCAAGTTGGCTTTTACCTTAGTTTTTTTGAGGTGGGCCTGCGTCTGCCACTTGACCCATTCTTCTGCTCATTTTTAAGCGAGATGTCAACTTATCCACTGGACCTCTCCCTCAACATGGTAAGGATGTTGACGAGCTTCGCAACCGTCACTCGTTTGCTCGGCTTCGAACCCACCGTCAACCTTTTCCACCACTGTTTCTTCATTTGCCAGACCCTTGATCGCACCCATATCAAGTATAAATCCCAAAATTACGGGATAAAACTATTCACTCAAACCCCGAACAAGGTGAGTGGTTGGGTGGATAAGGTTATTGGGGTAGAGAGCCGACGAGGCTGAAATTTTCCCACCCTACCAGGCAATATGAGATCCCAGCTTGCAAGAAAGACGAGATCACGGCCTATGAGCTGTGACGCCCCGACCCGGATCCCAATACGAAATCCCAAGGTCGACGCGCCAAAACAACAAACAATAAACGATAATAACCGATAAGAGCGCGTGACACAACAAATGTACACGTCACGAAACCATAATAATCAAAACTTTGGTAATTAAGACCAATTGTCGGTGACGTTACTGCCGGAACCCAACTAATTAAGCCACAAGCAACATTAACCACCTCGGCCACAACATGCCGGGAATAACTACGCAAAAACCACAAGCCGTAACACGCTTGGGAAAATAACTAAGTTAACATGTAAAAGAGTGTGCGAGCTCGACATACACGTGTCGGCCACCAAAAGAATAATAGATACAATTAATACCAACACTACCCAAAGCAAAGTCTACATGACTTTACTTGACCAATCGTCCTCACCAAAAGAGTGTCTACTACTATTAACAAAAGACCTCAGGGCTTAGTAGTACAAAAGTCCACCTGCGAGCTAAGCGATAGGACTGACCGGCCTCACCGCGAACTTCCTGCCTGGCTCGGATCTAAGGAAAACAACAAACACATAACGGAGTGAGTCGTAATGACACAGTAAGTTACTAATGCAACTACATGGCATGGCATGATATTCAAGCAATAACTATAACATGGTATTAACGTTTATACACCACAACCAAATCATTTATCATCTTACCGATACACAATTCATTCAACTCACATAATACTTGACTAACTCATGGATGCTTATAAATGACCATGTTAGAGAAGGGTATCATATCACTTTCTCCAACCTTGTGTTACTCCTGCAATACACAATCAAACAACAGTGCCTCGATACTCGTGTGTGTAGTATCGACGTCCCCGACACAATCCCGTCGAGTTCAACATAGCAAGCCAAAGTCATGCGTATTGCTACAACAATGGGGCTACTTCTCAACTGTGGCCAACAGAAGAGGGGTGTGTGCAACTCCGGTACGGCGACTTATGGCGATCACAAACGTTAATTTGTGAAGACCATAGGTCGTCCTACCTTACTCAACAAACGACACCAGCTGGACTTACACAATGCACAAATAGATATTCTTATTTATCAATGCAATTAACCATCAAGTTCAAAAGTAGTGAACTTGACAAATGACGAGTAGATTATTCTATTCTACCACCCATCATTATTTAACAATTGTAAGCATTCGACTCAACACATTAGGGCTATTCACAAGTCTCCATTTTAACAGTATCAAAGGTACGAAGGACTAGAGTCTCGATCAATCGAACTCTATACCTCGTAGTAATCTAACATAATGTTCGGGGAGTCATAATCTTCCTTAAAATCGACCTCTCGAAGTCATTACTAAAGTTCACCAAATTAGGGTTCCGATGCTATATGCAAGGACCACCCATTTTCAAGTCTCAAGTTCTTTATTTGTTCAAATCCTAACATTTATATGCCAACCTTTGCCCATTAACATCATTCTACACATACTCATAGCACAAGTGTAATGTACTCATCTCAACCTTGAGATTTATACATAAAAACAACATATAAAGCAAGTTATACAACAATATTGATGATTTAACACACTTTGAAGCTTAAGTATACAAAGGGGGTTTAGTAACTTACCTTGCGACGAAAATCAACACAACAAAAGTAAGATCGAAGCCACCCAAGTTGTTCCCTAGCTCAACCCCAACACAATGACGGTCTCGGATCGTTGATCGGACGGTCGGATCTCTGGGAACACACACACTAGTCTCACCAAATTCTCACACACAAGCTCTAGAGTTCTTATGGTGAAGATGGAGGGAAGAAATGGGGAGAGATGAAGTCTCTCCACCCATTTAGAGGTCTAAGGTCAGATTTGGGAAGGGCAATGACGTGGCTCAAGGAGAGCCACACATGTGGTGTGTATTAAGGGTACAACGGTAATTCCAAAATTCTGATTTTTGAGCTAGTGCGACTTGCACGGCCGCGTCAAGAAACTCGCACGGCCGTGCCACTCTCGCACGGTCGTGCCAAGATTAGCTGCACGCCCGTGCCAAAGGTTCTGGGAAGGATCTGGGCATCTCGCACGGCCGTGCCAAAGAAAGGCACACGGCCGTGCCAAACATACTGGAATAATATAACCCTCTTGCACGGCCGTGCCAAAGAAAGGCACACGGCCGTGCCAAACAATCTGTCCAACATATCTCTATTTTTACTCTATTTCATTGGTTTGGACACTTGGGCATTCCTAGGGGTGATCATACAACACTTATCATACATCAAATGGACATTATAAACCATAACCATCAATTTATCAACGCGTAATAATCACTACCATTCCCATCAACATAAAAGTAACATATAAAGCAAAGCATAATTCAATTAGCATGTTAATGAAACAAGTTTGACACATAACCTAAGTAAATCATGCGTATGAGGATTCGGGGTGTTACATGAGCAAAAGGCCAAGGCCGCCATTGAGGACGAGCTCGAATTTGAGAGGAAGACCTCATCCCGTTTATACGATTGGAAGAAAGTCGTCGATTTGAGAAGCTGCTGCGGGCTACCGAAATATCTGGGAAGAAGCTAGGGAATGTGACCCCTTTATTCACCATGCCCAAAATAAAGAGTTTTCCAGGCTGGTGCTTGCACCAAAATCTTTACTTCTACGAGCAGTGTCCAAATTGTCGAGGAGAGTTAAAGAGGGGATGCGACCCTGGTAATAACTTTTTAACTTCTGCTCGTAATTCTTGTTGAACTCTGCCATTTTGCTCAATTGTCTAACTTTTTTCTTTGTTGTTGTTTTTGCAGCTATGTTTACTTAGACAAATTTCTAGTTTCCAATGGCAGTTTGGTGGAGGCCGCCAAAGCTCGCGCTGCCGAGCTCCCAAAAAATTTAAAAGCAGCTAAAGATGTCAGGAAAGTAATGCCGATTCCCACTGTGGTTGTAAGCACCGAGGCAGCCGAAGACAAGGCTACCGAGAAGCTTCCCAAGGCCAAGACCAAAAGATCCAAGTCCTCAGTGGCTTCGGAGCCTCCTCACAAGAAGAAGAAAGCATCGATCAAGATCGGGCTGGTTGACGAAGAGGAGACTAAGGATGTTGTCGCTCTTGACAACCCAGCTGGTGGTGAGAAGAAAATTTCCGAGGAAACCTCCTCTGCTGCCCCAACACCTGAACCCGAAGCCACTACCCGCTCAGTTGCTAAACCTCTGTGGCTTAGGGTAGGCTACAAGGTCCCTTCAAGTCGATCCGCTGGGGTAGAGCTAGCGGAAGCAATTGGAGAGGCGTCCATGCTTACCAATGTGCTAGCTTCCATTGACTGGTCTTCTGATAGCGTTGTTTCCGGCCAAGGGCATATCCTCTGTTGTTTAGACGATAAGCTTATGAAAAGGATGAGAAAGATGGGTCGTATGCAACTCATTGGAACCTCGGGTGAGGCTCATGGCGAGATATATTATTCTTGTTTTTCTTGCTTGTTAATAACTTAATCCTTTATCTGACCAAGTTAATACGTTTATGCAGTTGGCTACTGCCCTTCACACACTCAGCAACGAGCTTAGCGAGGCCCGTTCCGAAGTAAAAAAGCTTACGGCAAACAAGATTTATTTGAACAACGAGCATGGCAAAATGATCAATTACCGAGCTGTTAAAGAGGAGGTCAAGCGAGCCAAAGCCCAGGTCACCACTTTCAAGGAGGCCAAGAAAATGATCCAGGAACTTTACCAATACCCCTCCAGGAATATCTTCAAGCTCGCCAGAGGCTATCTTTGACAGATAATCAGCCCGAGTGTTGTTTGCTCTGTTAGTTTGTTCTAACTCCTAGTATTTAAACCCTTCCAATAGCTTTCTCGCCAACTAAAAATATTTCAATAAAGTGGGGTGAATAGCACCATACTCCCCTAAAATTTGTCTCACGATAAGCTGGGAGTCACTGAAAATGAGTAGGTGCTCTACTCCAATCTCCTTGGCTAGCTCAATGGCTGCGACCAGGGCTTCGTATTCGGCCTGGTTGGTGGATGCAAGGAACTTGAAACGGATTGCTTTGTTAATCTCCTCAACTTCTGGTGACAGCGGAGAGAATCTTGCACCACTGCCATTCTTGCTAGCTAAACCATCGACGTGCATTGTCCAATGGATTTCTAGTCTAACTGAGGCATTAGACTTTGTCCCTTTTTTGGGCGAGCTGGGAGATTTCATTGATGTGCTTGCTTCCTTTACAAAGGACGTCTCTACGATAAAATCAGCCAAAATTTGAGCTTTGATCACCTTACGTTGCTTGTAAGTGACGTTATATCCTAACAACTCGACTGCCCATTTCATCATCCTTCCCGCGACATCGAGTTTGTGAAATATCCTTCTCAAGAGTAGGTCGGTGTAGATAATCAAGGCGTGGGCCTGAAAGTAGTACTTCAATCTTCTAGCAGTTATAACTAGTTCTAAGACCACCTTTTCAACATTCAAGTACCTCATTTCCACATCAGTTAGAGCATGGGAGACATAGTATATCAGCCTTTGGACCTCCTCGTCCTACATTAGTAAGATTGTGGCCACAGCGAAGTCTGATGCGACGAGGTAGACATACAGTACCTCGTCAGGTGCCGGGCTAGAGAGTAACGGTGGGCTGCCGAGATACTCTCTTAGATCGGCAAATGCCTTATCGCATTTTTCATTCCAAGATAACCTCTTACTTCCTCGCAGCACTTTAAAAAATGGTAGGCTCCTCTCTTCTACTTTGGTGATGAACAGACCTAAAGTCGTAATGCGCCCATTTAATTGTTGAATTCCTCATATTGACGTTGGAGCGCGTGTATCTACCAAAGCTTTAATCTTCTCGGGGTTAGCCTCAATACCTCTTGCATTTACCATATAGCCTAGAAATTTTCCCGTCGTTACCCCAAAGGTACATTGTCGGGTTTTAATTTCATTTTGTTTTTTCTAAGGTTGACAAATGTCTCCTGCAGGTCGGTGACGTGATTGGGTTTTTTTTTTTGTCTTAGTGACCATATCGTCGATGTAGGCCTCTACATTCCGATCGAGCTGATCCCCAAACACTCTATTAACCATTCTCTGGTATGTGGCTCCCGCATTTTTCAGCCCAAAGGGCATCATAACATAACAGTATTTGACCCATATAGCTCGGAAGACAGTTAGCCTTTGATCGACGAGCCACATTCTAATTTGGTGGTACCCAGAATAGGCATCAACAAAACTTAGAATCCTGTGGCCTGCAATTGCATTTACGAGCTAGTCAATTCTGGGGAGAGGATACCAATCTTTTAGGCAGGCCTTGTTGAGGTCGGTGAAGTCCAAACACATACGTCATTTTTTACTTGTCTTCTTCACCATCACTACTTTTGCAATCCAAGTAGGATACAAGATCTCCTCAATGACCCCTGCTCGCAGCAATTTCTTAACCTCTTCCTTGATCGCGGCCTGTTTTTCTGGCGAAAAGACTTGCGGCCGCTGTTGTATAGGTGTGACAGTTATGTCATCACTTAGTTTATATACAGCGACCTCTTCATCAATGCCCTCCATGTCATCGACCCTCCATGCGAAGTCATCTTTATTAGCATGTAAGAATTTTATAATTTTTTCCCTCTCCGGTTGAGGTATCTCCATTTCTACTATGACCTTTTGTTTTGGATAATCAAAATTTATAACTACCTCATCCAGGTCCTCGTGAGGTAGTATGTCAGGCTCATTACGGTTATTCAAGCTCTCAACGACAATCACCTCGTCCCGAGGTGTGTTCTTACTTCTGGAGACGAGGCCGAGCTCGACTATGTCAAGCATCTTAGTATCCGTGTCATCCCCTTGTGGCGAGCTATTTCTTCTAGCCTGCTTTAATTGTTATGCCTTCGTGGAAGTCAGGCTGGATTTATTAGCCCGATCCTCGACAGCACAAGCTCTTTCAGCCGATCTTTCTGCCTCTGCATCACCTGCGGGTCTTTCTCTCTTTGTATACACCTCCTCAGAAAACTTCTCCGAGGTTGATGCCACCATCTTTCCTTTCATCTACTCCTTATTCTGCCTAACCAGCTTCAGGTAATTGAGGGTACTTTTAGGGTCATTTTTCATCACCCATGTTCCTTGTTCTGTTAGGAACTTAATCCTCTAATGAACCTGCGAGGAGACCATATCAAACTTGATCAGAGCGGGCAGCCTAAGTTTGGCGTTATATGGGGAGGCTAAATCAAGTACGAGGAAAGTGACCTGAAAGGTTATCATACCTTTGACTGCGACTTTGTGGCCGGTGAGCCCTTCGAACTGTACCCCACTGGGACTGAGATGAGCATCATAAACTCCCAATGCTTTGAAGCAGGTGTAAAACATGACGTTTCTCCCTGCCCCCGTATCAATTAACACCCTTCTGACAAATTGACAACCAATCTGAACTCGTAATGTCAATGGTTGTTCTTTAGCCGTGAGATTGGTCGTCAATTCGCTAGGATAGAACATTATACCCTCTTCATCCTTGTGGGGATGAGTGCTGAATACCTTATCAAGGCTGTGAATGGTGTTTTTGAGCACCGTGATGCCCTCGTGTCCTCATGTATGGTGTGGACATCGACCTCCTCCTCGTCAGGGTTATTCCCCTTAAGAGGGTCACTTCGTCGGGCTGCTGGCTGACCACCTCCTTGCTCAAACCTCGTCAGGGCCCCCTGATCGATCAATCTCTGAATCTTTCTCTTCAGCTGGATACAGTCCTCGGTATAATTGTGCCCATTTTCATTGTGGAAGACACATCTCTTTTTTAGATTGCGAGGACGAGCATGCTCCTTCATTGGGAATAGCCGCTCTATCCTATTTTCCCGGAACAGCATATTTATGATGTAGTACTTGTCCTTTTGAGACTTGCCTTTCCCCTTCGCCCCTGTTGGGCTTGCTTTGGTTCACTCTCCCTGACCTCTGTTGGCTTACTAACTCCCGATGTTACCCCCTTCTTCTTCATCATTGCTTCTATTATGGTTTTCGTCTCTCTGATCTTCTGTGCAGCTAGATACATGGTCCCATTAGTAGCTGGTGGTCGGAAGTTAAACTTATGCGTCATCATTCTTAACTGAATTCCAGCTTCAAAGCAAAGTATAATCATTTTATCGGGGACATTCTAAAGCTCCTCGGCTGTATCCTTCAACCTTTTCAGGTAAGCTTTAAGGGACTCGTCCTCACCCTATTTAATCTTGGCAAGGTCAGACTGGCTCTTCGGAGGCTCGCCCGCCGCAGAGAACTTGTTCAGGAACATTTTTTTAAACTCATGCCAATCGGCAACTGAGCCTTTTTCCAACTCCTCAAATCATTTCAGGACTGCGCTTTGCACCAAAGATTCAGTTTGTTATAACAGATGCCCATCTTGGCCTCAAAGCTGGAAACGTGCTCCTTAGCATTTTTTTTCCCCTCGTACGACTTGAGTGCAGGGTGTTTGTGGCGGGGATCAGGCGACGTTTCTCTGATCTTCCTGTAAAATAGGGAAAACTGGTCCTGGGTTTGATGTCAAGCTTACTCGATTCATGGGTGTCCAACCTCTCACGAAGTTGGTTAAGTGCGTTCCCTCCCGATGTTGTGACCTTGTTCTCATGACCTGGTTAAGGAGGTCGGTCTTCTCCCTTCCGGCGCTTGTAGGAGGTACCATTTAAGCGAGTATCGCTTCTTTCTGGTATAGGCGATCGTGCTCGGTGTGCCGACCATTCCTTTGATCGAACTCACTCCGAGTCTCCATGCGATCCCAAGGAATACGAAATCCTTGAGTGCACGCTCCCCTTTAGGCGAGCTGCTTTATCATCCCGGGCTATTCTGTCGTGAACACTAACCCTTGGAGCCTCTTTAACTGGTCTCCCCATCCTTTCATGAACACTGATTCTGGTCGCACTAGACCCAGAAGTTCGTTGATGAGATCGGTCCTGCGATCCTCTTGTTTGTCCCCCGAGGTGAGTGCTATCTCGACGACCTTCACCTTGGCGGGCCTCCTATTGAGGAGCTATCACTCGACGGGCCAGTTCATGCTCACGCCTCTCCAGCTCTCTTTGTCTCTCCACAAAAGCCTTCTCATTTCGTATATGCTCCAACTCGGCAAGGTCCTACTCCTTCTGGGTCAGGGGCCTTGGCTCTACACGAGCTGGTGACTTATTAGCTGTGCGAGCTCCTGCTCCAGTGGTGGTGTTACTCACGGGCGTGCTTTCTCCTTGCCCGTTGTTTGTTCTTTTCCCTTTCCCAGTTTGAGTTTTCTTTTTAGCTATTCCTTGGGTTACATTCTAGGTCCTCGCCATCTCTTGGGCCTTAACCAGTGTTTCCAGGATGGGATTAGAGGTCAGTTCCGTAATACGTTCAAGAGCTCGCGGAAGTTGAGATTCCACCTGAGAAGATATTGAAGCAGTGGTAGGAAGTGGCTGTTTAGTGGGTATTTGTTTGGTAGCCATTTTACTCGTAATGAAAGTTCAACAGAAAGCGTCCTGGCAACAAAACCAAACTGATCACGCCAAAAAAGTAGCTTGTGCCACGTCGGATCCACGTATGTAGTTAATCTCTAGGTAGAATGTCTCGGCTCTCAAAAGGCTCTTTTTGTTGGAACTGAGCTGTCACAAGATGACTAGGCCTTCAAACTGTTTGACAAAGAAGACACAGTTAGGGGATGTCGGGGGCTTGACCCGACTATTACCCTCAGGTGAAAGATTCAATTGAGTGATAAATATGGGGAAGGTAGTTGGCAAACTACCTTCAAATGATCACTAAGAAGTGTAATAAATGAGAGAGTTTGAAGGTAAGTGAGTAAATGCAATTTGACAGCACTTGTGTGAGTTCTTAAGAGTAAATGTGGCCCTTTTATAAATGAAGGTGACACCTTGTATTTATAGCTGAAAGTGGCGTGTAAATGATATGAATATTTGGGCATGATCCCATGTCCGTTGTCAGGATAAAGTAGATAAATAGAAACTTCCTTCTTGAGAAGATGAGAAGCTCATAAATGCCGTCGTAGCTTCATGGAAAAAGAATGTTTTCCTTCAATGAGAATGTCTTAGCCTGACAAGCGGTGAACATTTAATACTTGATGTTGACCTGTGCCGAGGGTAACAAATGCTCGCTACAGAGGTAGTCTCGTCGTTGACGAGGACATTAATGGATTATATAGAGGTCTGGCTAAACTGAAGACCTTGGCTCAGTGACTTCGGCTTGAGACTTCATCCAGGGATCTCGACTGGGACCTCGACCGGTGATTTTGACCGCTCTGAGGTCCGATCATCAGCGTAGATTTCAGGACCCACCTGAGGCTGACGTGGAGGACACGTAAATGAGTATTTGGAAGGATCCCACCAAAGGGTAAATTAATTTTGTACTAGTAATTAAAGATTATCTCATTTACGAGTGATTGATGTTTTAGTTTCAGTCGCATAGTTAAAGATTATTTGGTGAGGATTGTCTCCCGCTGTTTTGACCTAAAAGCGTGCTCAATTGCCTACAGAGAGTGCACTTAATTTGTTGTCAAACAGTTTATATTCGAAACTAACAATGTTATAACCACAAATGTGTGCGCTGAAATTTTTAAAATTTCAACTACCCAAATGCTTCAGTTATATATATATATATCCTAGATACAGTATCTTTTAAAGATTTCTATGTATATATACATGACATTGTTCATATTGTTGTATACATGAGTAGTGTATTTTGGATTTAGCCACTATTATAATGCCAATGTGCGACGTGAAAATCACCATGTGACCTGTCTACAAAGAGAGCATCTTTTTCTGACCTTCCTTGGATCTAAATCTTTTCAAGATGTTTTTTATTTATTTATAATATATACATATATATGATGTTCTTGCACAAAATCTTTGAAGATGCTCTGAAAATCATTAGGGAATACCCAGAAACAATGATACTGTAATAAGATTACATTCCAGGCGTAAGGCTTTGAGAATCAAAGATCCAAGATAAGATTTGTCAATGTGTGAAACAATGTTATTACAAAAAATTTAGTTGGCAATTCTAGATCATGAGTTTTTACTTCCTAGTTGACAGGCTGGGGTTGGTCTTACATTGGTAATATTAATTTTCAACACTAGCTTAATTAATTAATTGCTTCTGATTCTGCAAAATTAATTTTCGCGAAAGCGATTCTCTTAAATTAGTTTTGTTATTTCAGATATGCATCACTTAATTTCTCATGAAAGTCACTACTATTAATTAATTACACACAAAGAGATCTAGCTAGGAGAATGAATATACAAAGAAAGAAGACAAATTAAGGATGTGTAAATTGGTATGGTTGTTTTGAGTTTGGGTTTTAAAATTTTCATTTTATATTGATTAAAGAGAGAAAAAGTCAAAAACCAAAAACAAATTACTTAGAGCCCAGAATAAGTTTACATTTTCTTAAATACTATATAACTTGTGAAACTACTCGTTCTTAGCTAGACAAGAATGAGTATTCTCTCAGTACATTGTCCCATAAACATGTTCCTTCGCCACATTCTCCATATATACATACCCTGCAAAATGATTAGATCACATTTAACATATTTGGAATCATTTTTCGTGAAAAAAATGAAATTTATACACTAAACATTTATCTCAATGGAATTATATATATTCCAAAAAAATAAACAATTTAACAGTTTAAAGAAAGTACTCTAAGACCAAAGCATTATTGATCTCATTTAATTTCTTACAAACTACTTGATGGCCACAAAGTAACTCAAAAGCCCTTATGTTTAATTTCCTTTATTGAGAGAGAGAGAGAGAGAGAGAGAGTATTTTTCCACTTGATGTGATACGTTACATATTTTATATTAAGAGGAGCGGGACTTAAATGTAAACAGAAATACGAAAATTTATTTTATATTGAAAAGGGCAGACGCTAAATGTCAAAAGAAATACGTTTAATTACACTTTATAGTTATGACTTATGATGACAAACTAAGAAAAAGGATTTAAAAAAATATATTAAGTCAAGGGAGAAAAATGTGATATTCTTCTTGTGGCAGTATTATGAACTGAAATGGCAAGTGCACAGAAAGATCGAGAATCCAACAAGCGATGAAGAAAACTGAAAGAGGACAATTTCGCAAAGTTAGGCTCAACTAAAGTATTCAAATCAAACTTATTTTGAAGATAAATCAAAATCTCATAATTCATACCATTAAAACAAAAGAAATCACCACTTAATTGCCACCCTTTTTAACTTTTCTGCAAAAAAAAAAAAGGTTCATACTTCCTCCATTCTACTCAAAAAAATCTACCTTTGAATTAGTCTAATAATTAAATAATAAGTTGGTCAATTACAAAAGTACTACTAATGCATAGTCAAGATTATTATAACACATATGGATGATTGTAACTTTGAAAGATTATGCTGCGAGATTTATTTGTGTTGGCATCGGGGCTGCCCAATTAAGCTACCGATCGATCGAGCTCATCATTTTCACTCCATTTGTTTCACTCAAATAAACAAAATCTGAGAAAATAATGTATAAGAAAGCGTCTAGGATTTATCAGTGTGTTTGATGACTTGACGAATATGAGCCGATATTCTGCATGCAGATCCACGGAAAATCACTCGTTCAACTAAGAAAAATTAATGACTTACAAATTTGAGCTTTGTAAGTCATTTTCACAAAAAAATAAATAAGCTTTCCTCTCTCCCACTTCTCACTCTACAAAGCTATTCGAAATGACTCTCCCTAAAATTTTCAGGCCAATTTTCAATGCATTCATAAGATAGTAATTATTTTTACATGAAAAACAACTACAAGTAAAAAAAGACCCGCCAAAAATATTTATGAGCCAACATATTAATGCGTTTATAAGATAATAGAGTGCTTTTATATGAAAACGGCTTTCAAAATCATTTTCCACAACGGCTTTCAAAATCATTTTCCACAAGTTATTCTCCCAAAAATAAACACGGCCTTAAACACAAGCGATCAGGTTCATTGAGTGAAACATTTTAAAAAGGAAAAAATTCGAACTGGTCCACTTTAATTAATTTTGGCTTCTTTACTACCTTATAATATTATCAAATCGCTTAAGTGCACTTTCCAAGGATACGAAGCATTTCAATTGCAAATCGATTCATCACGATGTCAAATACATGCATCATATTATGTCAAACAATGGATCGCCTTATCAATGATCCATCGCAATGCATCAAAAGTGAATTTTAGCGATTTAATAATATTATCGTGGACTAAAACGATTAAAAATCTAACAAATTGTATCAGCCCACAATTCCCCCTTTCAAAAAGGTCCAAGAGAGACTCTTGTAATGGGTGAAAATAATTCAGTGTAACGAGTCTTTTCTACTTGACCCCCTGCTAGCAAAGAGAATATAGACAAACACTTTTCCAAGTGATCTGGTTTACACATTGGGCATAGACGTATCAAATTGTGCTTCAACAGATACTATTTCAAGCATGCTACTAAAACTAGACTATTACTAGAGGATAGCAACAGATAATAGTACAGTTCTTACAGATGCTGTGACTAAACTTGAAATTACAACATTACAAATAATAATATTTAGGCCTAACAATTGGCAAACAATAATACAAGCTCTAGAAGAATGAAAGAAAACTACTGAAACCCTAACGCTAATATATAAACAACATGCAGGATACATTTGGGTTCCTTCCAACAACGGGCTCATAGAGTGCTCTTGCTAGGAGTGTGGCAGGCAGTTTCAGGATCTCACGAAGGAACGTTGAAGTGAAATAGCCAGGAGATGACAAAGGCAAAGACCATGCAAGCTAGCAAGAAGTTGAGGAAACGATGGCCCTGCCAGAAGTTTCGAGTCTCAGAGGTGGTCCCTCCTGGTACTGTAGCTGTTGAAGGAGCAGCATCATTTGCTTCGTTCCACTGCTCCATCAACTCGGCCTCGTTTGCACCAGCTACATTGCGTGCAGTTGATCCACAGATCTCACATATTCTGGTGATCAAATTGTTCAAAGTTATGACCACAAAAATAAATAAAAGAAAGATAGTTTACATACAAGGTGAATGCATAGATGCTAAGATAACGCCACATTAGGAAACATTTGAACCAAAAAATATACAGGGCAGCATTGTCATGAGCAGAAAGTATCTCTGAAAAAGTTTTAAACACAACTCTCCTCCTTATCTGGGTTTGGGACATGCGTGCATAGGGATACGATTACAACATCACGGTTTATAAGATGAAAATGACAAAACTACCAGATGCTTATAAACTACTCCCTCCGTTCCGCCCAAAGTGTCCATGTATGAAAATTCTACAAATTAAGGGATATATAAGAGTCATTAGTGTTGGTCGTAATTATAAAAATGTTTGAGCGAAGACAAGATGCTTATATCACAAAGGGTAAAGTTGAAAAGTTTTTGAAAATTGTAGGCATAATTTTTGAAAGTGTACTCTTTTTTAAGTGAAACATCCCAAAATAGAATAGTGGACTCTTTGCCCGGAACGGGGGGAGTATTAAAGAACTTTTGTGACCTTAAACATGAGTCATTAATTTGGAAAAGAGCAATTCTATAGACGTTGGCGGTGGTCTGACAAGAAAAGGTGTGTTATGCAAGAAACAGCAAGACGGGAAAAGGTGGATTTGCCCTTTGGATCATCTCGACTAGTACATACATTTAGGAATAAACTAGGTCCCCCTGATATAATATAGGATAGGTTGGGAACTTAGCTGCCTCTTATTTTTATATGCCATTTTATTATTGATATTTTGGTATTTTAAATATTTAGTCATACTCCTACTGGAATTAGCCTACAATAATTACACGATCACCAAAATTATGAAGGAGTCAATTATATACTGAGAACTGTGTTAGAGGCTTTTATTCACCTGCATCGAACACTAATGTGGGTGGAACCGGAGCATTCTCCGTTGCTCCATACGGACCCTACTTTCTTTTTTTTTACCCTAACTGACTACTTATTCTTTATCCCGCACATTACTATTAAATCAATTGACCTCTCAGTCAACAAGCACCTACTTAAGTTGATCCTAAAATTCAAAATTTGCAATCTCAGTAAACCAAAAGAAGTCCTTGACTTCAAGAATCAAGGCCCTATAGTTTGTCGATCATTCATTATTCCTGATGGCCCTCCTGATCAAACTAAAAGCACTGGCTTCTCATCTCCCTAAAGATATACTCCGTACTATAAAGAGAGATGGACTCTTGTGAACAGTGCCATGTGCACCCCTCATATGTACAATGTACTACATCCAGCGATTTCTATCTGGGTGAGGACTAACTTATAAAATTCCAAATTTTACAGGTGACATCTCAACACATCTTATTCTGGCACCATTATAGGGCTTGAGCTTAAAGTTTTAACCTGGCAAAGAATGATGTAAAACATGGTAAAACCTTTAACTAATGTGTTGATTATATATGCCTTAACAGTGAACAATTCCGCAATTCAAACTTACTGGTCACAGTGAAAAATTAAGGGCGAAATGCTTCTATCCTTGCGCGGGGAATTCTCACTTTGCAGGTGTTTCCATTCCATATGAAGCTTACTTTGGTAGCATATCAGAACAGTGTATGCATGGCAAAGAGGAGCACAGTATATTCCTACCAATCTTTTAGATAAGTAAAAGTTTATACTTCTGTAATGGATTGCTTCTATCGATGAGATCATGGATGCAAGAAGGATCTATTGCCATTAACTGATACCAGAGGTCATAGATGACAAGTAAGAATATGATCTTAAAAGAAAAAAATTGATAAAAAAAAATCCTAGCAAGCCAAGATTAATTGGGAGATGGAAACCTTTAATGACAATAAGGAACTCAAGCATTATTCCAGTAAGAATCTACAGTATTTAGCTATGACCTGTAATGGTTACATACAAGATACAACTAACTGTCCAAAATACATAATTAGCAGAAAAACGAACAAATAGGTATCAAAATACTGGCTAACGAGAATCTTGGAACTTTAGAGCGCATCAACCACCAAGTTTATTAAACTAAAAGATGCTAAAAAAGTAGATGCTCCCCAAATAAAACAACAAAAAGTGAAAAGGAAGAAGAACCTGAAGTATGGCTAGATGCACTTATATGCATACAAATGTTTAGCAATTTAAGAAATTTTAAAATAAATATCACAACTAACTGATGTAAATTTAATACAAGGCCAGCGGTTGACACCAAGAGATTGCATAAGCAGAACCAATTAAAAAAAAAAAAACTCCCTACAACAAAAAGAGAATTTAAGAATTGACAGCGCAAGTTTAGATGCTATCACTCTCAAATGAAACTAAGACACATAAGATCTCCTTACTATCCACTGCTGACTAGTAAGACCTTTTAATTTGTAATCCTTCTCACGTTATTGGTTTTTAATAACGACAACAGCTGAATTGTACAACAAAAAAGATGGCAACTTTGAAACACCAAGTTGGGGTCTGACGAACTACATGCCAGCAGAAAAGTACTGTGTTTGAGTTTGATAAATAGGAAAACAAGGAATCTCTTGAAACAATTCATATGTCATATCATATCGGTAAACCCAAAACCTCAAAATACTTTAGCCTATATAAGAGGTATACTCTAATTAGAGTCAAAGGCCAACTTGCAATAAGAAACAGAAAATGAAAAGGAGAGGAGGTAGGCGAATTCCAACAAACAAGTTGTCCATGACCGGCATGATTAATGTGGCATTCATCTTTTACTATTTCTTGATTCCTTTCCATTAAACATAAGTAGCTTTACCACTTTTTTCCGAAATATATTCCTTTTCCCCAATTAAAGCAGCTCGTTCTCAGTTGAAATGGAAATCATAAAGTAATTTAATTGAGGTTTCTTACTGATGCCTATTTCATTGTACCCAACTCTTTTGGCTGAATTATCCCAATAATTCACCAACTTTTTTGCTCAATACTTGAATAGACAGCTTCAAATCAAATTATTTTAAGCCGACGTTGGTCTAGTCACCAGCGGAGATGCGCATTCCACAATAGCTAATTCAGAACAGTCAATTCATGTACAGTAATAAACTCTTCTAGAACAGAAAAACCCCAAATACCACAAACAAAATTTTCTAATAGTAACAATACTCAATAAAAGCTTTAACAACCCCCAAAAAAAAAAAAAAAAGTAACTACAAATTTTATTTTCTAAATTTTCATAAATTTGTTTTGACACCAGGTTGGCGTAGAGCTGAAGGGTGAACATATTCCAAAATCAATCTAGCTAATTACAAATTAGCTTCTCTCGTTAATGGATTCTCTCAATTCATTGAAAACACTTCAGCATTTCAGACACATCCTATCATCCCACCGTGTATCGAGGGAATCTGGTAATTGAGAACATCTCAATCCGCTAATTACCATGGGAAAAGATATCTAAAAGAACAAGTCAACTCATACACAGTAATCGACTCCCCTAGAACAGAAAACCCCCAAATATAACACACCACATTTCTAAATGGATATTACCCCAAAAGAAATGTATTGACAAAAAAAAATTAAGTATTTAACAAGTAAAAGTTCATGACTTAAAAATGACTGCCCAGAAATAACAAACTGACAAGAAACTGGAAATGGGTGCCTTCAGCAGTTATAAAGATCAAATTTTGAACTTAGATTATGAACTTACTTGTTGCCCTTAATCTTGAACCAAGCCTCAGCACACTGTTTGTGGGCAGCAGCCAAGTCATCTTTACAAGAACAACCCAACTCAATTGGTAGCCCTGACTCTTGATTCGTTCCATCCAAACTCAGATGACAAATCCTACAATCCCTCTCAAGTTTAGACAAATGTGCTTTCCCTTGGTGAACCCCAGCTTCTAGATCCACCTCTACCGAGCACTCGGACACAGATGATTCCCTCCTCTTGTCGGAAACCCCCACAATCTCAGTTCCCGACAGGCTTGACCCCTTGTCGACGGTGGAATCGGTAGAAGAGTGCCATGACCTGACGTCCGCGGAGGAGGAGCGTGAGCCGTCGGTACAGCCGGAGTCGGTTGAGTGGCGGTGAGGGGCAGGGGGAGGAGGAGGAGGAGGGAGGGGAGGGGATTCTAAATCAAGGTGGGGGAGGGGTAAATTAGACATATGGAAAGACCCAGAAGGGAAAACTTCATGTAAAGTAAATTTGAGGTTGAGACCATGAATGCCCCTCCAATGGTTGGAGCTCTCAACCTTAAGGAAAGTAAAATCTGTCTCTCTGTATATGTGTGTGTGTGTCCACTGTCGTTTCTCTCTCTCTCTCTCTCTCTCTCTAACAACAGTTGAGGGACATTATTACAAGGGAGAGAGAAAGTTGGGAAGGATGTGTGATCTGTGAGAAAACACAGGGGAGTGTGCGACTGTGTGTTTTCTTTAGATGCAGGGGACCTAGAAGAATAGTACTTATTTGGGAGGTTTTACTATCCCCCATAAAGAAAAGGGGCAAGAATATGATGGAAAATGAAACACGAAAAATCTTTTTTGTAGAAAGATATTTATCCACTACAAATTAAATTTATCCACTACAAATTAAATGGGAAAGAATATGAACAAATTACTAAAATTGTTCTTGTTCCTAAAGTTTTAAAAAAAATTGCCTTGTTTCAAAACTTATTTTTTTTAGAAAAATATTTTTACCATTTTATTCTTATTTTTTGGTCACATGCACATGGGCTTTAAAAGAAACTATTACCAATATTTATAATAGAGTAAGTAATTTTTTCTTAATCCGTGTGTTCAGTTAAATAGGAAAATTATTTAAAAACGTAGAAAGTATATTATAAATATCAGTAAGAGAAATACTTTGCTATACTATTCAAATTTCACTTTAGAAATTAAATTATGTTCACGAAGACGACTCTCAAGTCTCATGCATAGTTAGTAAACACGCGTATAGTAACGTACATTCAAATAATTTTAAAAAAATTGTTTTTATATTTAAACCAAACTTAATTAAAAATATTTGTATTTTTTAGTTCAACCATATAATATACGTAAAGAATTTTAAACGTATTATATTTTCACATATAAAACTCCAGTACATACAAAAATTTAATAAAATTTTATTATTTCAATTATTCAATTTATATTATTAATCTTTTACAAAGTAATCAAATAAGATATTTAGCATGAAATTATCAATTATTACGTCTAAAAAACATTATTTGTTATTGTCTATACTTTTTTGTATACGGACATAAGAGTATATATGCGTAATTCAGCTTTTATTTGGCTACTAACTTATAGTTATTTTGTGATAAATAGGTAAGAATATATATGAAAATGATAGCTTTGAAAGTATATAAATGAGAAAATATTTAGATATTAAAGCATAAAAATGATAAAAATATAAATATATCCATACAGAATATGGCTTATTTTGTTTCATATATTTCAATAATATTCGTACTATACCTGTACAAATATATAAAAATATTTTATCCATTCACGTATTTCTACGTCAAATTTTTCGGAGTAACATTGAAAATAAAATGTATTATATTTGTAAGTTTTTTATATACTATACACATCCCATATTTTATTAAGAATTACTCTCTCCGTTCCGGATAAATATTCCTATTTTCTATTTTGGGATATCCTAATTAATGTTCCTAATGACTTTTAGAGCCCGTTTGATGTAGCATTTTGAAAACGCAGTGTTTTAAAAATGCAGCGTTTCTAAAACGCAGATTATTTAAAACGCGGCTTTTTTCTTTATAAATGCGTTATGGATATTATGTCAAAACGCAGCTTTTTATTCCCTACTGCGTTTTAAAATCTGGGTTTTGGAAAAAAGCTAGGAATTTCAGCGTTTTAAAACGCAACTGCGTTTTCAAAACACAGCTTTTTCTACCGCAGCATTGAAACGCTAAGTTAGGGAATAAACTACGTTTTAACCATGCGTTTAGGCCAAAACTCTCAAACAAACGGGCTCTTAATCTATCTATTCTCTACTATTATTCCTAATATACACTTAAAACTCCATTTAATATAACACATCCCAAACAAACTCAATTATTTAAAGTAGTTGAACTAAAAATGTTCATGGGTATTATAGTCTGAACACATTTTACAACAGATCATTAATTATATTTCTTAATTCCAGTGTTTTATCCATTAGGAACATTTATTCGGGAAGAGGGAGTATAATTATTTGGTCCCTCGACTTTACGAAAACTATGCGTTTGCTCCCCTCTCATCGAAAAAATTTATTCTGGTCATTTAATTTACATTTCCTTATGAAATTTCCCCTTCAGACCATTAACGTCAAATTTTTCGTTTATTTTTAAAAAAATACTCAAACTACCCTTCATACATTAAATACTCAATTATTACTCTCTTCCTTCCTACGAACTGGCCTACTACCCTCCATCAATGCCCACTCCCTCTTGTCGTCCCACCCTTCTCTTTTTATTTTTTCCTCAACCCTCCTACAGAAACAATCTCACACCCTCTCTCTCATTCTCCCATCCAGTCTCTTCCAAACTCTCATTCTCTCCTCATTTCAAAACCCAACACACACTACACATATGACACGAGATTTGTCGGAAGGATGGGGTTTACCGGAACAACTCCTCCACAGATAGTTCCTCATATTTTTCTTCCTTCATTAAACCCTGAATTAAACACGAGATTTCTCAATCTGGAGGCCTATGGCTTGATCTTTGAAATGATGAGTTCTTCATCTATCAACACTTTCTCGCTCCACTTTCATAATCCCAAAAACCAAAGGCGAAGGCAAACTGCCTGCACCATAGTCAAACCCTTTTTAATCTTTCAAACCCACATTCACAAATCCCTCAAAATTTCCCCAATTCAAGCCCACTATCACAAATTTCACATACCCAATTCAATTATTGGAAGGAGGAAGGGAGGGGAAGAGAAGAGGAGAGAACTATCGGGGCCACCGAGTTAAGTAACAGCATTGAAGGTAAATGAATTCCTTGCCTTTTCTCAATAATATTCAACGTGATATATACAAAGTCTAAGCAAACTATTAGCCTATAATTTAGGATCTAAATTGACTAGTCTATCATCTTTCTCATATAAATATTTACCTACTAAATATACATAGATACATCCCTAATTAACCGATTCTAATGAATCGGATACATCTCACTAACAGACCCCCGCAGTCGAAGCGGGAGGGGGACGGATGCTGAGACTGGAGCGAAAATCATCAAAAAGGATACGAGGAAGTCCTTTTGTGAATATATCCGCCACCTGGAATCTCGAAGGAACATGAAGTACCCGGACTTGTCCTTTTTCAACTTTTTCACGAACAAATAAAATATCCATTTCAATGTGCTTGGTTCGCTGATGTTGGACATGATTCCCGGACAAATAAATAGCACTTATGTTATCACAATAGACAATAGTGGCTTTTGTAATCGGCACATGTAACTCCAATAAGAGATTCCGTAACCAGCAAGATTCCGAGACAACATTAGCAACACCCCGATACTCGGCTTCGGCACTAGAGCGAGACAGAGTTGGTTGTCGCTTAGATGACCAAGAAATCAAATTGTCTCCCAAGAAGACACAGTAGCCGGACATGGAGCGTCGAGTGTCAGGGCACCCACCCCAATCGGCATCAGTGTAAGAAATGAGAGAAGAAACTGAGGAGCGAGATAAATGAAGGCCTAAGTGAAGAGTCCCACGAATGTACCGTAGTATACGTTTTAAGGCCGACATATGAACATCTCGCGGGTCATGCATATGAAGACATATCTGTTGAACAGCGTATGATAGATCGGGACGGGTGAAAGTGAGATACTGTAAGACTCCGATATAAAGATGGGTTATCATATGGAACACCACCGGTACCGCCAAGCTTGGCTTTAGTGTCAACAGGTGTCGCAGACGGCTTGCATGACGACATGCCAGCCCGCTCAAGAATAACCCACCATCATATTGAGTGACTGCAATACCTAGAAAATAATTCAAAGGACCAAGATCCTTCGTTGCAAATTCAGATGCAAGAGTAGTCATAATGGACTGGCGGAGGGAATCAGAAGAGGAGACCAAGATAATGTCATCCACATATAGTAGTATATAAGCAATATCTTGACCCTGTCCATAAATGAATAGAGAATGATCTGATTTGCTATGAGTGAATCCCATAGTCGAGACATAATCAGCAAAACGACGGTACCAAGCTCGGGGTGCCTGTTTTAACCCATAGAGAGATTTCTTGAGTAAACAAACATAGTCCGGATGAGACGCGTCACGAAAACCCATCGGCTGATGCATATAGATAGTTTCTTGTAGCGTGCCATGTAAGAAGGCATTTTTGACATCCAACTGATGAATGGACCATGCCTTAGAGAGTGCAAGGCTAAGAACCAAACGGATGGTAGCGGGTTTTACAACCGGGCTAAAAGTCTCCGTGCAATCAATGCCGACTTGCTGAGACCTGCCATCACCAACAAGACGAGCCTTATACCGCTCAAAAGAACCATCAGATTTCTTTTTATGAGAAAAAATCCACATGCATCAAATTACATTCACTTTAGGAGGACGGGGTACCAAATCCCAAGTCTTATTTTTAATTAAAGCATCAAATTCATCTATCATTGCTAATTTCCAATTTGGGTCGGACAACGCCGTTTTAGGATTTGATGGAATAGGTGATGGAGAAACTGATGTAAGAAGATTAAAATGAACTTTGGGTTTGGAAATGCCAAGCATACTCCTAGTGACAATGGACCGGGAATGGACAGAATTATTAGAAACAGGAATTGGAGGGGGCTGCGAAGGAGGAGCAGATGGGCTCGGCAGTGGGCCAGGCCCGTGGGATGGCAGCCCGTGATGAGGCAGTCCAGGTGAGGAGGCAGGTTGCTGGGCCGAATTACATGTGGACTGAGAGAATTGTTCCTGGGCCAGTGGGACTGCAGGTGAGTCAAGATGAATTGGATCAGGAGAATGTGGATCAAGTTGGGCTTGTTCATGTTGGGCCTGTTGATGCACCAAAGGACTTAAATCATCATTAAGGAAATTATAGTCCCTTGGTAGAGAATCCGTGACATTTTTTGCAAATGGGAATTGTTTTTCATCAAAAACAACATGTCTTGAGATAAAAATTTTATGTGTCGTAAGATCATAACATTTATATCCACGATGGTTCGAAGGATATCCCAAGAAAACACAAGGATTAGAACGGACATGTAATTTGTTGATGGTAGAGGAGGGAAGAAGGGGAAAGCACAAACAACCAAAAACTCTTAAATGATCATAAGAAGGGATTCTAGCATAAAGAAGTTGAGTAGGAGATAAATTATGCAACTTTTTATGAGGAATAATATTTAGAAGATACGTAGCCATAGATAGTGCATGATGCCAAAAATTAGATGGCATAGAAGAGTGAGCAAGAAGAGTACGCACCAAATTATTTATAGTGCGGATAGTGCGTTCGGCTTTCCCATTTTGTGAGGAGGTGTGAGGACATGAAAATCGGAATACCATCCCATTTTGTAGACAATAGGAATGAAAATTTAAATTGTCAAATTCCCTGCCATTGTCACACTGAAAGCATTTAATAGGCCGTTCAAATTGAGTTTTAACCCAACGACTAAAGGAAAGAAATAAAGGAAAAACTTGTGACTTGTTACTTAAAGGAAATGTCCAAAGAAAATCTGTGAAATCATCAATGAACAAGACATAATACTTATGACCCGAAGTACTAAGAACGAGAGATGTCCACAAGTCGCTATGAATTATGTCAAACGGTAAATAAGTACTTGAAGTAGAAGTATAAAATGGCAATTTAACTTGCTTTCCAAGTACACACGAAGAACAAATAGTATTAAAAGAAGAAGGTCGACAAGTAATTAATCTAGACTTGCAAATGGAGTTAAAGACAGGTGCTCCGGGATGACCTAACCGGTCATGCCATAAACGAGGACATAAAATATTAAAACTGGAAGGAGCGGAAGCGAAGGAGCTGGAGTTGTTGGTGATGGGGTACAAATCACCGGAGCTATCACATCTTTGAATGGGTATCCCGGTCCGGATATCCTTCACAGAAAAACCAAATGCATCAAATTCGACAGTTACATTATTATCAGAAGTAAACTTACGAACCGATACCAAATTTTTAATTAAATTAGGTGCGTGAAGGACATTGGACAATTTTAAGGGAGGAAAAGGAGAGGGAAAACAGTGTTGTCCATAACCCTTAATGGGAATTGTACTTCCATTACCAACAACGATAGATTTATTTAGATTGCTTAAATCAAAATAAGAGGAAAGCATACCTTGGGAACCCGTCATGTGTGAAGTAGCACGGGTATCCATATAAAGGCGGTCATCCGGGACGTTCAATGACATAGTATGCATAGCCGTCTCAATATCCGTGGGCATGTGAGAAGTAGAGTCAGACATTGGATAGGTATGGGCTGCATATGCCTGGGCTGTGTGTGCTGCATAAGGCTGGCCCGGCCTATGTCCTAATATTCCACGGGCAGTAGGCTGTCGAGGGGAGGGTACTGTCGGGTAGGGACACGGAGGAGGTGCAGAAGGATACCCCTGAGGAGGAGGTGTCCAGCCAGCATAGTTCCACCATGGGGAAGGGGGCTGCCATGCTTGAAAAGAATTCTGTTGCTGCTGCTGGGAAGAGCCACGACCACCGCGACCTCCACCTTCCTGATGTTGACCTTTACCCTTACCATTGCGATTACATTGATTCTTTCTGCCTTTGCTGTTGCTGTGCCGAGGGTGTACACTCCTGGTTCCATCCGAAAACTCACCAGAACCACCATTATTAGCTGCAACTAACGCAGTGGCTGATCCGCCCGCAGCCATAGCCGCCTGTTTCGCCTTTCGTGTTTCTTCCAAAATCAATTTGGACCGAGCTTCATAAAATAGAGGGAGCGGGCTGCTTTGCTGAATGAGAGTCGCCACCCCATCATAACTCTCTGACAAACCCGCAATCAATTGAAGCACCATTCGATTATTAGACACCGGAGCCCCGACATTTTGCAACTGATCTGCCAGGACCTTCAATTCTTTGCAATAGGCTGAGACATTAGGGAAATCTTCTAGACGGACCTGAGAAAACTGATTCTCCAAATACACCGCACGGGAATTCTTGTTATCGTGAAACAGACTCGCCAATCGTTCCCATTGCTGCTGAGCCGTAGCATTAGGAGCGAGGATGGTGGTCATCAAGTCATTCGATATCGTGCCATAGATCCATTGGAGGACTATGGCATCAGGCGAGACCAAAAATCAGTCTCTTCCTTAGTCGGAGCCTTTGCTTTGGCGGTAACGTCCGTGCCAGCAGACGATTCAGGCTCTGCAGGTGGAGGAGGGATTATATGCTCAATGACCAGAAATGCACGGCAGTGAATGCGAAAGAGTTCTGCCCACGAGGAGTATTGCCCATTCTCCATCTCAAGAACAACGGGTATAAAGTTCTTAATGTTTGTGACAGTGAGGGCTGGGTGGAACTTGTATTTGTCAGCCATGGAAGGAAGACAAAGATCACAGAGAAAGAGAGAGAGAGAGAAGAGGAAGACGCAGAGAATGAGAGAGAAGAGGTCTCAAGGATCGACCACGCTCTGATAACATGAAGGTAAATGAATTCCTTGCCTTTTCTCAATAATATTCAACGTGATATATACAAAGTCTAAGCAAACTACTAGCCTATAATTTAGGATCTAAATTGACTAGTCTATCATCTTTCTCATATAAATATTTACCTACTAAATATACATAGATACATCCCTAATTAATCGATTCTAATGAATCGGATACATCTCACTAACAAGCATCAACAAATCTCTCACAGAGCTCCGAGGTCCATCGGAGTTGGGGCTTTGGATCCGTAGTCAAAACCAAGTAGGGGTCACCCCTAACAAAGTTGGATGGGTCCAGATGCTCGAAGAAGTACTCGTCGATACTCTCATCCCGCGGCAGCGAGTGAATCCCTGAGTACGTTACCCCGGTTCAATGACCCGTCATCGGAATGAAATTAACCGGTCTTCTAGTAGGTGACGGAAGCCCGAGATGGTTGGGAACCAGTGAATGGGTTAATTGATTGAATTTGAAACTGGTAAAGAGCGATGGTTTAGGCTGTTGTTTATACGGGATGAAGTTTTAGAAGAGAAAGGTATAAGGCATGCAGGGAAAGTACTATCACAAGGTAGAAAGAAATCTCCAAGGTTTTCTCAGAAAAGACTGTTCTTGTTGTTGTGGGGTCATTCATTTTCATGGGTATGGGGTTGTGGCCAAATACCAGGCTTGTTCTGGCCCAACCTGTGTAGGAAAACAGTCATAGTAAAAACATAGAGCAAGAGATAGAGACCCAGAATGGCAAAACTGAAGAGGATGAATAAGAGATGTATGTGAAGTTGTTGGAGGGAACCTAAGAAATGTCGAGGCTTTGAAGGGTTTTTTTTATGAGAAAATGAAGAGGGGGAAGACAAAGGAGGCTGTGGAGTATGTGGAGAGGTTGATTGATATTGAGCCGAAGGAAGTTGAGTGGAGGCTTTTACAAGATCTGTGTTATGAAATGAGCGAAATAGCTTCAAGCCGAAAAAAATGGTGACAATTGTAAGGAACGGAGACAGTGGTTGGTGGGTGGGTGGGGGTTATTATCCCACTGACGATTTGCAAAAGAGATTATCATATAACCCCCTTTTTAAAAGAGATTTTCACTTAATCCTCTAAGAAATAGGATAATTTATACATAGAAGTTAATGTATTAAGGGTATTTTGGACATTTAAAAAAAATATTAGACGAAAATTTTAACAATAATGGTAAAAGTGGGAAATTTAACAAAGAAATGCAAATCGAGTGACCAGAATGAATTTTTTTTATGAAAAGGGATTAAATGAATAGTTTTCATAAAGCTGAGGGACTAAATAATTATATAAATCTTTTATTAACTATGCTCTTATGTATATTTTTACCAACAATTAAAAAAAAACCCCACGACACTTATGTCAATGGAAAAAATAACTGTGCTTATTTTCTTAAGCTAGTTATAAGAATGGAATTTTAATTCTTTATTCAGAAGGTTATTTTACAGTATACTAAATTGAATGCTCGTTTGTAACAGTTTTTTAAGAGTGGCTTTTAAGTATTTTTTACGATTTATAGTTCAAAAGCAAGGTACAATAAGCCTTAACCAAAACGCTTCGATTTAAAGCTTTAGCTTCTTTAAAAAACGCTACACACAATTCATTAATGAATTTTTTTTAAGGGTAAACTTCAAAAACATCCCTTGAACTATGATTCATATTTAACCCGGTACTTTAAGTTACTAACACGGGCAGGTCAACCCCTTCCTCGGGTCATACCCAGAAAAATTAACCCATACGTTAGTTGAATGTTAGTTAGGTTAACCGAAAATAACATGTGCCCCGCACATGCCAACAAAAAGTCATCTTTAGGACAATTTTGGCCCAAACTATACTAATTGCACCAACTTAAAAACTTATACCTACTGCATAAAAATTAAAAAAAAAAATTATGTCCTAGCAACTGCAATTTTATATTCACTAGCTACAAAAACAATACAGTAAAATTCATCCCAAATTGAACATAGACATATATACTGAAAATAGAAAATACAAACTACTTTGTGTCTCAAAGAGCACACCAAACATGATTTCTCAAAGAAAAAATCGTACATGATTTCTGTATACTCATTCTATCCAAGCATATCAATTGTCATTTCCTTAAAATATATAAAAAAAAAAAAAGGAAAAATATATGACAGAATTACAGTAAAAGTCTACAAATTTTATGAAGAATTTATTCAACTAAGAGATATATTTTTCTTTTGATCAATTAAGAAAATTAAATCAACAAAAATAATTGCAGGATTCATTAACCCACACCAATTAACAATTAACAGATCTCCTAAATAATTAAAACTAAAGCCTAATAAAGAGCGAACCCAGTATTTGCCAACACAAAAAATAAAAATAAAAATAAGGAGGAAACCCAATTGAAGGGTAGCTTGTACACTACGACAGATCAATGATGTCGATTTGATAATTTTTAGCAAACATGAAAAACTATCAATAAATTTAAAAACTATCAATCCCAAATTCCCAACTACTTCAGTTTCGTCGCCCATTTCGAAGATGAATCAACAAACAAACACAATCTTGTGATTAATACCCAAAGAAATTACAACAATAGATCCACCATGCTGTGATTGGTGGCATGAAGTCAGTTTATCTGAGAGCAAAGAAGGAACTTCTTGGGGCCGATAGATCAATGCCCTCAAGAAGCTTCTCGAGTTGTCGGAGATCGACGACGTTCCTCATTTAAAGACCTCCATATCGTTGTTTAATCATACCAAGAACAAAGTCAGGCAATCCGCTAAATCTTAGCACATAAGAGAGAGAGAGAGAGAGAGAGAGAGAGAGGTGAGAGAAAGAGAGAGAGAGGGGTGGTTGTGAGGGAGGGAGGGCGTCATTGTGCAATTTTGGAAGAAGAATTTGAATTGTAGCGGCTAAAGATATTTTGATCTTGTTTATTTATTTTTTGTCATTATCGTTTAATAAGTCGTTAGTGATGAGGGTATGAACGTAATTTCATTGTTTTCATTAGCCCCGTTGATCACGCAAAAAAAGGTGTTGGTGACCACGTCTGATCCACGTGTGTAGTCTAGTAGGATTCCGGCTGATGTTGCTGAAATTGCTCTTGAAGAAAATAGAGATAATGCCCTGTGATCAATAGAAAATACCGTAAAAGGAGGGCTAGGATATCCAGTGATAAAATATAATGCTCTAACAGAGTATGACTTTAAGGCGTGAATTTGCACATACCGTGTAATGCCTTTGAGGCTGGTATTTATAAGAACATAGTTTGCAACCCTGATCAGTTTCAGATTTGGTATGATATGATCAAATCCCTAACTTGCGGATCACGATTATGGGTTTGCTTAGGACTGATGGAGGTAGAATTGTAGTAGGATTCTACCCAGTTGGTCAAAGTTTCCATATGGGACTCTGCTTAGGCCGAGCTGATTGCGTGGTATCGATGTCGGCCGGGGACGGGCCCAGGTCGCGAGATGTTCCCGTGGTCGGCCTAGGATGTACCTAGGTCACACTATGGATCCCCGAGGTTGGCGTCTTGGGCAGGTATGTCTGTTGAGGTCGAGGGCGACTTGGTATATCATGGTTACTAGGTCGTCATATTCGAGCCGGCATATGTCATCTGGCTTCACGTGTCACCTCGGCATCGTCCACCTAGCACATATGATGTTACGGTGTTTGCGACGTACAAAAATTAAGGCCGAGGTTGTTCACCCGTTAGTGCAGTTGAGTCAAGTGGACTAACGCACCCGAATTAGTTGTTCAGGGGGATTATTTCCGTCTATACATAGTTGAGGTTTTATTTTTATTTTTTTTTTGTTGAAGTTTACCCTTTTTTTTTAAGGGATTATTATAAAAATGACCAGCGTACTATCAGTTAGGAACCGATTTAACCCCGTACTCCTAATATCCCAAAATTGACCATTGTACTACCATTTTGAGTCCAATGTGGTCCCTACCGTTAACTTTTCATCCAATTTTTTAACGGAGCAGTTAATTTGATTAACGGAGCTAATTTTTGAGGGGTATTTTTGTCCTTTCCTTCCAAATTCAACCATCCCAAAACAGGGGAATTTCAATAATTTTGTCGAAAATTATGCCGAGGCAACGACGGAGGGTTGGCGAGAGTGCCGAGGTAAAGAAACTCAGTGCTGTTGTTGGAGGGCTTACGCGGCGGCAGTGGGGGTTTGTCGGAGGTGGCGGTGTTAGCGGGGAACAAACGGAGACTGTCGGACCTTGGAAGTTTTCGGGTGAATGTGTTTGTGTAGGCGGCTGCGGTGGTGGTAGAGGAGGGAAGCGGCAACGAGGGCGATTAAGACGGCGAAGACGAGAGAGACGGTGATGGCGATGATGACTACGAGAAATCGAGATAGTTTAGGAAGGCTTGCTGCGTTAATTTTTAAATATACTTGCTTTTGAAAACAGCATCTTGGTCGTTGGTAGTCAAGATTTTCTCCTAACTTCACAACATCAAGCACCGTCTCCCGCAGCTACGACTGTTAGAGTCGTTGAAAGTTTCCTACCTCAAACGAAGTTCCATCATATCACTCGACGTATTTAGTTAATGCTAGAAAACTGGCCAGTGAGAGGAAAAATTAATAATGTTTGGTGCATTGCCTTCCAACCGTTCGATATAATGTTTGTGGGAGTTTGTGTTTCGCTCTTGTTTCGAATTTCCAAGGCCCCTATTAGGTAATCCTTTTCTTGCTTTTGCTTGCGAACTTGATATGGTATCGGTGACCAATCACTTTTGACCTTATCTTTTAAGCGCCGCCTGTTTTACTTTCATTTGTTGTGGGTTCATGATTGGTTTCAAGCTCTCTCATTATCGCCAAAGATGAAGCTTTTATTGGCTGTTTTGACAATTTATTTTGTTTTTGCTCAATGTTGAGTCCTGTTGTTTATTCTATTGACTCCAACTTGATGGAGAAGTAGCCGTGTTGCCACCAAAATTTCAAGATTTTACACTAAATATTGGTGTCCAACGCCACACACATACCCATGTCGTGTATTATTCGCTCGTTTACTTTGACAAAAATGAAGAGTCCAAGTAACAAAGCAAGTAACATGGTTGTGTTCAATTTGCTTTTGTTGAGACTGGTGTTATAATCCTTCATTTGATCTATCTCGGTTATTCTCCTTCAACTGGTTCAGCTGATTCTACTCATCTTGGGAGTGGGGTGGGTTCGGTCTCTTTTGTTTGGGTTTGGAATTGTGATGGTGTCTTTGGGATGGTGGAGGTAAAGGAATTAATGGAGGTTGTTGGGTGGCTGACGGAGGAGGAGGGACGGAATCAATGGGGAAGAAAGGTTCTGTTTTGAGATGGTTGAATTTAGAAGGAAAGGACAAAAATACCCCTCAAAAATTAGCTCCGTTAATCAAATTAACTGCTCCGTTAAAAAATTGGATGAAAAGTTAACGGTAGGGACCACATTGGACTCAAAATGGTAGTACAATGGTCAATTTTGGGATATTAGGAGTACGGGGTTAAATCGGTTCTTAACTGATAGTACGCTGGTCATTTTTATAATAATCCCTTTTTTTAATCCATGCCCTCCAAACATGTAGTAGTAGCATATTGTTTTCATTTCTCACCAATGGTTTCATCAAATTCTATGAACTGCAGCCAAGTGAGAGAGAGAGAAGGAGGTGGAGGAGGAGCCCGGCAGCGGGAGCAGGAGAAAGTGGCGCTAGTGGGACTCGGACGGTTGGATAACGGCACCAACCTATCAAGGGGAGAGAGAGCAGCTATGAAGCACAACTGTCGACATCGGAAAGTGGGGTTTCAAAGGCAGCAAGGTTATTGAAGGCGATTCCTTGATGGAGTCAAACATTTTGACTTCGGAGCAGCAGGAAACATCAAGAAGTAGGAGAAGGAGAACAGAGACTGATGGGATGGGATGGGCTCCGTAGATATGTCTGATGTGGAGAGTGAAAATACATGGTCAATTAATTCCTCAATTGCTGGATTCTGAATTAAGATGGATACCCTGTGATTTTAATACTATAACACAAATGTTTGACTTGTTTATTGACGGGTTTTTTTTTTTTTTTTTGTATAAATTTACCTTGCACTCTGCACTCTAATATCAGAAAGAGTTCATACAAAATTGCATATTCAAAAAGGTCAAACAGGTAGAGCTACGGATTGACAAAAAATAAAAAAAAAAGAGAACCAGTTGGAGATTGAGAGCTTTCAAAAAGACAACAAAACATTTTACTCCAATTTTTAGCAATGTTTAACTTTCAAAAAGTGGATATTTCACCGAAATGAAGGACGCATTTCAAATTCAATAACAATACCACCTGTATTTCATTTAAACATTGTTCTGAAAATAAAATAATCCCTCAGTCTCGAACAAAAATTCCTTTTTTTTTTTTTGGAACATAACAAGTGATGCCGCAAGGAATGTCACGTCTGCTGGGCTGGACTGCTTGTCCACTTGGATATCTGGGCTTGGTATGATCTGTTTAAGAAAAGAAGCAAACACTAGGTGAATGCAGGGGCTGACCCTGCTAAGACACTCCGGTGTGAGAGTAAGTTGCAAGCTCAAATCACAATCTAGCAGAGTGTAAGCTTAAGTCTTAGTATGCGTACCTTTGCCTTGAAATGGATCCAAGGCTTTTATAGGTTTGTTCTTCTATGGAGTAACGTCCATTCATAACTACCCAGGCGTGGGTATGAATGCTGGTGTAATGGGTATAATCGCCAGAGTAATGGGCGTAACCGTCGGGCTCAACTGTCCCCGTACGTTACGCCACGTCCCTATCTCGGGCGTTACACAACACATCTCGCTGGATCCTGGTCGAGGACTCGATCATTGCCTCCCGAGTTCGCTCGTGAGACCCGCCGCATATGACCAGGTTGATAAGCTGCTCGGTTGCTCCATGTCTGCTCGCTATGTGATGGACCTAGACCCGTATTATGTCTCGGGCCTGGGCCTTGGGCCCACAGTTTGGGCCTGGCTCTTCAGTGGCCCCCTGCTTCCTGCTCGCAGAGTATTCATGCTCGCGGTAGGAAGCATGCCTGATTCTTTCCCTTCCCTGACCGGTCAATATTATCTTTACTTTCTTTTGAAATGCCGAGGAGAAGATGCGGTTAGCAAGGAAAGAAGATGTAAAGACCACAAAAGACAACGGGATGGCGCCATTTGAAAACTTCCCACCTTCCCAAGAAATTCATGATGACTAGTAGCCTAGGCCTGCGGGCCGCGCAATAGGCCTGCAGTGCGTGCGGTAGGGTTGCAGCGCTGCCCTCATGCTGATGTCATCCTAGTTGGTATAAATTTCAAATACCTTGGCCATTCTCTCATTTTGCAAACCGCGAGTTTCTTCTTCTGCTCTAAAGCTTCTTCCAATCCCCTTGTTCCCGAATCGTTCCTGAGGCATTTCCGAATCGCCACCAACCGTTTCACGTGTTCCTTCGCCGTTGAATCCCCGGCGCAAAGTGCTTCCAAAACAACACCAACGTTCCGGACTTCAGATTCTAAATCCTCACTTCAACATGTCTCGCAGTAAGTATTTGCTTTCATGCTTGCATTTCTTCATTCTTGTTTTCTGTCTTTCATTGTGATTGGTAAGTAGAAACCTTGTATTAGTCTGGATCGAGGATCCTGAGCAGTCCCCGCCGTGTTTGGCCCTTTGCGATTGTCGCTTTAGGATTCCCATCATCTAGGGTTTTCACCAATTAGTGACCATTCGTCCTCGATCCTTGTAGGTCCCGACTCCTCATAGGCTGCGCGATGAGCCCACCGATTCAGAGGCCACAAATTCCCAGGAGGCCTATGAGTATGATCGAGGGCACGCGGCTAGTAGTGGCTCCAGCCCGATGATTTCTTCACCCTCGACCAACACCAAGATCGATTCCTGGAGATGATGAGCCCATCATTACTAGAGTAGTATCCGAGCCACCCGCACCACCGAGGAAGCAGGAACTAGCTCCCCAAACCGTTGCTCGCACGCGATCGGGAGCCATCCGCCCCGACGAGCAGCATCACGACCCTGGAAGGGCTTTAGCAACAATAGTCAAGTCCAAAGATGGTTTACATCCATGGGGATTGACGCGAATAATTACCGAGTGTCCATAATGGGTCCCGAGATCGACCCCCGAATACCGAATTCAGGAGAGAGAATGGTTTTCTACTATGACTTCTTTAGGGTTGGAATGCGGCTGCCCATCGACCCTTTCATCGTCGAGTTCCTAACCCCGGCCCAAGCCGTACCGCGACCTCATGCCGAACACCGTGAGGATCCCGGTAGCCTTCACGGTTGCCCGCCGCCTACTCGGCCATGAACCTGTCTTCTATTGTTGAGAAAACTCTATCGGTTTTCTACCGATAAGAGCTCAGTAGGATTTGTCGCAGAAGCCGTGCGCCCTCAAGTCGTTCTCTCCCTTTCCTAATAAACCGACAAATGGGATGCCAAGCCCCTACCGGTGGAGTCGCGAGTTGGCCGGGCGTTTCCTCCTCCTACCACACACATCAAAGTCCCCACCTACAACAGGGACGCCTTTACGTCGGGCTCGGGCCGCCCGATGGATGTTGAAGGCCGAGCGGTGCGGGGATCGCGACCAGAATGGTTTTTTGATTGGAAACCGTTGGTCACCGAGGACCGTTTTTTGAGACTCGCTGGGGTGCTCCAGTTGGAGATTGAGGGAGTGGTTCCTCGAGTGACCATGTCCACGGAGAAACCCCACCCCGTCTGGGGTCACCACCTGGGTGACAGCTTTCCCAGTGACTGTCTGGCTGCAAGGGGTTGGGCACCAGCTGTTTCCGTCCCAATGGTAACTTCCAACTTCCTTTCATATTCTATTTCTTTTATTTTATCATGCTTCTGACCTCCTTCTTTGTTGCAGAGTTGATGGATATTGACGACCTTGGGGCCCACCGGAGCCAAAGGAAGGCCGACGCGTGACGTCGGCGCGCAGCCGAGCGGCGCCCGCCACGCCGCCCAAAGTACCGGCGCGATCGGCGAGGAAGGGCTCCCACCGACAAGGGGAAACAGACCACCCTTCCAAGGGTCCTTCTCATCAAACCGAGAGGATCTCCCGATCTGGCCGCTCCGATGCTCCTCCATCCACCGAGCCGCGATCGTCACGGGGAGCAAAAGAGGCCCTACGATGACTCCGCCGCCCGCCTCTGTTCGCCTCGCAGCGGTGATGTTGGAAGCGGTCGACCCGCCCGGCTCAAGTCTGGTCCCTCCTCCCCCTCTGGAAGAAAGAAGGGTTTGTGATGCCCACGCACCGCGAGGTTGTGAGGCCCTAATGAACGAGCTTGCCAACGTCCCGGATCTCGGGCATCGACGTCTGGCCGGAGGACACCCCACGGCCATGATTGGCCAAGGGATTTTGAAGAGGATCCCGCCATCCGATGCATGCGGGGATTGCAAGGAATCCACAAGTGTTCTGCTCGGGAACGCGGGCATGAACCTCTGCGAGGTGAGTAATTTCTCCTTTGCTTGAAAATAAATTCCCGTCCTTTGCTAATACTTGCTTTCTGTTCGTAGCTTGTCTGAACATGTTCCTCCTGGCCAACCGAGCAAGCGACGGAGCCAAGGCTGCCGGCCTCGGCGATGATCTCAAACACTAACGAGATCATCGAGGAGAAGAACGCCGAGCTCCTGGCCAAAGATAAGGAGGTGCTCGACAAAGCGGTGATCGGCCAAGTTGGAATGCGAGAAGAAAAGTCTTGCAACCCGGCTTGAGACCTCGAAGATCAACGAGCAATCCCTCCACTCCCGAGTCGCCCAGTGGAGAGGCAATTGGTGAAGCCGAGAAGGAAAAGGCCGAACTCGTGGAGGAAAACGAGCAGTGAAATCCCGTGGTGCCCAAGTAAGCGACCAAGAGCGAGAAGAGATTATACAAAATTACTTGGCCTCCGAGGAGCCGCGATCTTGGCCGGAGATGCGCCCATACTACGTGCGGGGCTGGAGCATACCCTCCGTATGGCCGGAAGTGGCCATCCGGCATCACCGTAGAGCTGGCGCGAGAGTGGGAGCGGCCAAACATTACGGCTGGAAGCTCGCCGTGGTCATGCCCGGGTTCCCTATACTTCCGACGAGCTAGAGCTTATTAAGGAGGGAGACCAGAAAAAAGGCCGAGAAGAATGGCTGCCCCCTACTGCCCTTGACGTGAATGTGAAAACCGTCCTCACAGCACTCAAGGAAAAGCGGCCGAGGCGGCTCGCCGGGAGGAGGCGGTGAGGATGCGGAGGAGGAGGTGGGGCCGATCTTTGCCGGAGGTGAAGAGGCTCCGTATCCTAGTTTTTACAACTTTCACCTCGCGTCGAGATGTTTTGCTTTGGCTGCGCGCCACTATTTTACTTTTCCCTCCTTGTAATTATAATGGTGAATATAATATGAACTTTTCTTTTTTATTCCAGCTCATTTGCTTTTAAATCGTGCTAATGTTACATGAAGCCACATGCTCGATAAACGAACAATATGCAACTTAGAACATCAACAAACCTTAAAACAAACAAAGTTACACGATCGTAATTTCGAGCGCAGCAACCCTTAGTTATTAACAAACCTTGAAATTAACTAAGTTACACCTCGGGACATCGAGCAACAGCAACGTCAAACATTAATCAAGGATAACCTTCAAACCAGGGTGCACTTCCTACTCAAGAAGCTAACTAAGTCATATGCTCGCTCCACGAGCAAGCGATGACTTCAAACATTAACTTAATGAGTGTGCTCATCCCAAAGGTTAAACAAATACAAGTCTTTTAGATCAGCATACTATGAGGTCGCTCCGCATACCTCATAATAAAGATTTCCCAACCAAGACTCTGCTCGTTCCGCGAGCCACTCTTATATTCCACAAAGAGCGCATTCTTATGTCACAAAGGATTCTCATTAAACTTTGAAAACCAAACTTACATTGACCAAGAGTGACATCAAACAACCTCATTGATAATACTTTTTAAGGTGATCCGCATGCCACGGATGCTTTAACACCGCTCCATCCTGAGCCTGTAGCCTATAAGTACCCTCCTTGACGACCTGGACCACTTTGTAAGGCCCTTCCCAGTTCGGTGATAACTTTCCTCTATCTAACCTTTGCCGGTTGCTTCCATCTTTCTTAGGACTAAATCTCCGACCTGGAATGCTCGCTTATGCACCCGCTTATCATGATGCATTTTTGCTCGCGCTTGTAATTCACCATTTTCATTCTGGCCTCTACTCTCCTTTCTTCCAGTAAATCCAGTCCTCCGGCGAGCAGCAGTGTTGTTCCCTTCATCATAATGTGACACCCTTAAGCTAGGCAGAGCCATTTCAACTGGTGCCATGGCCTCCGACCCATAAGTCGGGCAAAGGAGTCTCCCCGGTTGGCCCCCTAACCGTTGTCCTGACTGCCCAAAGTGCTGACTGTAACTCGTCTAACCACCTGCCTGCTCGTCCTTCTAGGTTTCGCTTGAGGGCGTGTAATACCCGTTTATTCGCAGCCTCAGCCTGCCCATTGCCCTGAGGGTAAGCTACTGAAGACTTCCAATGTTTGATATGCAAATTGGCACAAGCCTCAGTAAATCGATCAGAAAACTGAGTGCCATTATCAGAAACAATTGCTCGCGGGACCCCAAAACGACACCAGATATAGTCATGCACGAAGTTGATGGCATTCTCCTCGGTAATGTTTGCCAGAGGTTTCGCTTCCACCCACTTGGTGAAGTAATCAATTGCCACGATTACATACTTGCAATTTCCCCTTCGTGGGAAATGGTCCAATAAGATCTATCCCCACATATCAAACGGCCAGATGCCACTACTAAACTCGCTCGGTAGAAGGCACCCGGGTATATCTGCAAATCGCCGACACTTGTCACATTTCTTTACATAGTTTTCGCATCCCTTCTCGAGTCAACCAATAGTACCCCAAAGTCAATATCTTGTCGCCCGAGTCCTTGCCCCGGGTGTCCACCACAAACTCCTCATGGACCTCTGCAGCTTCTCAGTCACCTCTGGGCGCACACATCGCAACAATGGTTTTGAGAAAGACCTTCGGTACAGAACTCCTCCTACCACCGTGTAGCGAGCAGACCGCTTCTGAATGACTCTAGCCTGATCTTTGTCTTCAGGCAACAAACCTTGCTCGATGTATTCCTGTATCTCATCGATCCAACACCTCTGAGCCAACTCGATGTCCATCACCTTCTCCCGCGAAATTGCCGGCAATCCAGTATTCTACCACGTTGCGGACTCAACTCCCGAATATCCTCGGTGGCCATCTTAGATAGGAAATGCCCGCATGTTATCGCTCGATCAATCCGTAGCAACTCCCAAAATGCTAACCTAGCCAACAACTCCTTCACCAGCTCACAGTACTTGGCCAAAGTGGGATGGTTCACACCATACGCCCCCCGAACTTGATTAACCACTAGCTGGGAATCACTGTGTATAACTAAAGCTACCACACCTATATCCAGCGCTAACTCCAGACCAGCGACCAAGGCCTCATACTCAGCCTGATTGTTAGAAGCAGGAAACTTGAACCGTAAAGCAACCTCAAATTCCTCGTCAGTAAGCGGAGACACGAGCAAAACCCCTGCGCCACTTCCATCCTTACTTGCTGCCCCATCTACGTATAGCTGCCAACAATCATCTGGTCGCTTCGACGAGGTAGTGTCTTTGGTCTCCGTGGCCGAGTTCGTACCTCGCTCTTTTCCGCAAAAGTTGTCTCCACCGGAAAATCCGCCAAGGCTCGAGCCTTGATCGCCCTCCGAGGCGATAGTCAATGTGGAACTCCGTCGCTCGATTGACCACGCCAACAACCCGCCCGAAGAATCTGGTTTGTGCAAGATTTTTCGAAGAGGATGATCAGAGTATACAACAATCTCATGTGCAGAAAAATAAGCTCGCAATTTTCGAGCTGAGACAACAAGCGAATAAGCTAACTTTTCTGCATTAAAATAACGAGCTTCAACCGGAGTCAAAGCCTTTGATACATAGTACACGGGTTTTTGGCTTCCAGCCTCTTCCCTAACCAACACTGCGGCGGCACGGTCGGTGGCCGCGGATAAACATACAAGCACTCGCCCATCACAGACTACTCGGTAGAGGAGGTGCACCCAAGTAATCCTTTAGCCTGGAAAGCTTTCGAGCATTCCGTCCACTCAAAGCTCTTGTTACCCCGAGTATCTTGAAGAATGGCAAGCACTTCTCGGTGACCTAGAGATGAACCGACCAAGGGCGATGATCCGACCATTCAAGCGCTGTACTTCTTTAATGCAGGTCGGCTCCTTCATATCCATGAGGGCTTTGATCTTCTCGGGATTAGCCTCTATTCCCCTTTCATTCACCATGAACCCTAGGAACTTGCCCGCTTGTACTCCAAACACACTTCTTTGGGATTCAGCTTCATATTGTGCTTCCGCAAGTTATTAAATGTCTCCTCCAAATCGGATATATGGTCGCGGCCCTTGGTTTTGACCACCATGTCGTCCACATAAGCCTCCACGTTCCTGCCCAGCTGCGGTGCAAACACCTTGTTCACCATTCTCTGGTACGTGGCCCCGCATTCTTCAGCCCGAAGGGCATCATCTTGTAACAATACAGAGCCCCCGCTGCTCGGAAAGCTGTCAATGGCTTATCCTGCTCGTCCATCCTGACCTGATGATAACCCGAGTAGGCATCCATGAAGCTCAACATTTCAAAACCAGCAATGGCATCCACCAGCACATCAATCCTTGGTAATGGGTAGCAATCCTTCGGGCAAGCTTTATTCAAGTCAGTGAAATCTACACACATCCTCCACTTGCCATTGCTTTTTTTAACCATTACCACATTTGCCAACCAGGTCGGGTAATAGATTTCCTCGATGATGTCCGCAGCGAGTAGCTTTTCAACCTCCACCCGGATGGCTTTTTCCTTCTCTGCAGAGTATTGTCTTGGCCGCTGCTGTATTGGCTTGAAATCCGTGCTCGCATTCAGCTTGTGCAATGCTACCTCCGGATTGACACCCCTCATATCCTCCACGGTCCAAGCAAACACATCCAAACTCTGCCGAAGAAAAGCTATCAGCCTTTCTCGGCCCTCAAGGGTTGTTCCCCTGCCCACCTTGATCTTCTGCTCGGGGTAGGCAGGATTTATAATAACCTCCTCCAAATCACCGTGAGGCTGAAGATCTGGGGTCTCCCTAACTTGAAGAGTCTCTATCTCCAACTGTGACTGTGGAGTATCTAGACCTCTGCTTGGCTCTGCGCTCACCATCTCCTCATCCTCATCAGCGGCCAGGATCATGCCCATATCCATGGAAGTCGTGACGGTGAGTTTTTCTTTTTCCGTCATCGTAACTGTCCGCTCTGGAGTATTGATCGTCAGCTTTCCCCTGGCTTTGTGGGTTTCTTCCAGAAACCTCATCACCTGCTGCGGCCTACTCCTCAGCTCGCCAACACCCCCTGCAGTCAGAAACTTCACCCGCTGGTGGGGCACCGATGCCACGAGCTGAAATTTTACCATTGCGGGGACGCCCAGAATTGCATTGAAGGGCGAGCTCAGGTCGATCACCAAGAATAAGACCTTCTCCATCCTGGACCTGCTCCCTTCTCCTAGTATTACCTCCAGCTCGATGGTTCCCTTAACAGCCACCTTGTGATTGGTAAACCCCTCCAGGCAGCCCTTGTAAGGTTTCAAGTCCTTGTCCTCATACCCCAAGTTTTTGAAACACCTGTAGTACAAGACGTCCCTGGAAGCCCCTGTATCAATCAATACCCTGGCCACATCCCAGTAATCAATGCAGGCCTCAACCACCAAATTCTGCTCGGAAGCCAGCTTGCCTATTGCCAGCTCGCTCCTGGTGAACTGTATAGTCTCCTCGTCAGGCCCCACACTGACTGGCACATAGGGCAGCTTGTTCAAGGTGTAAATCTGAGATTTCAACTGATGGAGGCTAGGTTCCTCCTCCAATATAACATTCAACCGACCTCGTCGCTCAACATTACCCCTCTTCGGAGGCTCCTCCCTAGGCTCCCGATCATCCTGCGATCCTGTTCTCTGGTCGCATACGAAAGCGATCTAGCCTCCCTTGGTTCAGCAATCTCTGAATTTCCCTCTTCAGCTGCATGCAATCCTCCGTTCCATGCCCTATATCATTATGATAGGCGCACCGCTTCGTCCTATCCCTCCGAGCTTCAAATGCCGGGTCCAACGGATCTGCAGGGGGCAACTCTGCACGGATTTCATTCATGATAGCCTCCCGAGTAGTGTTGAGAGGGTCGAAATCCATGCGATCATTCGCCCGGGCACGGTTCCTCCGCCCTTGCTCGTTGACGACCCATTCTTGCCCGCATCCTTACCATCCTCCTTTTTATCGTCTTCTTATCTTTCTTTTAGACCCTCGGCGTCCTCCTCGAATGTAACACACCGCTCGGGCGCGAGAAAACATCTCCGGTTCAACGGTTCCTCATGCGAACTCGGCCTTCAGCCCGTTTCTGCTCATGCCCCCAATAAAACACATCGTGACCTCCCTATCAGTCAGGTCATCAACCTTCTCGAGCATCTTCTGGAACCGTTCCAGGTATTTCCCAACTGTCTCACCATCCCTTTGTCTGATGCTGCAGAGGTCCATTCTAGCCTTAGGCGTAACCCCTGCCATTGCAAACTCGACCAGAAACTTACTCCGTAAATCCGACCAGCCTGTGATCGATGCTCGAGGAATTTTTCTGTACCATGTCACTGCTTTGCCCTGGAAGGTACTGACCAATGCCTTACACTTTGCAGCCGGATCCTTAGTAACCATATTGATCTGATTTTCGAATCCCTGCAAGTGATCGCGTGCATTGGTTTTCCCAGTACTTATCAAAGCGTAGCAATGGAACATCGGATCGGTTGGTGCGGCCACAATCCAATCGCCAAAGGATCCTTCTCCTCTCCCGGGATCACATATCCGGGCCGGTGCGGCCGGCCTCCGGGCCTCCGGCCGCTGCATCTCCTTCATCGCCTCATCGGGCTCATGCATGGAGCGGGCAGGCCTAACAGACCGCTCGGGCTGATGACTCCTCCTCGGCACAGAAGAATGATGGTCCGATCTACGTCCTGGAGACCTCCTCTTAGGTGAGGGAGTGCGCCTAGCGCGATGAGATTTTTGCCCAGCATCCCTACGGCTGTGTCTGGGCTGGGATTCTGCCTCTTCACTCCTCGCTCTGTCCCGGCGTCTAGAGCCCTCGGTCACCACGTGTCGACCGTCTGCGTATACCAAGCGGTCATGTACACTTTAGCCCGTGCGACTCCGAACGAGCGGGACCTTTCCCTTTGTCCTTAGCGGCTCTCTGCGGGCACGGCTGTTCCCGTGCTATCCACATTGATCACATCATCCCGCCGTCTTTCGGGCGACCTTGAGGCTCGAGGCCTTTCACTTCGCGTGCCCACCGTAACCACGGGTGGGATGAGCGTGTCTCGGCAAGGAGAGTGTGCCCATGGCGGCATGCGATTCGGGCGTACATTTGACTTAGGTACACCGCTGATTAGCTAAAGCTGCGAGCGAGCATCGATCCAGCCGGGTCGTGCAGGTGACTCGCATCCTCTTGGCGTTCAAGTGTGCGCGGAGCTCAACCCGCTGTTCAGGTTGGCGGTTCACATTGAAAGGCCCTCCTTCCTGAGTAGAAGCCGAGGACGTGACTCGTCCAGAAGGCGACAGTGTGGTCCTGGCTGTAATCCCTGGGGGAGGTGGCAAAGCCGAGCCTCCTTGGCCCCCAACAGCCCCCGGAACCGTACTGTCACCCAAGGTGTCTCTTCCATTTCCAGCCATGCTAGTGTTAAATCAAACCCAACAAAACGCGTACAGATGGTCAAGAAAAAAAAACTTTCCCGGCAATGGAACCAAACTGATGCCGCAAGGAATGTCACGTCTGCTGGGCTGGACTGCTTGTCCACTTGGATATCTGGGCTTGGTATGATCTGTTTAAGAAAAGAAGCAAACACTAGGTGAATGCAGGGGCTGACCCTGCTAAGACACTCCGGTGTGAGAGTAAGTTGCAAGCTCAAATCACAATCTAGCAGAGTGTAAGCTTAAGTCTTAGTATGCGTACCTTTGCCTTGAAATGGATCCAAGGCTTTTATAGGTTTGTTCTTCTATGGAGTAACGTCCATTCATAACTACCCAGGCGTGGGTATGAATGCTGGTGTAATGGGTATAACTGCCAGGAGTAATGGACGTAACCGTCGGGCTCAACTGTCCCCGTACGTTACGCCACGTCCCTATCTCAGGCGTTACACAACACATCCTCCTGGATCTGGTCGAGGACTCGATCATTGCCTCCGAGTTACGCTCGTGAGACCTGCTCGCATATGACCAGGTTGATAAGCTGCTCGGTTGCTCCATGTCTGCTCGCTATGTGATGGACCTAGACCCGTATTATGTCTCGGGCCTGGGCCTTGGGCCCACAGTTTGGGCCTGGCTCTTCAACAAGTTAAGTTTTTTAATACTACTGTAATTTGGTTGTTAATATTTCCTTTATATTGCATTAAAGTTCTTGTTTTTTTTGTATAAAATGTTAATAAATATCATATTGTAGGAAAGAAAGGAAAAATGTTCAAAAACATTGAGATGCTTAAATTTTATTAATACGACTCTTCTTTTGGGAAGAATAGAAAATATCTCTCTTTTTTTTTTGGGACACATGGAGTACGATCACAGTTTTAAGTTAGCTTGATGCATGCAAGTTGACTTTCATATTTAGGGTATTCTAGTTATTTTATTCCGATTCAGCTATATATATTTAGCTTATTTATCAAATAATCAGGTTAGCTTATAACTATTCAGATTTGCTTCCAAACAACTCAGCCATCTACCATAAGTAGGGGTGACAATTTGAGGTACGACATGAATGAACGAAATGTACACGACACGAAATTATAGGGTCGGGCTGAGCTTTATCGGGTTCGGGCTATTATTGGGCCGGTCCGATAACAGCCCGCTAAAATCGGGCCGTGTTCGGGCTAGCCAGATAAGATGGTCATCCGTGTGATATTATCCCTGAACAAATCTTGGTCGTTGATTAAACTTAATTTTAGTAAGTCTTGGCCGTTGATATTATCGGGTTCGTGCCGTATTCGAACTAGCCTAATAAGAATTAATATTTTTTTGGCCTAATGGGCCTGACAGGCTTGCCTGAACTAGTATGACAATCGTGACTATCGTGCTTAACGGGCCGTGCCGGACTTTTCGTGCTTTAATCGTGTCGTGTTTGGTTTTCATTATAGGCCCGTTAAACTTAACGGGTCGTGTTTGTGTTTAGTTTTAACGTGCCGTGCTCTTATCGTGCCAACCCATTAACAGCCCAGCTTGACCATAAGTCATAATTCATTAGTAGTGATAAACGAGCACTTGTAAGTTGTTCGACTACAACTATGTTAAGAAGATTTTGCTTACATTTGCATTACGAATTTAATTGTGACATAATTTTTAGCTTGGCTATTAATTATTATTATCAATCTAAGATTTTCAATTTTTTTTTTTTTTGAAAGTTAAGGTTACGACTCTGAAAGACGACCCTCAGTATCACTTAGTTCAAAACCAATTGGTAAACTTTTCATTGTCACTAAAAAAAATTGGCAAGTCAAAATTTATTAATATGTACCCTTGTGATTATGGGTGTTCATCGATTTGATTTTCGGGTTGTTTGGTTTATTCGGTTCGATTTTTGTTCTTTCAATCTTAAAACCGAACACCAAACCAAACCAAATAAAAAATCAAGAAATCAAACCAAATTTGAATTTAGTTTTCGGTTAAACCAAACAAATGTTAGAAGTACAATCAAATTCAAAGTTTAAATATTTTAACATTGAAAAAATATCCAAAACACAGATTAAAACTTTAAAAAAAATTACATAATATCCTTTAAACTGTAACTCTTGGATCCACTCATATTAGTTTGGCCTTCTTGCCATAAACTTGTTTGAGTTATCACATGTGTTATTTCTGCAACACATTACAAAATTACATAACATCTTTAGCCCATCCCATTCAGATTACATACGCGCTAAACGCAGCCCCCCCTAATGCGCTAAACCCCCCGGCGAAATTACTAACTCCTTTTCCTCTATTTTATTTTTAAAATTTTTAAAAACTAAATTTTAAATTACAGTTTCCCCTAATTTTAGAAAATTTAAAACGCCCTGGACTTTTTAAACTTACACGCCCCCACTATTCAACCTCGAAAATTACTAAATTGTCCTTGCTTTTCTCGAGAAAATTACTAAATTGCCCTTAATTTTTCTATATATAGAAAGGACTTCTAACCTAACAAACTCACAAGTTTCAGTTCATCTCTCTAAACTCAACATATTCTCTCTCTAGAAATTTCTTCATCTCTCGCTCTATTTTTCGCATTAAAGGTATGTTTTTCGTATACTTTGTATTAAATAAATTTGTTATTTAGTTTTTGTTTTGAATATATATGTTTGTCGAATATTTTTGTGTTAAATATGAATTTTGTGTTGTTATTGTTGTGTTATAATGTACCATTTAGAACAAAAAAAAATTTTGGGGTATATGCGCCTGTACCATGCGCATGTACAGTATGTCATGCGCATGGTACAAGCGCATATTGCACGATTTAATTAAAAAAAATTTTAAAAAAAAAGTCCATGCACCATGCGCCTGTACACAGCGCATGAAGGCTTGTACATGCGCATGGTCTGGGCGCATGTACAAGCCTCCATGCGCTGTGTACAGGCGCATGGTGCACAATTTTTAATATTTGATATTTTTGCACTTTAACCCCTTGTATTTGTCATTTTTTTAAAATTGTTTCATTTCACCCCCTGAGTTTGTTAGTTTCGTTAAATATTTATGAAATTTTGCATTTTGCCCCTTGAGATTGTTAGTTTCGTTAAATTGAATGAAAATATGCAATTTTACCCCCTGAATTTGTTAATTTAGTTAAAACTTTGAGGTATATGAAAATGTTACACTTTGGATAAATTATATGGTTAAATAATTATTAATATCTTAATATTAAATTTTTATGTGATTTATTAGATGTTACACTTTATTCCTAATTATTGCATTATGCTTAAATAATTATTAATAATATCTTAATTATTATTAAATGTTACACTTTATTAATATTTAAATATTATTAATTGATAATATTAATTTTTTTGCGATTTATTAAATGTTACACTTTTTTCCCAATTGCATTATGCTTATATTATTATGCGAATATTATAAATATGATATATATATATAAATATATATTTAAAATCAATTTTTTTGTTCATGTAGATGGCTGATGACCGTGGAAAGAGGGTCATGGAGCATAGTTTGGACTACGAAGGGCGGGCGAAAGATCGGCGTGTTTTTGCATCAGCACGAGCGAGAGAGGACCTCCGCAGGTAAAGACAGCGACAGGCTACGATGGATGAGACGCCCGTCCCGCCTGGCGTACTTACCCCAACCCCTGTTCGGTGGCACGGATATCGGCCTACTCGGTTCGTTTGGGGTAGGTTTTGATGCAACCTCCTCGGTGGGAGATTCGGCTTCGTGGTGAACATCACTCACATTCTCCGCAACGACCAATGAGGAAGAACGTCGTAACGAAGCTTTTATTCAGCGGTTGGACGACGATATTGAGCCGGATATTGCCGCGGAACCGGCTCCTCGTGGTCGTGGTCGTGGTCGTCGCCTAACCCTAGTAGAGTGGCACTAGTAGTGGAATCGCGGCCCCGACGATTGGAGGTTGAGGAGCCACAAGAAGGAGTCCCCAAATCATCGACTTATTGATGGTTATCTTGGGCATATCGCATGTACTTTATGGACCGGACATATGGTAATCTTTACTATATCTAATTTTTACTTAATTCGAATTATATTTGTCATTACATAGAAATTATATTTTTATTGATGCATCTATGTATTTACGTACTTTTTTTTTTTTATGTTTAACGAATAGACCTCCTCTACTCGGACTCCACGGTGGCGATCGGATGTATAAGTGGAGTTTAAACAATTTCGGGGCCACGAAAAGTTTGAAGCAACGGGCTTGGCGCATTTGCGAAATGCATGTTTCCAAACGTGAACATGCCTTTGATTTCGCTTTCGTGGAAAGATGGTATCCGAGACCAACAGTTTTCATCTTCCATTTGGGAGATGACGATCACTCTCCACGATGTCGGTATCTTTACGGATACTGTAGGGGTTCCTGTTATGGGAGAAAGCGGCCTTTACGAGCCGAGGCCGAGGATAGGGGTCTATTAGGGTGGACGGTGACCAAGTGGATCTTGAATTCAAGACTCACTTGATCAAGCTCAACACCATTCAAAGAGAGTGTGGTACGGCGGGCCAATGGTCGGTCCGGCAGCGATCGCATATTTGTTGTGGACGTTGGGTGCGTCACTCTTCGTCGACAAATCAAAACTTCGGTCACCTCACAACTTCGCCGTTCTTGGACCCATTGGAGGAGGTGCCCAACTATGCTTGGGGCACAGTGCGTTAGCATATCTATACCGTCGGCTCGGTATAGCATCTCGTCGAGATACAACGAGATGGTGGATGTCGACTCTGTTGGAAGTAAGTTTTACTTGTTGGTTTAATTTATTAATTTGGAATCATTTGTATTTATTTTAATTTATTATTTATTAAATTGTTTGCGATTTAGGGTTGGATATATGAGTACTTTCCGAGTTCATCCTGGGCATGTTGAAACCGGACAACCGCAAGTCCATACGTAGCTCGTTGGCGCACGGCTACGTCGAGAAACAGGAGCCCATCGGTACTTTGGATATGTAGGAGACGACTTGATCGATATCTTCGAGGAGGTAAGATAAAATACCCCTATACAATTTAAAATTATTGAGTTTCTTATTTTTTTATTATGTTAATATATAGTTATTTTTTTATTAAGATGTTAATTTATTTTATTCAAAATGTTATGTTATTAATACAGGTTGTATGGCTTCCGTATCACCATGACCCGATAGTTACCATCCCGATTAGTCTGTTTTGCGGTATCATACACTATCGGACTATTATGGAGGCATACATGCTCGAGCGGTGTTTACGACAATTCGGGTATGTTCAGACAATCCGGCTGCTCCTCAAGTCCCTACTAAGGTATATTTGGGTTTGAACCCAAAGTTATATGTGGTGGAGCACGATCCAAACAGAGAAATTGGGATATGTGGCAAGCCCACCGCATTTCGCCCGAACGTTTTGGGTCATTTAGGTGTATTAATTCTAGTGATACGATGCCGGGTATATGCGGTGGTTTAGGGCCCGATCTCATCCTCGGGTTGTCAAACCTGATTCCAACGAATGTCGTTGATGAAGGACCTCCGTCACCTAGTCGGTTGCCTCTAGCATCTGTGAGTATTAAAATCTTCAAGATATTCATGGCGTATTTATTATTTATTGTTACGAATATTTGTTTTGACTATTTTTGTCTACTTTTGTATTGCAGCGAATGCAATATTTAGGTAACCAGGCTCAACAGTACTTGATGCCTCGCGTACAGCGTGACCAGAATTACGATGAGGAAGAGTTCGATCAAGCTATCGTAGATATATGCCACCACCTCCGTGATTAGATGTAGTTATATTTAAAATGTTAGGATTGATGTAATATTCTAGTTTAAGGACTTCCTTTATTGTATCTAATGAAGTTTATTTAAGAAAAAAAAACTACTTAACAAAATATGACTTTAAACATTGCATTAACAAACAAACAAAATATCATACGGTTTGACTCAACTCAAACCAATAGAGATCTTTTGAGGAATCCATAGCTGTTCCCACCGGATGTTTGGATCACAAATCCTTTGCCACCCGGCCACCGGGTGGCATCGGCGCCAGGCCTCAAATCAATTTTAATAAAATGAGATGCACCATGAACCGGCGCAAGGGTAATAGTATCGGTTGCGCTGTTTGTCCACCAAGACGTGGTGTAGAGGCAAGAAATGAGAGCACCCGGCCTGTATTGAAAAGCACTGTAAGATTCGTTGATACCGCGTTGCAACCACCAGTCCTAGATCGGTCAAACACAACCAATGTCGCTGTGGAGTCGTAGCCTCGTGGTAGTCACATATGCGAACAGCTCTCATAAGTACATCTTTTGTCAAAGCTCTCTAATAAAGTTCCCAATTTTCGAACATCTCTTGAACTAGCTCGCGTCTCACCAAGTCCCACAGTTCATCGTCGCCATACACACAAAGGGCAATACATCTAAAACCACAATGCCCATCTCCCTTTACGTTAGTATGGCCGATTATGTACTTTAGAATCCAATGTGGAACGTCGGTTGGGTATGGAAAATCGGTGATAAACGTACCTCCGTCATCGTACTCGTAGATCGGCGAGCTTGTCCTTCACTTTGTCTTGGAAAGGATAATGACATGATATCCGGATCCGATCGCCGACTACGAGAATTGCTTGTCGACATATTCCCAATCGGATGGGTCCCTCTTCATTGACTTCTGTTGGGAGGCGCCCTTTGTGTTTCTTATCCGTAGCATGCTCCCCAACTCGGACGCGTGTCTACGAATGACATTCCCTATCTGGTAGAAAGCACGACCTTGTCAATATCGATTGTGGACCGATATCGGACAAGAGATCTCGAGCAAATCATCACCACTGCGTCTCGTCGTGGATAATTCCTCGATCGCCTCCATATCTAACGTCCTCCAAAAATATTGATATCCGTGGGATCAAACGGGATTAGGTTTTGTTGCGCGCAAACATCTCATGAAGACATGGCAAGCCGTGGGACGATCGCAGAATGCATCGATCGATGCCATATCCTTCGAGTTTGTTAGCCTCCTTTAGTGTCTCTAGCTTTATCCACTCCTCGTCCATCAACTCGAAAGCCTTATGAGATACATTGCACGAAAGTTGTCGAAACACGAAGCTTTTTCGGTTAAAGTATGGACAAGCGTGCGCGATTGCTCGAATTGAGCCTTTAGCTCGTTCATTGTAACTCAATATTGTGTAGCCGGGAATATTGTGTCGAAACCCCGATGGTGAGCCTAACCATCTCTTTAGCTGCGAATGCGTACTCTCGACCCTAGATGACAAAATATTGGACACATTTATTAATATGAGATGATAAAAATGTATAATATAGTTTATATTCTAATAAAGAAAAATTCATTTCAGTTTATATAAATCAAATATAATACTGTTTGTCGTAGTATTCCCAAAATGTAAAATATCTTTGGTCCACGCACAATGAATTTCTTCTTGTAGGGGTTCAGCCATTCTCTCATCACGTAATTCACTAACCCAAACTTGTTAGCCCATACTGTACCAACGCAGCCGGATGTCCTTCAAATTTCTCCTCTGTTCGTGCATCAACCATTTTATGCCACCTAGACATAAATCTTGGCGAAAACTCTTTAGTCTTCGTGCGCGAACCACATGCTTCTCCACATTCTTCGAAATATGTCGTTTACACAACATATGTTGGGCACCGGAAAGAAATGTTGAATGGCTTTCATCAAAGCCAACTCTGTCGGTGATGAAAAGCTTTGGATAAATCTCCAAAAGTGCAAACAAGCGCTGCGGCGTACGCAACACCCACATGAAAGAATCGGTGGTCTCGTCATGAATGAAGGCGAAAGCAATGTGGAAATTTTTCCGGTCGATGCCACCCCTATGATCTCCAACAACGACAAGTTATACTTATTTGTTTTGTACGTTGAGTCCAAAATGATAACTTGAGGAAACTTTTGTAATGTAATCACCGATGTTGGGTGCATTAACATGACATGTTTCGAGTAACATCATCATCTTGAAATTCTTCCCAATGGTGGTAGCCATTGTCATACATCGGTTGAAGAAATGTTGCATTGGTGTTGCTTCACCCATGCCATCCCTTTTATTTTCGTACCAAATTCGCACTTGAGCGAGCTAACATTATCGGGATCCGTATTATGCAGATGGTTGAGAATTTGCTTCGGCTTCATATTGTCTTGTGTAAGTTCTTTAACGACTCCATAATCGTCTTTCGGTGACGTTCTCGATCGTGCCCTGCCCATACTTAGTAAGTGGGTGGTTGTGTCGACGATTCTCACCAACGTGCACTTTCCAAAGATTACCACCAAGTTCTTTGAGCGGTAACCTCAAATGGACATCTTATTTTCTTTGAACCGCGTTTTTCTTTGGTGGCCTCAAGATCTCCAGCTACTCGGGAGTCCCACTTCTTTCGCATCCAAAACAAACAATTTTCCTTTCATTTCTACTTGTGCCGCTTAATCATCATATGCATGTTATTGAGATGCCACAAAGCGAATCCATTCCCCATTTGTACTAAACTCGGAATATTGTTTCGTAACAAAGCACCCGCTAACATCCGGATAAATTGTTGTTTCATCTATAGGGAACAATCCTGTAATTATTTAACCGTGTGTAAGCAAAATTTAATATTAAAATTAATTCAATTAATCGCCCAAACAAATAACATAGGTCACAAATAATTATTGTTTAAGCAATTACAATCAACATTTCATAGTAATTAACAAAATGTAAATAATACAACTATATTAATTCATTTAATAGACCGAAAACTAATAATTATGTAACATAAAAGTTAACAAAGTTAAATTAAGAGGGAATATAATTATTTAAGCATAATGCACAATGCAATACAAAAACAAAGTGTAACATTTAATAAATCACATAAAAAAATTTAAGCTAAATTACTTAATAATGCAATGAGTAAAAGTGTAACATTTATTAAGAAATAAAATAAAAATTAAATATTAAGATATTAATAAATATTTAATCATAATGTTATTGAAAGTGTAACATTTTCATAAACCTCAAAATTCTAACTTAATTAACAAACTCGGGGTAAATTGCATATTTTAATTCAATTTAACAAAATTAACAATCTCAAGGGTAAAATGCAAATATACAAACAATTTAACGAAACTAACAAACTCGGGGTGAACTGCAATAGTTTCAAAAATAGACAAATACAAGGGTTAAAGTGAAAAAAATTTAGTGCTACATGCGCTGTAGCGCATAAAATCTGTACATGCGCCCATACCATGCGCATGTACAGCATTTATCGTAGTACCATTTTTCTTTTTTTTTAAATAAAAATGCTATTATAAACCGTGCAACATGCGCTTGTACCATGCGCATGACATCCGTACATGCGCATGTTCTTGGCGCATCTAGCCTTTTTTTTTTTTTGTCTATTTAACGAAATAATTAATCCAAAAATATACAATTTCGAATCAAATAACGCAAAGCACTTAATTTAATTAACACAAAGTAAAAACATACATATTAACGAATAATTTAAACAAAATTACCTCGAATTGTCGAAATGGATTCCCTTCCGAGTTATTAGCCGAATTATTAGACATTTGGACAAAAAAATTTAAAGTCTTGAGAGAGAAAGAGAGAGAGATAGATTGTGGATGAAAAGATGAAAAAAATTTCATCCGTTCCTTTTTAAAAAAATTGAGGGGTCTAAATGTATAATTTAGGGGGCTATTATATAATTTTGGGAGCCTAAGTTGTAGGGGCGGTGATAAACGAAAGTTTAGGGCGGTGTAACTTATCTAAAGGCTAAGTTATAGGGGCGGTGTAAAACTAATAGTTTAGGGGTCAATTTTAAATGTTCTAAAATTAAGGGAAACTATATTTAAAATTTAGTTTTTAAAAGTTTTAAAAATAAAATAGAGGAAAAGGGCAGGTTAGTAATTTCGCCGGGGGGGGGGGCTGCGTTTAGCGCATTAGGGGGGGCTGCGTTTAGCGCTGCTCTTCAGATTAAAGAGAAAAGAAAGTCATTACTCATAATTAGACCATTTGTGAATCGCAGTAGTGTTGTTCAGGGTTAGGTTAGATTTCCTTAGCAAAAGTTGTCTTCTTCTGAATGACTAATAATTATTTTTTATTATTATGATATATCTAATAATTATTTTATTTGAAGGGCTAGTAATTATTTATATAACTAATAATAATATATTTAATTTTATTATATTTTTTCTAATTTGATTTTCGGTTTAAAAGACAAAATCAAAAACTATATTAGAATTTGATTTTGCCAACCAATCCAAATTAAAAATCAAATTTAAATTCGGTTTCGGGTTGTTTGGTTTGGATGATTGTTTTTTCATTTTAATTTTCGGATGAAACCAAATACTGAACATCCGTACTTGTATACAATCATGTTTGCTTTTGGCATGTTGAAAACTTGTTCTAATAATAAAAAATAAAAAAAAATTTGAAGTCAAATAATATCGTGACTGACGGAAGTCATTCCGTCACGGAACAAGTCTATTTGGATAAAAGAAACTTATTGGTCGGGTTAGTATACCAGTTGAACAACACCAACCGACCAACGGAACGATTGGAGTCAAAGGGTTAGGTCATTTACCATGAGCTATAAAATAAAAGTTACTTTCCTTGGACATTGGAAATCGCCAAGCCATTTCAGAGTACTTTGTAGGAATTTTCCTTGAAAAGCTTTTGAATTGAAATGGATTAATATATAATTTGGTCATAGATGTTTCAGTTTTCCTAAATTGGTCCTTTAACTCACATCTTGTTACTTTATTAGTCCCTCGTGTCGTTAAGTCAAACAGAATCGTTAAAAGAATTTAAAATGACAAAATTGTCCTTACTTGAATCTGAGTGGCATGGGATGCCTAGGTGAAATTATTTATTGCGGGAAGGAATAATATTCTTTTCCTCTCTCTCTATCCACCTCTCCCTCTCATCCTCATTTTGTTCTATCTCTCTGACCAAAAAAATTCTCTCTCTCTCTCTCTCTCTCTCTCTCTTTCTCTTGAAAAAAGCGAACTGGGTAGAAGTCCCAGCCCACAGCGACTCTCTCTCTACACAAAACAGAGGCTTCTTGAATGTCTGTGTGTGTGTGTGTGTATGTGTGTGCAAATGTGATGCAAAAATCATGTAAAATTTAATCGATATTAAGATGAGATGCCCATCGCTTCTCTAAGTAAAATTAATGATAGATTTAAATCTCCAATTTAAAGCGGATTGTGTCCATTTATACTTGCCTATTTTCAACATAAACTTGGCTTTAACTACAATAGTATATGTAAATAACTAGCTTATTTCGTTCCAAATGTAATTAACAGGAACAGAGTAAACACCATTTCCAACAACAATAAGTCAATTAGAACCGCAGATCTATATAATTTTGTCATTGTACAAAATGTAGGATTAAACATCCACCATGAATAATAACTTGTCAATGTAAAAAATGTAGGATCAAAGATGTCAAGGGAGTAACTACACTGGTTCATCCAGTGAGAATAGACACTGAGATATCTTTTGCCATCTCGAGCATATCATCATCATCTTTTACATCATCTTGGGCATCCACACTGTAGATATCTTTTGCCAGCTCCTGTGCAAGACTATATAATTCTGGATGGATCCTTGTATCATCTAACAAATCAATGTATTGATTACTGCTTGCAGCCAACCCAGTTTTGGCGAACATGCAAGAAACCAATTGCATTTACAAACACCTTTTTACCAGGACCATGGAATAATAAGTCTACAATTTAGACCACAGAAAAACTCTGTCAGATCTGCAAGTCTACAATTATCACATCCATTTCACAAGTTGAATGTCTATGTGTGTGTGTGTGTAAATGTGGAGCTGTAAACTGAGGCTCCTCTTCTATTTTGTGTAGAGAGAAAGTCGCTCGTGAGCTGGGAATTCTACCTAGTTCGCTTTCTTCTTCAAGAGAGAGAGAGAGAGAGAGAGACCAATCAATGATGATGGTTTGCTGGACTTGGACTATGGTTGAGATGGAACCCATAGTCCGTTAGTTTGGCTGCATTTGTAATATAACCTCAACCCCAATCCTTTCATGCATAAACCCTAAAACTCTCCAACCAAATCACACCCCTCCAATGACATCGCAACAGCCGTCACAGCAACTACCAAAAGAACAGAGCAAAAAAGTTTGGAAGAAAGAAGTCGCTAGGGCCGAGAAACTCCGTCGTCGTCAAGAGGCCGCCGCGTCCGGAGTTGCTAGAGTTTCAATCAACGCTCCCGACCCCCTCGCGGCCAATTACGGAAACATACCTCTCGAGGACCTCGAATCAAAGGTTGTATTTGACCAAACATGGACCAAGATCATGTTGCCTATGAGGAATTAAAGGACCAGACTGTGTTAATACGAGGGAGAGCGCAAGTGATCCTTGCCGTCGAGAAGAAGATGGCTTTTCTGGTTGTGAAAGAAAAAGGATTCTTGAAAGAGCAGATGAATCTTTTTTTGATGAAGAAGAGGATTCATGAAAGAGTAGTGTTAAAGTTAATGAAGAATATCAAATAGAAAATGAGTGAGCTGAAGGCTGTCTGCAAGGTTTCTGGAAGTTCAAGGGCTAAAGGAGAATATCATAAATCTCTTCTTTCAATCTTCAGGGGTGTCGAGTGCGCATTCTTAAAGCTATGTTGTTATAGCAGTTTTTAGTAAGGGCTTAATTGTCTTTTCTCATCTTACCTGTTTAGTTTATATAGTAGTGATGCGAGGTGTGCTGGTGTTAGTCTATTATTGAGAAAGTTATTTTCACTTATCTCTCATTCTGTAATCCTTTCTTGGAATAAATGAGAATACAGTCATTTGGGTTGATTCATCCTTACAAATTCTAACATGGTATCAAAGCCTTCGTATTCTTCATGTTCCTGGGTGGATTCTGTTCACAATCAACTCTATCATTTTGGTAAGAATCCTCTTCTATATTCTTGATTGATTGCATTCATCAAGAACTGCTGCTTCTTCTTTCTTTCCTGTTCTTTTGCTTTCACCTTATACCTCGTTCATCATGGGTGAAGAAACTATAAATTCTACCCAAATTATTAATGCCACCACCAGTGGTACAACTGATTTCTATGACTTCACTGAGTCCACCTTCCAATTACCTTCTGGCCATTCGCTTTATCTCCATCCCAATGATCACCCAGTGATGACTCTTGTCTCTGAAACTCTTACCGATTGTAACTTTACTCAGTGGAAAATTGCTATTACTATTGCCTTGTCAGCCAAGAACAAGATTGGTATGATCAATGGTACTCACAAGAAACCCCAACCTGAGTCTAAGTATGCCAGTGCCTGGGACATGTGTAATTCTAAGGTAGTTTCTTGGCTTCTCAACTCTGTCCCTCAAGAAATTAGGTAGAGTGTTGTTTACTTTCCAACCTCTTGTGAGATGTGGGAAGATCTGATCACAAGATACTCCCAAAGTGATACACCTAAACTTTACCAAATCAAAAAGTCTATTGCTCTTTGTACCCAAGGTACCTTATCCATCAATGCCTACTTTACCAAATTCAGAGGCCTATGGGATGAGTTACAAAACTTGATCCCTCTTCCTAAGTGTATCTGTGTATGCCTTTGTGGGGCTTTAAAATTATGAGATGACTATGATCATGCTTACAAGCTCACTCAATTTCTCATGGGCCTGTCTGATGCTTATACTGATGTAAGAGGGCAAATACTCAGGATGGTTCCCTTGCCCTCTATTTCTAAAACTGTTTCAATGCTCATTTAAGAAGAAGGGCAAAGACAGTGTGGAAACTTTGTAAAACACAATGCTGTTAATATCGAAGGTACCTCTTCTTACCTATTTGAAAATTTTTGTAACTTCAGTTAAGTTTCTACTGCTTATAAGTATTACTCATGCAACATTTCTTCTGTGTGTGAACCTCACACTTATGCCCAGGCTGCCAAAGATCCCTTATGGTGTAAAGCCATGGAAGATGAATTAAGAGCCCTGGAGATCAATAAGACATGGACTGTGAAACATCTTCCTGACAAGAAACACAAAGTAGGTTGCAAATGGATCTTCAGAATAAAGTTCAAACCTGATGGAAGTGTTGACAAGTACAAGGCAAGGCTTGTTGCAAAGGGATTAACTCAAATTGAAGGGGATGACTACTTTGAGACCTTTGCTCCAGTAGCCAAAATGACCTCTGTCAGGATTCTTCTCCGCATTTCTGCCAAAAAGAATTGGGAGATAACTCATCCAATGCCTTTTTCCATGGAGATTTACATGAAGAAGTCTACATGGATTTGCCTTCTGGATACTCTCACAATTTATCAAAGGATAAAAGACCTGTTGTCTGCAAACTACTCAAATCTTTATATGGTCTGAAGCAAACTCCCAGACAATGGTTTGAAAAATTCTCATCTACTCTTATCAACTTTGGCTAAAGCCAATCAACAAATGATCATACCTTGTTTACTATGAATTCTGGAGAGGACTTTATTGCAATTTTAGTATATGTGGATGATAACTGATTACTGGATCCAGTAAGGACTTGATTATAAAGGCAAAAGACTACATTCATACTAAGTTTCCTATTAAGGATCTTGGTAAGCTCAAGTACTTTCTTGGTCTTGAAGTTGCTAGAAATTCATCAGGGATATGCCTACATCAAAGGAAGTACACTGTGGATATCATCATTGATTGTGGTCTATTGAATGTCAAGCCAAAAGCTACTCCTATTGAGCAACATCATAAATTGGCCCTCAGCTCTAAATCTGCTCTAAGTGATCCTGCTCATTATAGAAGATTGATAAGAAGACTGATCTATCTCACTGTTATCAGGCCTGACATTTTCTATGGAGTACATATCTTAAGTCAGTTCATGTCTAATCCTACCTCTGATCATTGGCATGCTGGGTTAAGATTGGTCAAATATCTAAAAGGGAGTCCAGGTCAGGGAGTCTTCTTCCCTGCTAGTGGTTCTTTGACTCTCACAGCTTTCTGTGACTCCGACTGGGCTGCATGTCCTATTACAAGAAAATCTCTTACTGGCTTTTGTATATCCTTGGGTGATGCTCTAATATCTTGGAAAAATAAAAAACAAAACACAGTGAGCAGATCTTCTTCAGAGGCAGAATACAGAAGCATGGCCAATACTTGCTATGAATTATCTTGGATTTTGGCCATGCTCAAAGATTATCAGATAATGTCTATGGAGCCCATTTCTTTACACTGTCACAACAAATCAGCTTTGTATATAGCTGCAAATCCTGTGTTTCATGCAAGAACCAAGCACATCGAGATAGATTGCCATATTGTTAGAAGTATGTTGCAGAAAAATATTATCTTTACAAAATACATTGCATCTCAAGTTCAAGTAGCTAATCTCTTCACCAAAGGTCTCCCTTTTGGTCAATTTTCAGGTTTACTAGCCAAGTTGCAAGTTAAGAACTTGTTTTCCGCTTCCAACTTGAGGGGGGATGTTAAAGTTGATGAAGAATATCAAATAGAAAATGAGTGAGCTGAAGGCTGTCTGCAAGGTTTCTGGAAGTTCAAGGGCTAAAGGAGAATATCATAAATCTCTTCTTTCAATCTTCAGGGGTGTTGAGTGTGCATTCTTAAAGGTAGGTTGTTATAGTAGTTTTTAGTAAGGGCTTAATTGTCTTTTCTCATCTTACCTGTTTAGTTTATATAGTAGTGATGCAGGGTGTGCTGGTGTTAGTCTATTATTGAGAAAGTTGTTTTCACTTATCTCTCAGTCTGTAATCCTTTCTTGGAATCAATGAGAATACAGTCATATGGGTTGATTCATCCTTACAAATTCTAACAAGTAGGTCAACTAGTTTTAATGGAGAAATTTCAATTTGGAGAAGAGCTCTGTTTCAAGAACTTAAATTTGGGGAAGATTTTAAATTTTAGTTTCTTTCTTCCATTTTATATTAACTCTATAACCAATTTTTTCCATCTCAGCAACATACCAGCCATGTGGATCTTCATCTAACTCAGCAGATGACAATTTCGTGTGTTCAAATTTTGTTTAACGATTTCATTTGACTTAACGGAACGATGAACTAATAAGGCAGCAAAAGGTGAGTTCAAGGACTAATATAAAAAATTGAAACATCTATGACCAAATTAGGAGTAATAGTAAAGTACAGGGACCAAATTATATATTAATCCTTAATTATACCGGTAAATTTAATTTTTTTTTAAAGTGAATAAAACGTCTTGGTCTTTGTATTTAATTTCAAATTGATCACCCCATCTTCTACATCTTTTATGTGGGGAAGTAACCAAAAAAGCATCCCTATGGACGTTATCAAACGAAAATTAATTTGCAACTACTTGGATTTTGTGCAAAGGTACATACTGAGCAGCAACTCACTCTTGACGAAGGAAAAGAAAGAAGAAAAATGAATAGCAACTGGATCAGCGGGAAATATTCCAATTATTTTTGTGTTCGAGGAGCCGTATGAGATGAAAATCTCATGTACGGTTTTGTAATAGAGATGGAAACAGTGATGTTATCGTCGACTACGATTATCTAACAGTTCAAGTACAATTGATATAGTTGAAGTGCAGTCAAAACAGGGTTTTTGGGGATGGAATTTGTGGCATCAACCTATAGGCTTTCTCGTTTTTCTCATTTCTTCCCTAGCCGAGTGTGAGAGATTACCTTTTGATTTACCAGAAGCAGAAGAAGAATTAGTAGCAGGTTATCAAACCGAATATTCGGGTATCAAATTTTGTTTATTTTACGTTGCTTCGTATCTAAACCTACTAGTTTCTTCATTATTTGTAACAGTTCTTTACTTGGGGGTTGGAATCTTTCTATTCCGCACATATCCGTTCCTGGGCTTTTTGAAATAAAAAAAGCGGGTAGTCTTTGTAACACTAATTGGTATCTTTATTACATTAGCTAAAACATATTTGTAATCATGTTCACTTGACTCGTTTGATCCTGGTCAAAGCCATAGCATAATACTTTTTTTTTTCGTGCCACGTCAACATGATAATCTGATCCGATGCACCAGTCATATACCGACACATATAGTGGTGGATGTAAACCGTTCCATGTTTCCCTTTTTTTTAAAAAAAATCATATTGGCAGAACCCCAAGTTTGATCCCCCAGTGGAGTTATTTGGTAGGGAAGCAAATCAAACAGCGGATTGGATGGAAAATTTAGGGCATGAACAAGATATAGTTTTTGTAATATTTTTATCCTCCCCTCCCCGCCCCCCGCACCCGCAAAAAACAAAAAAAAAAAAAACAAAAAAAGAAATGATTATGCCTCTTCTGACTGAGTAATAATGTAGAAGCTGTTACTTTTAATAGGTAAGGCATGTAGGCCATCCTTTGCATACGAAATAGAAAGGAAAAAAAAAAGTATTGTGTGACGCACACTAACCATGTACCAATACATAAAGAGATGAAATTAATGTGGGGATTATTATAAAAATGACCAGCGTACTATCAGTTAGGAATCGATTTAACCCCGTACTCCCAATATCCCAAAATTGATCATTGTATTAACAATTTGAGTCCAATATGGTCCCTACCGTTAACTTTTCATCCAATTTTTTAACGGAGCAGTTAATTGATTAACGGAGCTAATTTTTGAGGGGTATTTTTGTCCTTTCCTTCCAAATTCAACCATCCCAAAACATTTGAAAACCCTTGCGCAGTCAACTCTTCCTCCCCACGCCCACGCCCTTTCTCTCTCTCCCCCTCCAGTGCTGCAGCAGTCCCAGCCTGTTCATCCTCCGTCCATCTCGCCATCTCCAACTATACTCTTCCGCCCCGATCACAGTCTCTCCAGCGCCGCAGCCCTTACCCTAAAATTCTCCCCATCTCCGATCTCTCTCTCTTCCCTTTTCCCTCAAATTCCAACCTCGCTCCAGCCGTGCCTTCCATTCTTCCGCCGGCTTTGTCTGCTTTCACCGGTGCCGCGCGCCCACATCGGCAGCCAGGCCACTCCGGCGGTCTCCATTCCCACGCTCTCTCTCTCTCTCTCTCTCTCTCTCTCTCTCTCCTCGCTCGTTCAATCTCCGGCGAGCTCGCGCATCATCATCTCGGCCAAGCTTCGCTCGGATCAATCGCCGATCACATACCCATCTCTCCCCGGCCCGGTCAACAACCCCATCTCCGATCGCCGCCCTCTCCCGCTCCGATCCTCCTCAACGCCGCAAGCTGGGTGCCCGAATAACCGTGCAATCTCTTCTGTGCTCCAATTGGCTCAAGTTAATTCTCATTCAGCACGGATTGCAATCAACAGAGCTAGGGCTTGAATTTTGGAATGTCTTTCACGAATTCTGGAGGTATTGCACCGGAAAGCTTGTTGTTGGAAAGATTTAAGTAGTTTATTTTCCGTCCACCAAATTGTGGAGGTAAAGAACTGTTGAACGCATTGGATGAAAGATCCAGGTATAAAGTAAAATCGAACCCATTTGGTATTGTACCGGATAAATGATTGTTCTTCAAGGAAACAACGGTTAGGCTTTTCAGAGAAATTAGACTCTGAGGAATATTTCTGGCTAAGTCATTGTTGGAGAGATTGAGAAACTTGAGACTGGGGCAGTAATATGCTGCGGGAGCTCGCCTGAGATGGTATTGGAAGGAAAGGACAAAAATACCCCTCAAAAATTAGCTCCGTTAAAAAATTGGATGAAAAGTTAACGGTAGGGACCACATTGGACTCAAATTGTTAGTACAATGGTCAATTTTGGGATATTGGGAGTACGAGGTTAAATCGGTTCCTAACTGATAGTACGCTGGTCATTTTTATAATAATCCCCAATTAATGTGTTTTATACTTTCACGCATCGAAAAATAAGTTGAACGTCACACTACATTATTTACAAAGTGACGTAAACAGTTTCATTAAATAATTTTTTTATATGTATGATTTAATGTGGTCCTGTTATGTAAGGGTTCCCCGTGATTATCAAAAAAATAATTTATATTTACGAGGAAATTCGGAATCTCTCTATAAAAAATGAGTAAAATTGTTGTTGACGAATTCCTTCACTTTGCTTTTTTGATCTGTAACAAAAGTTAAATTTATTCTCTAAAGTTTAGAAAAGATAATTGTGCACATTAAGTAATTAGAGAATTGACGTGAATGTAAGAAGAACTAATAGACCTCTTATTTAGATGCATGCTGATAGTTGGGCTTTGATTTGGCAGTGTCATGCACCATAACACATAGTTGGGCTTATTTTTGTGAAATTAATCGTTAACAGTGAACAAAAGCAACAGCTCGGAAAGTCTCTAAGGTTGAAGGCCAATTTCGAAAATACCATCACCAATATAAATGTGAATTTGAAAAAAGTGACGCTTTCTTTTGTATATTCCGAGAGTTTTTGTGTTTATTGAGGACACTTATGTTTGCGTATACTGTATTATGATAATTTTGGTGTTAACTAGTTAGTTAGTTTTTTTTTTTTTTTTGGTAAATTACAAATAACCCCCTTAACTATAGCATTTTCTTTAATCGTAGCTTTTGTTTAGGAACTGTTATTTGAGTTGACGTAAAATACCTCGTAAAACTCATATGACCATCTTTAGGCATTCTTTTTAATCATAGTGCCCTTTTGGTATTTTAATTGACTATATTACCTTGTTATTTTAAGACTTTTTATACATAAAGATGATCATTAAAATAATTTATTATCTTTATTATGAATATTATGGTAAAAATCATACGTACAAATGGTGATGTGAGTCTTTGGTGGAAAATTTTGTGAATTCAAACAGCAGTGTCTAAATAGAAGGTACAATTTTAAAAAATGGCATAGTTGAGGGGGACACACTACTTCAATTAGTAGTTGAAGGGGCAAATTAAATCTGACCCATAGTTGAGGGGGTTACATGTAATTTACTATTCTTTTTTTGGCGTTAGTTGCGAATACTTTCGTTTATGTATTCCGGACCGGGCCATTGATTGAAGCCTCTCTCCACCAAATTGCTGGGAAAGACTACATTCTTTTTCTTCTTGCAACACAATAACTCATAGTCCTTGATTTAGATGAAGGAGTTCTGGTAAATGGCAACTCTAACATCTCCAAATTAAATCATTAGTTGGTGAAAATCGAATTGTTGAAGGTTTGAAATTATTTCCATAATTTTTTTACTATTGTAAACTAACCAAAGATCATAATAATAGCCCTGCAACATACAACTGGCCACAAAAATCAGGTTTACAACAGAGGATTGGCAAGTCGTTAAATCCGTATTCTTTTTAACGAAAAATTAAAGTCAACATTTGGTGGGAGGCCAAAGTGTATTCAACGTCAATGAAAGAACTAAGTCTAGAAAAGCAAACACTTCGACGATATGGCGGCCCTCACAAACAATTGAGTATTTAAGTTTGGTTTGATAATGTTGTAATGTTTGTATTTAGTATAATTAGTTTTTGGAGCAATATTAGAATATTCTGTCGAGCAAAGTTCGAGCAGCCAGGTTTCTCAATGTTAACCACCAATGGGAATATATAGAGGAAAAAAATGATTTATACATGATTTTTATTGACATAGAAAAGGTCTATTATAGAATTCCTCAAGTGTTACATACTTTGATGGGTGTTAGAGAAGAAAACAGTTGACATGAGATATATTGATGTGACTAAGCATATGTATGATGCAATTGCGATGTTAGTTAGAACTAGATCAAGAGATATTTGTGAGTTTTCGATTAACCTAAGATTACACCAAAGGTCGGCCTTATGTCCCTATCTTTTTGCCTTGGTGATGGATAAATTAACCGAACATATACAAGAAGATATATAAAGGTGCATACTATTTGCTCAAGACGCTGGATTGATTTGTGTGGTGAAAAATGAAGTCAATGATGAGATAAAAAAGTGGAGAGAAATTTTAGAAGTAAAATGCTTTAAAACAAGTAGAAGTAAAACAAAATACATGAAATATAACTTTAGCGGTTAAATGAGTAATAGTGAAGACAAAGCTAGATTAAATGATAAAAAAAATACCATAAAAAGAACAAATCTTATATTTAGGATCAATTATCAAACAAGACGGAGATGTAAGAGACGATTGATGTTAGTCATAGGATAAAATCAGTCGGGTCAAATGGAGAAGTACATGAGAGTGTTATGTGATCGACATATACTAGTTAATTGGAAAGGATAGCTTTATCGGACAACAATTAGACCCGCACTACCTTATGAAACCAAATGGTAGGCAACTATGAAAGAGCATGTTAACATGATGAGTCTAGTAAAAATGCGAATATTGAAATATATATATGTAATAAAACTAGCTGGGAAATAAAGATAAAATTAGAAATGAATGAATTCATCAAAAGTGAAAGTCACACCAATAGCAAATAAAATGAGAGAATTGGTTAATTAAATGCTTTGGACACATAAAACGTAGACTAATTGGTGCACCTGTTATTAAAAAGTGCGAGTTTATCAACAGTAACCCGATCCGACTCGAAATGGTAAAAGGAAAATAGCAAACTTAGCACGGACATCTGTAATAAAGAAATGTGAGCTTGTTACACCAAGATTTATAACCTTGAAAAATTGTTTAAATTTAATTTGATTATTTCAATAATCACAAATGGGTTTTTATCGTACTAAGTAAGTAAATTCAAATTATATGGGTTTTTATGCAGCTTTTTCGCTTGTGAACTTAATGTAACTATTTTATGTAATAGTATGAAAATTGCGCTTTTTTCTACAATTGTATCATAGGTGCTGTAGGTAGACTTGCTAGCACTTTAATTTTCAATTGCGACACCCCAGAATATATGTTATTTAACATTTGATACTGCTATCAAGTTTATGTTTATTTTACTCGAATAATGCTACAATTAACAAATTTATATCATATATTTATATATTATGCATAAAACGTGTGACATGCCATCTGATGTACTTTTATTTTTGACACAACTTTGAACATGTTTTGTGAACAAAATTTGGTACATATTTGGCAATTTTAGCACTATTCTTTCCTCATTGACCTTTCCTGAGATTTTTCAATGTAGTCAAATAACTTAATTTTTTATAATTACTAATATGCCCTTGCATCCTTATCTAAATGATTAAAATAATCCTAACGTGATATGCACATGCGTGTCAATTTTTGTTACTATTTCAAGAGTCTTGTAACGAATGTAAAACATTTTTATTGACACATCGTAATTCATATCCACAACCCCCCTCCACAATTATATTGAAGAGTTTTTTCATTTTTAAAAAAATATAAATCCTAGGTGGTACTCAATTTTTTTCATATTTATATTTGCATTGGTGATGCTCTAATGAGTGGGCACGCACCCACACAAAAGATCACTGGATTAGGTCTGTCAATGGATTGGATATGCATCGGATATAGGCATATCACAGAAATCTTATTTCACCAATCCGATCCGATCCGATAACCCGGCGGATCATATGTATGTTAATCCATATTCGAATCTGTTACTAGTTGATATATCCAAAAAAATATCCGATCTGATCTGAAATTTTCATTAATGAAATTTTATGAATAAAATAAAATAAAAATTATACCACTACCAACATATATTCATAATAGTGTATACATTATATATGTGTATGATGATAAATATGTTATTTTTAGATCGGATCGGGTTCTTAACGGATCGAATATAGGTAAACTCATATCCGATCCACTAAGTAAACGTATTATCAAATTCGGATTGAATTCAGGTTATTGGACCATTATACAAATCTATATCTAAAATTTTTGGGTAAATTACAGGCCGGTCCCTTTTTTAACATTTGTAATCACTCCAGTCCACTCATCTTTTTTTAAAACCGAAAAAAGATATTTTTGGGCTAAAAAATGATTATGCCATTAATAAAAGAAAAACACGCGCGCATCAGTAACCAAGGCATCGCGATGCACCACTGCTTTTGCATCGCGATGCACCGCTTTTGCACTTTGTGCACCGCGATGCTTCGTTTTGTGCACCGAGAAGCTTCACTTTGTGCATCGCGATGCTTCGTTTGAATTTCAATCGCTGGAGGGGACTTGAATTTCAACCGTTGCGTTGCCCAGTATACTGCGATTGACAGATTTAAGGCATCCCGATGCCCAATTTAAGATATTCCGATGCCCAATTTAATATAATATCAAAATCGATCAAAATAGTTATTTTTATTTGAAAAATTTACATACAAACATGGTATTGACTTCCTATAACAGTATGATATTGATATTATACAAAATTCAAACTCAAATCATTGATTAAAGTCTCAAAATCAGTCCAAGAACATCTCCTTCTGTTTTTGGACAGCACACTGCTAAGCTCGATTTAGATCTCAAAAAAAGTATTTTTTGGTAGAAAAATTGTGCACAAATGTAGTACTAAGTTAGGATAATAATATGAGATTGATTTTAAACAAATTCGAAGCTTAAAACATAGATTAAAGTGACCAAAACAGCTCAAGAACAAAGAAAAACTAGATGAACTAAAAAAATTTGAATTTGATCAAATTCGTGTTCTATGCATGGAAATTGATCCCCAAACATGGGGAAAGACTATATTAACAATATAAAATCATTTATACATGAATTCAAATCTCAAATCTGAAGCAATGATGTTGTTGAGGGTATTTTAGAAAAAATTCTTAAAGTACTTTTTTCTAATTACAAAAAATAAGGGTTAACTGGAGGGGTTAAAAAATTTTAAAAATGAACTGATCAACAATTTTTCGTAAATTTTTCATCGAAATCGAATTGAATTAGAGCCAAAATTCAATCCATTGGCGGACCTACTACTACGACGGTAAACAACCAAGCATACGAATTTTCTAGAAACAAAACGGTCCTCACTCCTAAATGGAGTAGCAATCAGAAATGTATGAAGCAGGGGTATAATGGTAATAATGCAGAATAAAGAATTTTCTAGAAGGTGACTGCTAAGAATCATCGAGAACAATCAGGATAATTATGTAACCGTTTCTATAAAACCACGACCTCCCACGCTTAACTCAGTCACTCAAAATTCGTCTATTGCAGTTGATATTCCAGTTCTACTCTCATTAATTTTTCTGAGCAATTTTGCCTCAAGTTCTTGCTTCCCAAAACAACCTGAAAAATGTCGATCATCCCAAACTTCTTTGGTCGCCGATCCAACGTCTTTGATCCCTTCTCTCTCGACGTCTGGGATCCATTTGAAGGCTTCCCTTTCAGCAGCAATGTCCGCTCACTTTCCGATCAGGTCCGATCGAGTTTCCCCTCTGAGACGGCATCGTTCGCGCACGCTAACATAGACTGGAAGGAGACTCCGGAGGCGCACGTGTTCAAGGCGGATGTTCCCGGGCTGAAAAAGGAGGAGGTTAAGGTGGAGTTGGAGGAGGACAGGATTCTGCAAATCAGCGGAGAGAGGAGCCAGGAGAAGGAGGATAAGGGAGAAACCTGGCACCGTGTGGAGCGTAGCAGCGGCAAGTTTCTCCGTCGGTTTAAGCTGCCGGAGAATGCTAAGGTGGATCAGGTGAAGGCAGCGATGGAGAATGGTGTGCTAACTATCACTGTTCCAAAGGAGGAGGTCAAGAAGCCTGACGTCAAATCCATTCAGATTTCTGGTTAATTGATGAGTTGGTCTGTCTCAGTGTTTGAAATCGAGTCCGAGTATACTAGTCTACGGTAGTATCTGTTGTCTGGTTGTAGGTTTTGCTGGTCTGGTTTAGGGATTTTGCTGATTTGATCTGGCTGATGTTGGTTTGACTTGGTATATTGTAAGTGCTAAACTAAAACTGATGTATAAATAAAATAAGGTTTATGGAATTATCCGCTGTTGCACTTCGAATTACTTGATTTATGATCATATCCCTGTTTATGATTATGATCTTCTTTCTATACTGATCGAAAATCTCGTTCATAGACAGTTAAATCACGTGATTTATCCCAAAGCTGTTTTGGGAAAGGCGAACCTCAATAGACGAAATGCTGTTCCAATGTAGCTGAAATCAGTAGTCCTTAATCACAGTTGATAGAGCGTCCTAAGTAGGTTCAACACCTACCTGGCCTGTTGTAATTTTACATCAAAACTTTGTTAAATTGTTTTGATATTGATTTTGATGGAAACACGAATGCTATCAGTTGTTCACTGAAAGTGATTCGTATTTGTTACTAATATACTTAATAGTTGTCCGTCCATCCATAAAATGTGCAGTGTGCCTCAAATCAGCGACAACGAAACAAAAAGCCGCCGCTTGCGATTGCACATAAGAAATCAATAGGAAGGGTTCAGAGTGGCGATCAAAAATTGTTATGGTGGGCATAGCAATCCAGTTGCAGGTGTTTGAAAATGTTATCTACTACAGTCTACAGAGTGATATCAAACCTACTCTTAAGCGTAATTTGCAAAACATGTTGAGATGTCTCCAATTGTTTGGATTAAAATCAAAATAAGATTGGAAACAGAGTAGCTAGCGAAAATGCAAGATGCGGTCTAATACCATGATAAGATGTGAAAACCTTAAACCAAAAATTGAGTTCCCAACATGGATGGAGCTAACGTCTTATTTAGGCAGTGAAGATTTGCGGCTTTGAGGTTTGTTGGCAGTATTGTAAAGTTGTTGCAAAATTAGTGATTTGCAATAATTTTCTTTTTTAAAGAATGACATGTATTCTAGAGGTGTGCTAAAATTATGAAAAGTAAAATAGTTTGTCAAAGAAGTTCCCAAACAAAAATTAGTGTTAATCTTATAATTGCAGATTTATAAAGAAAAGGACTCCCGTCCAAACATTTAATGAACATGTAAAATAATGGGGATTATTGATATTGTATTATATACTATTATAATTATACTCCCTTAGTCCTAAATAATTATACTTTTTTTTTTTTGTTCGATTCAAGAAAATTATCTTGTTGCTTAACCTCTCTTTCTAGAAAAATAATTTTATCATTATTTTTTTTTTGTCTCACATATACATAAATTTTAATGGTTGAAATGCACCATTGGTCCCTGTACTTTAGACTTTTCTAGCATTAGTTCCTGTTTTCATAAAATGAAAAGTTAGGTCCAAAGTAGGTTTTTTGTGTGCGCTAGTGGTTCCTCCGTTGGATGCCGTTAGAATTTCGACCGTTAACTCACCATGTACTGTACACGTGAGTTTTTTAGGGCAAAAAAATAACTTCTATTTTTAATTTTTAAATATTTATTCTTCCTCTCTCTCTCTCTCTCTCTCTCTCTCTCTCTCTCTCTCCCTTTTGAGAAACATCTCTGTTCCCTCTCTGCAACTCCTACTCCAACCTACCACCTCCATACACTTCATCCACAATGCCAACTTCAACTCCTCCTCCATCTCCCTCTACGGAAACCCACTATTTAATTTAGCATCCTCACTCTAACGGACCCACCCCACTCTCAATCGACCGCGCCATCTACCTTTTAAAAATCACAACTAAGGACCCTAGCAATTTGTCCCAAATATTCCCTTTCTCAACATCCTTCATTTTCGCCATGGCCCCGCGACGAAACCTGTTTTTTGGCCACTAATTCGAATTCCTCTTCGTTCCTTTTACCGAAAGTTAAGGTGCCAGTGCTGCTTAGAATCTGGGTTTGTTTAATTTCACAAATGATGGGAATCCCAATAACCATGTTTTCAGAATTGAGTTCACCGGACTTCATCAATTGAGTTCATCGGTTTGAGTTCACGGCTTTAGAGATCTATAACTCCTCAATTGAGTTCATCGGTCTGAGTTCACGGCTTCAGATTTACCCCTTGTCGCCGATTGAAGGCCTGATGATGGTGATGTGTGGGCAAGAAGAGAGATAGAGTGTGTACATAATAAAAAGGGAGATTTGTGTGTGCGTGTGTGTTTTGTGTGTGTGTGTGTGTGCATGTGTTTGTGTGAGATCGAGTTTTTACCAGTGCCAGAGAAGAAAAACATAAGTGGCAATTCACGGTCGTCGGGAAAAACGATGATGGCTCGACTTGAAGACTGTGGAAGACTCGAAGTTATGTTTTTGCCCTCTAAGAAACCCACTTGAAGAGGACAAGGCGGGTTAACGAATGAATTCCTAACGACGTCTAATGCCAAGACCACTAGCGTACAAAAAAATTTACTTTGGACCAAACTTTTCACTTCTTGAAATCAGGGACTAATGCTAGAAAATTCTAAAGTACAGGACCCAATGGTGCATTTAACCCTAAATTTTTTACATATTATATCAATATTTATAATACAAATCAATTATTGTTTCTTAGAACCCGTTTGGTACAGCGTTTACAAAATACAGCGTTTTAAAAAATGTAATGTTTTAAAAATTTGAAATATCACTTTAATACGCAATTTTTTTTTCCTAGCATAATTTTAAAATCTGCGTTTTAAAAATGCTGCTTTTTCTGCCGCAGTATTGAAACACAATTTTTACAAATAAGCTGCGTTTTATCCTTGCGTTTTGGCCAAAACTACCAAACGGACTCTTAATATATGCGTCAAGTCAAATATAAATATGACAGTTATTTAGAAACGAAGGTAGTGTTAGTTTATTCATTTTGACACTGAACTTACTTAGATGTTGTTAATATTTTTTGTATTCTAATTAGTATACATAATTGAATCCAGAATAATGTTAAACAAGAACGATCGAACGTTGATTGTACTCTTTTAAAGATCGTGTTAATTAAGAGTTTATGATCATGTTAATTAAGACTATATCGGGTGTAATAACGCACAACTGCCATACCTCTTATTAATTTTCTACTTAATAATGATATTTTGATACAACCAAACGATTATTTTATTATTTATGTACACATTATGGTTTATTTGAAGATCAACTTAAATTGTTAAGAATATGATAGAAATATCATATAAGTGAAGTGAGAAACTATAAAAATATATATGTTATATTCTTTAATACTCTCACATAAGAATTATATTATTTTATTAAATAATTTTAAATTAATTAAAAAATTATATAATAATTCAAAAACTATTAATTGTTAAAAAAATTAACTTTTGTGTGCATCTCTAATTCAAAACACATGCCATTTCATTTCATCTTAATGGAAGACATGACCAAGTATTAGAGATATCACAAATTTATATTTGCTGCAAGTAAGATCTCTCACAGCAAATATAAATTCATGAATTCAAGTAATTGAAAAAATTGCATTAGCAAATCTTTTCAAATTAATATCATGAATCAAAGTATATTTCATCAATTAGTTATATATGTGAAAATATGGAATTTTACAATCCTAAATTTACGATATTATAATTTTTTAGTTGCGCATTATGTAAAATCATATATTACTATATAATATATATGCCCGGTTGCTCATGCTTTATTTTAGACAAAGCAAAAAGTTGCATAAACAGAGGGAGAAAAAAGAACATAGACAAACGACACATTGTACGATTTACAACATTACAGTTTACAACAAACACCAGGCGAAACCAGAAGTCATTAGACAAACAGACCCCATACTAACGCACATTTCCACACAACCCCCCATACAAACTAACTTATTCTCACTGCTAGAAAGAAGCCAAGTCAAGCCAACCTTACAAGACGCCACTACTACTCCACTCAGCCGGAAATATCAATAGCCTTAACCTCGGGCTTCTTCTCCTCCTCCTTGGGCACCGTCACCGTCAACACGCCGTTCTCCATGCTTGCCGTCACCTGATCCATCTTCGCATTCTCCGGCAACCTAAACCTCCGGTAAAACTTCCCCACGCTCCTCTCCACTCGGTGCCACCTGTCGTTCTTCTCCTCCTGCTCCTTACTCCTCTCCCCGCTAATCTGCAACACGCTCCCATCCTCAACTTCCACTTTAACTTCCTCCTTCTTCAGCCCCGGTAGGTCTGCCTTGAAGATGTGCGCCTCCGGAGTCTCCTTCCAGTCGATACGAGTGTTGGCGATCGCAGAGGTTTCTTGATCACGCGCGGCTCCGGGGACGTTGGCTATGACGTTGGATAGACCTTGAAATGGGTCCCAGATATCAAGGGAGAATGGGTCGAAGACGTTGCTCCGTCGGCCACCGAAGATGCTTGGAATTAGTGCCATTGATCGATCGAGATTTGATTTCCGCTTTAATTTTCTGAATGCTGAGAACTTTACTAAGATTTTGTGATGAGAAGGAAAGAGATGGAGGTGAGTATTTATAAAGGCCAGGGAAAAGAAGGGTCTGGATTTTGCGGGATATTCTTATTTTGACTTTTGGGAGTGAGAGTGAGAGTTCTGTAAACTTCTACGGCTTTCGTTATTTGTCTGGATGTTTCCTTTTCTTGAACAATTCCAGGGCTGGCCCAACATTTATGGAGGCCTAAAGCAATCACTCTAACTGAGGCCTAAAACAAATAATTTTTTTATTAAATTATTATATTTTTATTAAAAGTTTTTCGGAGATGTAAAATTATTTATTAAATTATTGTAATCGATTTTATTTAACAATTCTTTTTCAATCAATAATAAAGCTTGTCCACTTAATTTTTTTTTTTAGACATTGTCGATCGATCTTAAATATGATTCTATTAATTTTGATTTTGAAAAACTTCAGTTTGCCAAAACAATAACTATGAGAATCGTTAACATTATTCTATAAGCGATATACGCATTTGGAAATGAATCAAATCTTATTTTATAATTAGGAAATGTAAATTGGTGTATTATTTTTTCACTTGTATAATTTCTCTTAAAATATTAATTCTGCAAATAAATCTAATCCATCAATATCAAAGTTGTCATTACGTTTTAATGAATGCTCAAGGTTAAGGGAATTTTCTTTTAAATTTTCATTATTCAATGACCTTAATTTCTCAATGATAAATAAAAAATCAAAAATATCTTGATGCATTTTAAATTGTTCAAATCTACTTTGAAATGAAGTAATTGTTTTATCTATAATTATGAACAAAAAGTATTCAACTTTAAATGATTTTTAAGATCATCTTACAACTTCATTCTCAATAATTTTATTAAATTGTTTCTTTCTACGAAAAGTACATTTTTTACGGAACTTAGGTTCTATATTCACTTTTATAGCAATTTTTTGGTAGAAATTATAACATTTTAAAATCTGTTATCCCTATTTTTTTAATAAATGAAATAAGACGGTTCAATTGTTGTATAGCAACATCGATACACATATTTTGATTGCATATTTTTACTAACCGAGTTTACCGAAAATAATATTTCATACCAAATAGTCATTCCTAATAAAAACTTAAACTTTTTTAATCTTATAAGTTGTTAAATTATTAATGGGTAGGTGACGAAAACTAAGAGTTACTCTTAACCTTAATTTTTTTTTATTAAAATAAATTTTTTTTTAAATATGAGGCCTAATATTTTTTGAGGCCTAAAACAAGGGCTTTGCTTGCTTTACCCTTGGGCCGGCAGTGAACAATCCTTATCCGTATGTATATTAGATAGATAGATAGATAGATTGGGCCTATCCATCTACTAGCCGAAATGGAGGATATTTAGCTATGGGCGATTTTGGTTAGTTCTCTGTCGTGGCATGTCATGTGTGTGACATTTTATTAAAATGGGGGGCTCGGAAGCTGGGAGACACCAAAAAGAAAAAACAGAGTGAATATGTTTGATGAATCCCAATTACACGAACGAACGACGACGGACTTGGGAAACTATTGAATGAAAATTAATGTTCTAAAAATCGTTAGGCGGGTCAGGCGCGAGCGGCCTAGCGCCTGGGCAGTCGGTCAGTCGGAATCAGGCGGGCCAGAAATCGAAACATAATTACACATTAGGTCCATACTAAACCTGACGCAAGAATAGTAAATAGCTAAATATGACCAAATAAACTAAAAATAATGATTACATTACAAGATTAAAAGTTAAAATTAAAAATTAAAATCAAATTCTCTATCATTTCAAAGTGGATGGAAGAAGGGAATACTTTAATAACTTGAGGGAAGAGGAAACATACTTAGAAATATTTTAATAACTTGAGGGGGGAGGTTGTCATTTTGAAAAGTGAATTAAAACCCTAAAACTAAAAGCTGACCGTCTGTCTCTCTCTCACAATTCACAAAGTTTTCACAAACGCCTCTTTCTCTTTCTCACTATGAGATAGATGACGGAATTTCGACGCCAACAACAATCTCTCGCTCTCGCTCTCTCTTAATTTCTCTCTCTCACTCTCTTTTTCACCTCTTCACCGGCATATCGCCTCCTTTCCCACTGTAATCAATCCAGTCATTTCGACTACTTCCAAGCTGTGGATCTCAGTCACGTTGACTCCCCTTCCTCCGACGCCGAACTTATCTAAGCCCTAGCTATCCAGAAGATTGAGGACGTCATTCATCACATCGTCGTGCGTCGCTCTGCCCTTGATTGACTCCCCTTCCTCCCAGGTTCCTCATACTGGGTCCCTCCTCGACAAAATGCGTACGACATCGCTCAAATCGGCTGAGCGTTAGGCGGCGCCTAGGCTGACTAAGCGGCAATTTTTTATGGTGGCAATTTTTTGTCCGATTTGGCCCTAGTCGCGGCGTTTGGGGGGCGCCTAGAGCCTAGTTGTGGCGTTTGGGGGGAGCCTAGTGCCTAGGCGGGCGCCTAGAGCCTAGTCGTGGCGTTTGGGGGGGGCCTAGCGCCTAGACGGACGCCTAGAACGATTTTTCGAACACTGATGAAAACTACGTCTTCATGCTATTGCTAATATGGTATGACCAATTAATAATAGAATATTGCACCACAATGAATCACCGTAGTGTGAATATTTATTTACACCAAGTTAGAAGGACATCTCGAGGAATTCCTCAAAGATCAGTAAACACTCATTTTTACGCATAAGAAGAGCTCTGCTCACCAACTAGGCTAGTAATCTCAACCATTTTCAAAGAATAAAGGGGAAGATCATATATGGCCCAAGTATTACGATCACATGTCTGAATTTGGTGACCATGCCAGCTAGCTAGCTAGCCAGATTTGAGTTTACATAACAACATTAACAATCTTAAAATGAGATTTATAAAACCATAGCACTCTGTTGCACGAAAAATAATCTTCTACAGTAGAAGATTATAAGTAAAAAAATTAGATTTTTTTTTATTGATTATAAAAAATTAAAAATTAGATTGTTTTTATTGATTATAAAAATTAGAAGAAAAATTAGATTGTTTTTATTGATCATAAAAATAATCTTCTAGCAATCTTTCATAGTTTAACAATGAATTTAAAAGCACTTATAAAAATCTTCTAGTTATTAATGTAGGAACATTAAACCCTTAGTCGACTCACAACTAGATTAAGAATGAGAAGAAGATGAAGACGGAAGCGTGTACCTGAAGAATCTATGATTGTGTTCTTGATCTTGCTCTTGAATAAATGAGAGAGTAGGGAGATAGTACTTCTAAATGATTGTGCCCACTCTAGTTCTTCTTTGATAAATGAAGAATGATTTATGACTGAATTTGTAATGAAATCTAAGAGTCTCAAATGGGCTGATGGATATCCTATATATAGATTGAGAAGGGGCACTTCATTTAGGGACTACACCCTTTCACAAAGTTGGTGGTGAGAAGTTACCATTATGCCCATCATTTAATGGTACTTTCACATAATGGAATTCTACATATTTTGTCTATACTTTAACATTATTAAATAATTATAACTAGGGGTGTTCATCGGTTCGATTTTCGGGTTGTTCGGTTCGGTTTATTCGGTTTTTATTATTTCAACCTTAAAACCAAAAACCAAACCAAACCAAATAAAAAACCAAGAAACCAAACCAAATTCGAATTCGGTTTTCGGTTTGGTTAGGTTCGGTTTTCGGTTTAAACCAAACAAATGTTAAAAATACAATTCAATTCAAAGTTTAAATATTTATCATTTGAAAAACATCCAAAACAAATATTAAAACTTTAACAAAATTACATAATATCCCTAAAAAAGTAAGATTACATATACTTAGTCACTCGAACGTGAAAGAAGTCTTGGATTTCACACATTAGTTGTCTCTCTTGTCACTAAACATCCACGAAATTTGTTTGAGTTGTCACTTGTGTTATTTCTACGATTCATTACAAGAACATTTAAATAAACCAAGAAATGTCAAAAAATATATTGAAAAAGAAACAATGAATTACATTGTTCAAACTTTATATAACTAATAATTATTTATATAACTAATAATAATATATTTAATTTTATTATATTTTTTTAATTCGGTTTTCGGTTTGGTTTTCGGTTTGAAAGGCAAAACCAAAAACCAAACCAAAAACCATATTAGAATTCGGTTTTGCCAACCAAACCAAACCAAAAACCAAATTTGAATTCGGTTTCGGGTTGTTCGGTTCGGATGATTGGTTTTTCGGTTTGGTTTTCGGATGAAACCAAATACTGAACACCCCTAATTATAACATGTGGAATTCAATAACACATATTATTTAATCCATGTTCTAACAATCTCCCACTTGGATTAACATTAATATGTATCTTTTACTAAATAAATTCCTTAAATCATTTATAATATGAATGACAACCCTTATGTGCACTTTTATTGCCATCCAATACAATCTCGTCCATTAGTCTTATAAGTATAGGGACTAAAGGGGCAGTCGTTGTAATTGATTCGCAACTAAACCCACATTAATCACATATATATATTTAACTAAATGACATAGATTAAGTATAGATATGTAGCATAGAATATTAATGAATATATAGAATGTATATATATTCTCCAACTAGTCCTATTTAACTTAAATGAGATAAATGTAAATAAAACCAATATAAGAAAATAGAAAACAACACAAACTCCCACTGATTTAAGCATTATCAAAAGTAATTACACTCATATGAGCAACATGCTCGTGAAATACTAAAGGAGATAACGCCTTAGTAAATGGATCCGCAAGCATAGAGTTTGTACCAATAAGTTCTATTTCTATTTGTTCATTTTGTACTCTCTCTCTTACAACAAGAAACTTAATATCTATATGCTTAGATTTAGATGAACTCTTGTTGTTGTTGGAGTACAATACCGCGGCCCTATTATCACAATATAACTTAAGCGGTCTTTCAACACCTTTGACAATTCGCAGTCCTTCAATGAATTTTCGCAGCCATATAGCTTGATTGAATGCCTCGTAGCAAGCAACAAATTCGGCTTCCATGGTGGAAGTAGTTACTAATGTTTGCTTGGCACTTCTCCAAGAAATTGCTCCACCGGCCAAAGTAAAGACATAACCCGATGTCGATTTTCGACTATCTTAGCATCCAGCAAAGTCGGAATCGGAATAACCAATGATCTCAAGGTGATCCGACTTTGTGTATGTAAGCATGTAGTTATTTGTGTTTTGTAAGTATCTCATCACCCTTTTGGCTGCAACCCAATTTTCTTTTCCCGGATTGCTTTGGTATCGACCAAGCATGCCAACAATAAAAGCAAGATCCGGACGAGTACAGACTTGTGCATACATTAAGCTTCCTACTGCCGATGCATATGGGATTTCTTCCATAAACTTGGATTCAATATTATTCTTAGGACATTGCTTTAGACTGAATTTATCTCCCTTAGAGACAGGGGTGTCATGTGGTTTACAATTTTGCATGCTAAACCTTTGTAATACCTTCTCTATATAGCTCTTTTGTGATAATCCTAAAATACCTCGTGAACGATCACGATGTATTTGGATTCCTAATACAAAAGAAGCTTCACCAAGATCTTTCATCTCAAATTTGTTTGAGAGAAATTTCTTAGTTTTCTTAAGAAGTTCTTTATCATTACTAGCAAGTAAAATGTCATCCACATATAAGACCAAAAATATAAATCTATTCCCACTGAACTTATGGTACACACACTCTTTACCAAGATTCATTTCAAAACCAAATGAAAGAATAACTTGGTTAAATTTTAAGTACCATTGACGAGATGCTTGCTTAAGCCCATAAATGGATTTCTTAAGTTTACAAACTAGTTGACTAGTTTGATCCGAATCAGTCACCATTTCTGGTTTCTTCATATAGATAGTTTCCTCAATGTCGCCATTGAGAAAAGCTGTCTTTACATCCATTTGATGAAGCTCAAGATCAAAATGTGCTACTAATGCCATAATGATCCTAAAAGCATTTTTAGAAGATACCGGTGAAAATGTTTCTTTGTAATCAATGCCTTCTTTTTGAGTAAATCCTTTAGCGACAAGACGAGCCTTATGTCTTTCCACATTACCTTGTGAATCCCTTTTGGTCTTAAAGACCCATTTACACCCAATGGGTTTCACATTCTTAGGTAATTGGACAAGATCTCAAACGTCATTATCTATCATGGATTTTAGCTCTTCATTTATGGCATTAATCCACTTATGAGAATTTGGACCACTAATGGCTTCATGGAAGGTGATAGGTTCATCTCCCACTAAACCTAACGGTTCCTCATTCTCGGCAAGATAAACATCATAATAATTCGGAATTGCACTCCTTCTTGCTCTATTAGATCTTCTTAAGGGCACCGGTTCTTCTTGATGTTGAGGGTGTTGAATTTCCTCATCAACATTTTCATGTTGTTCATTAATAGGAGAATTAACGTCATTTTGAATATTATGTTCTTGTCGAATTTCAAGCACAAATGCTTGATTTTCGATAGGAACTATAGGAAGAGGTATAGAAACAAATTCCTCTTCTAACTCTTCAAATTCAAAATTACTATTTAAACTTTCCCCTCTAAATTCAACATCCTCAAAGAACCTAGCATTTCTCGTCTCGAAAAAGGTTCTAGTTTTTGGGTCATAGAATTTATATCCCCTAGATCTTTGAGAATATCCTACAAAATAACTACTAACGGTCTTAGAGTCCAACTTTCCTTCGTTAGGTTTATAAGGCCTAGCTTCGGCTGGACAACCCCAAACATGAAGATGATTTAGGGACGGTTTCTTGCCTGTCCATAATTCATAAGGGGTTTTGTCAGTAGCTTTTGAAGGAGCTCGATTAAGTAGGTAGGTTGCGGTTTTCAAGGCATCGCCCCATAATGAGTGAGGTAAAGAAGTACAAGAAACCATACTTCTTACCATATCCTTAAGGGTTCTATTACGTCTCTCGGCTACACCATTCATGCTAGGTGTCCCGGCATGGTGTAGTGAGGACAATCCCACACTCTTCCAAATAGCGAGCAAAAGGACCGGACGTTGTTCTCCGAACCGTCATTCCGACCGTAGTATTCACCACCACGATCGGATCTAACGTTCTTAATAGTCTTTTCAAGCGATTTTCAACTTCGGCTTTAAAAGACTTGAAAACCTCCAATGATTGAGACTTTTCATGAAGCAAATAAATGTATCCATAACGAGAGAAGTCATCTATGAGCGTAATGAAATATGTTTGTCCGTTCCATGAAGGGGTAGAGAACGGACCACATATATCCGTATGAATCGGTTTAAGACTTTTGTAGCTCTCAAGGATTCTTTATTTTTGTTGTTGTTTGTAAATTTTCCCTTAAGGCATTCAATACAAAAGTTATTTTCCGGAGTATCAAGCTTTTGTAATATTCCCTCGGACACAAGCTTGTCAATTCTTCTTTTAGAGATATGACCCAAACGCCTATGCCACAAGGTATAAGAATTTTTACTTGAAAACTTTCGTTTTATGCCTCTAGAGTTAGTTTCATTATTATGGGACTCATTTGATGAATTGATGTGTCAAGTAAATATAGATTATCAATATAAGATAAAGAACTAGTACCAAAGAGTTTTGAATTGAAAAACAAATTGCATTTACTATTACCAAAGATACAGAATAACCTTCCCTATCTAAGGTAGTGATGGAAATCAAATTCCGTCTAAAAGACGGTATAATAAATACATTATTCAAAACCAAAAATATCCGGTACTAAGAGATAATCTAAAAGTCCCTATGCCCTCTACTTCTACCGGCTTTCCGCCCCCATGTAGATATATCTTTCATCTTCATTGGGCGTTCGGTAGTTCAGCAACCCCGCATACATGAACTTATGTGAGTAGTTGCACCGAATCTAACCACCATGTATACGAAGGAATTGAAACTAAATTTGCCTCTGTACAAACAAAGCTAAATGACATACCTTTCTTTATTCGCCATTGGCGATACTTAGGGCAGTCGTTCTTCATGTGAGTAAGGTCCTTGCAAAAGAAGCATTTCTTAACCTTTTGATCATTTGATGATCCCTTAGGCTTCTTTGTTGCAACCGCAATCTCCTTACCTTTTCTCTTTGTCCCACGAGAAGAGGTAGATGCATAATGAGCACTTTCGGGTTTAGTTTGTTTCAATCTATCCTCTTCCTCTGTCACATGTGAAATCAATTCATTGATGTTCCACTTGTCCTTTTGACAGTTATAGGTCGTTTCAAAATAACCAAATTGATGAGGAAGAGAAATTAAAGCCAAATGCACAAGCAAGTCTTCCGAAAGGTCCAACTTGAGTGCCTTTAATTTAGTAGATAGGTGAAACATTTCCATTATATATTCCCTTAAGCTTCCGGTGCCCTTGTACCTCATGGAAACAAGCTTCCTCAAGGTAGCACTTGTTTCCGATTTATCGCTTTTTGCAAAGTGTTCCTCTAGGGCATCCAAGAAACCTTTAGCTCCAACATCCTCGGAGACACTATTCAAAAAGGTCTCCGGGACTGCATTTTGCATGATACTTAGGCTCACGCGATTAGAACGGTTCCACCTCTCTAGACTTAAGCGTTCTTCCGTAGTGCTATTGTCAGTTAGAGGGGCGGGACTTGGTTCTCTTAATGCGAGATCAAGGTCCATGCAGCCTAAGATCATAGTTATTTTCTTTTTCCAAGTTTTAAAATTGGTCCCGGTAAGCAAAGGTATGTTGTTAATGGCAGTAGTTACGGATGAAGCATTAATCAAATCTGAGGGAGAAGAACAAGATGAAACATAAAAAAAACATATATAAGAATCTACGCAATGATTAATTATATCAAATGAATTCCATCAAAATAAAAGATAATCAACATGACATCAAGACTAATCTTTGGATTGCGAATTGACTCACAATTTGATTTATCTTAGGGTGAATAAGTAATCTAAACAATACATTTTAAATACTTGCCTTCCTTTGGGCCGGTTCAAGTATAGAAAATGTCCTAAAGTTTAAGGTACTTGTTACTCGGCAATAAGAAATATAAACAATTCATTTTAAACACCCGCCTTCCTTTGGGATGGTACAAAGTTTTTAAAATGACCAAAAGTTTTCTATTCAATTATTACCCTATGAATGCAAATACTTAGTCAACAACAAGGTCTCCTTTGGGAAACAAGCATGTTATCACATATCAACATTTACATTCATCTTTTAACAAGTTTGAATTCAATCAACAAAATCACTTTGGCGATGATGTTAATTTTAGTCAAAAAATGTTAAGGATATAATTAATCGGAAACATGAGGCCGTAGGGTAATTTATGAAACTTTATAGGGTAAAGAAACAAGCGAAATTCATTATTAAAAATAATATCCCTTTGTTCTACCCGTCCATTCTTAAAGTTTGACAACTCTAAGAACCACCGAAGCGCGACTTATGTCCAGATATTATAATTTATTAATGAATTATCACAAAATTCTAAGCAAAATTGAACCTGAAGGCTCTCTGGACGACTCGTCCCTCAGGGGACGACTCTTCCCTATAAGGGGGACGACTGAATCAGAAAGGTCCTATTTCCAAAAACTTGATGGGGACGACTCGTCCCATAGGGCACGACTCGTCCCTCAGGGGACGACTCTTCCCTATAAGGGGGACGACTGTATCAGAAAGGTTCTATCTCCAGAAACTTGATGGGGACGACTCGTCCCCACGGGGACGAGTCGTGCCTATTGCCCAGATTTACGAAAAGTCACCATTTTTACACCCTTTAATGAACAAGTTTGATCCAAATTTCCAGATTTTGACTATCAATTCTTAACTTAATGGTGAATCAATATTCAACCAAAGCAAGTAGATCCGCATACTCACAATACATTTTTTAAATGCGTGGCTATGCATTTGAACAAACTCACAACGCATCCAATGATGGTGGCTATGTTCAAAATGGGATAATCTTGCACTTCAATTAACATGATTCAAATAAGTAGACCTAGATTTACACACTCCAAACATTATACAATGTTGGCTATGTAAATGGGGTAATCTTGTATGAACCATTGTGTCTCTTAAAACTTGATTTTACCATTATTTTCAGAAATTGAATGAAGTTATGAATATAATACTCTTAGACAAGATGAGTATCATGTACAAGAACAAAACCAAATGAAATCACACAAGGATTACAAATAAGAAATAAATTAAAGCATAAGGCTTTACAAGAATTTCAAACTCAATCTAGTATATGAGTAGGCTCTGATACCAATTGTTAGAACATTAAACCCTTAGTCGACTCACAACTAGATTAAGAATGAGAAGAAGATGAAGACGGAAGCGTGTACCTGAAGAATCCATGATTGTGTTCTTGATCTTGCTCTTGAATAAATGAGAGAGTAGGGAGATAGTACTTCTAATTAAATGATTGTGCCCACTCTAGTTCTTCTTTGATAAATGAAGAATGATTTATGACTGAATTTGTAATGAAATCTAAGAGTCTCAAATGGGCTGATGGATAGCCTATATATAGATTGAGAAGGGGCACTTCATTTAGGGACTACACCCTTTCACAAAGTTGGTGGTGAAAAGTTACCATTATGCCCATCATTTAATGGTACTTTCACCTAATGGAATTCTACATATTTTGTCTATACTTTAACATTATTAAATGATTATAACATGTGGAATTCAATAACACATATTATTTAATCCATGTTCTAACAATCTTCTAGTTATTAATTCCTTGTTAGTATCATCATAGTTTGTATTCATATCCTTAGGTTTCAATATCATGAGATTGTTTTTATTATTGGTCGAGGGAGCTCAAACAGTGGTTTATGTGGCTATCCTCATTTTGATTGTGCTTGGGTTTTAGATTTGAAATAAGAATTTTGCCCTATTCAATAGTAAAGCAAGAATTCCATACTTTAAAAAAATAGCACTAAAATGGACACATGCCAAATTATTTTTCAACTTCCGTTATCTTACAACAACAACAAAAAAAAATCGTTATTTTCGAAACCGAGACATTTCTAATATGCATGAAACAAAAAAAGTTACAATATATTAGTGCAAAGTTAAAGAACACATAGAGTATTAAAAGTATTAAAAAGTTCAAGTTATCAAATAAAACTATTTTTTGGGACGAAGGAAGTAACATGTTATGATGAGAAGGTGCACGAAAAATAAAAATTTTACTAATAGATGTTTTATAAATATTTTTTAGAAACGAAGAGCTATATCTATATATATATATATAAGCAAGATAGTTTCCAATTTTAGAAAAATCCCGCCAAAAACATCTTTCTAAAATTGGCCACTATTTTTTGCTTAGTTTTGTACATGGTTTTGTTACTGGCACACGGTTTTGCCTTGATACTGGGTACGCCAGAGTGCCTTGAAAACCGGTATTGAACTGGGTCTCTCTCTCCGATGACAAAGGAGGTAAAAAGCCTCTCTCGCTCTTTTTAATTTCATTCCCTCTCTCTTTCAATTTCATCCCATGATTCGCAACTCGCTCTATTCAATTTCATCCCCCCTATCTCTTTCAATATCATCCCATGATACACGCAACTCACTGGGAGTTCATTCGTTGGGTGAAAGAAAAAGAGGCGATGGTGAGGTCTGGAGTATTTGGGCGTTTGACCTTTCTTTTCATCACCCTTCAAAGACTCCTCAATCTTACCACCGATCAAATGAAACCAAACCCATTTGATCGATTTCGCCAACTTCAAATTCGATAGTCGACAACACCCATTTCTCAATTTTCTCTCTCCTGAACCATTTTCCCCGGGGTTCCTATTGAGGGTTTTCGGCAAAAAACCCAGTTCGTCAACCGATTATCGCAGTTCTGCAATCTCTGGTTTTTTTTTCCTTTTCTTTTTTTGGGTGTTTTTAATTGAATCATTTAGCTCAATTTCGCTAACCCATCTTTGATTTTGTCTCTTTTGGTTGAATTTTATTTGTGAAATTTGTAGTTTTTTCCCTCTCTCCGGAGAACAACACCAGCGCTTGCCCCTTTTGTTAACAGCCACGGACACAACAAGTATACTGTGTTTCGTTCTCTCTTTCTCTCTCTCTGTTCCAGATCGAAAAGAGGTACGTTTTCTTTCCAGATCCGATTCTGTTTTGATTCAGCAAAGTCAATCAATTTTGTTTTGGTTTTCAGTGTGCAATCAAATTGAATATGTTTCAAAATGTTAATTATTAGTATTAGATAATCATCAATTCAAACGCTTTGTGATTTTGATTTAGTTAGCAATTTTTTTTCCTTTCTCTCTACATATATATACATAAATACGTATTTATGCAATTCGATTTTAGATGACTTCAATTTTGTGCATGTGCTTTGATTCAGGTATTTCACAAATAGTTTATGAAGCTCAGTTGTTCGAGATGTTTACAAGGTGTTTTTGAAAGTTTTCTTTTCTCAGTTTTGTTTTTCTATCTTTGTTACTACTATTTTGTAACCTATGCTATGTGTAACTGCAGGTTTTCAATATGGAGACTTTCGAATGGTCATTCGATATGCCTTTTTCATGCTTGGTAAGTTTCAGACGAATGTAAGCCTCTTTACTCAAGTAAGGTTTAACTCTTGGTGTTTCATGTACATTGACATGAATAAAAGAGGAATTGTGTGAATTTGGAATGATTTGATGCAGAGATATGTTGTGAATGATTTGTTATCAAATGGATATATTTCAAAATTCACAGGATTATTAAATGTCTTGCCTCCTTTTGATGATGGTCAAAACTCCCATGATATCGTGACCCTAATGTGGCTATGCACTCCCTTTGTATGCCTCACTTGGGCTACAGATGAATGAAATAGTCATTGTTTCTTATTAAACACAGGTCCAATTACTGTCGTTGGATGGAAGAGTTGCCTTGGTTCGTTGGGCAGATATGCTGAATCATAGTTGTGAGGTATGCTCCAAACTTTCCAACGTCTTTCATGTAAATCAATAATTAGTAATACCCAAGCCATATAGATATCATATTTTAGAAAATAGATGATGTTTGGACTTGGAGAAATAACCAAATCCAAAGTAGACATATCAATCTGCGAAAACAGAGTACATTTGGAGATTTGCAAAAACATGAGATTGTGCTTGTCATATAGGTCAGTTTCCTTCTCTCTTTTTTTTTTTTCCCATGTCAGATATATTGGATTCGATTGGTTGCATATTAGATCGAAAATGCTGTTATGGTTGACTATGTATCTTAAGTAGGAATGTTACATTTTATTGAGTAGGAAGTGGTCAGTTGCCTCAACCTCATGGTTATGGTCTCAAGTCTGCTTAGGAAACATATAACGTTATTGGATTAGAGGAGGGGTATGGTGGGTCCATTTTTGGTCAGAAGAAAGGGCATGCATCATTACATTCCTATATACTGCCTATGTAATAGCAGTATTATCTCTGCGTAACCATCAAGTCAGCGGAGTAGAGATTTTGTTGATCTGCAAGGTAAGCGAAGTGATGGAGTAATACTCTCTTTTTTCTTTTTGCAGTAGGGTGCTTCGACTAAAGATGTCAAAGTAGTCCTACTTACTATTTTAGTAATACTCCTGTTTCACTAAAGTAGTCCTACTTACTATTTTAGTTTTTAGTACATACTATATAATTTACTTCATAATAAAGAGAAACAGAAAATAAAATTCTTTTTCTTTTTTGTATAGTAAATAATGCGGCAGAGTGAAATATGTACAAGAAAAAAGAATCTATCATATTAATAATTATTTCTTCCATGTTCCATCTACTACAATGATAGATGTTATTGTTATTTGAAAAAAGAAAAAATAAAAATAAATAAATATTATAAACAAGTTTGGCCCAAGTAGAAGGACCTTCGGTTGCTATAGCAATAGGTCTCGGTAATATAAACAAGTTGTTAATCAGATTTTCCTTGTGGGTTCTTCTGCTGGTACTTTCTTTCTTTCTTTTTATCTTTTTTCTTTTTGGTTTAATGTGTATGTGCACAATTTCTTTGTGGATTTTACTGATTTTATTTATTTAGGGTCTGTTATGTATCGATTCATTGCGTCAAATAAGACTACTGATTGCAAAATGATTAACTTCTATAGCTGGGTGAAAAGCCTAGGATCAATTAAGGGAATTTTAATTTTTAGGGCATTTATTCAAGGACAATGTTCTCTGTATTTATGTTTTTCAAATTGATGCATGGATGTTTTTGTTTTGTTTCCTAAATCAGTATCCAATCTAATTTAACTGAACAATATTTGATGATGTGAATGAAGTTATTCTGACATTTCTCTTCTTGCCTCTGTAGCTTTCGGTCACTATTGGAATTATGTTGGTATACTATTTTTGTAGAAGAAAATATTTAGTGGTCCTAAATACCACTCCCACAGAAATTACCATTCCCAAATTTGTGGTCACTATTACAACGCAACTGTGGAGTGCCGGCTCACATTTTTATTTCATCCCACCCTCGGTTAGGTCTGTTCCCTCTCCCTCTATTTATAGTGTTGTAATTAAACCTCTATGTATATTCTTCGTGTCGCCAGTATTGCGGATCCTTTGACTGAGACTTTTTTTTTTTTTTTTTATCTCATGGGATTTGGGCGGGAAACAATTATTTGAGACTTCTCATCCTTTTAATAGGCAGTTGCTCACAAGGGTTGGAATACGTATAGCATATAATTTGAGAGGACATGCTCACAAGGGCATGAAAAAACAAGACCTACATATTATAAGTGAAACCATATATTGCTAAGAAGATGTTTTTTTTAAGAAGTTCAATTCTGTGTTTGAATTTTGCTTTTTGTTATTTGTTTCAGATTTGATTCCTGAAGCTAGGCCTGTCTAAATCTAAGGCATGTCCATATCTATGTCAAATCATGTGAGTCTTCTTATATATTGAAATTGTTTGAAGTTTATGTTATTTTGTAAAATTTCTTAATGCTTATTTTCTTTCTTGGGTATTATTCCAACTATCTTAACATGATAATGATGTTCGTCGAACCCTTGACAATTGTCAGATAATCCGATAAGAAGAAACAAACCAGCTATAATCTAATTATTGTATTTTTTTTATTTATCCTTTAGAATTAATTTTTACCAAGAAACTTTGGGAGTCTTGAAGGCATATTGTGAATTGCCATGTTTTTAATGAAGTTTTTTTTTTTTCCTTTCCTCATTGTTGATTGCTTTTTTAGTCTCCTTCCTCGGTCTAAAACAAAGTGTCAGCACTTTCATTTTGATTTTTCCCAAAAGAGAGCTTCTTAGTTTTAAAAATCAAATCTTGCTCAAACAGTGTTTCTTGTCTTAAGAACTCCCTCAGACGCTCAAATTTTCCTCGAGGTAAGATGTTAAGTACTTATAATTGAGCTCCAGCTAGAGGATATGACAATGTTTCAAACACCTCAAGCTCGGCTCATTTTCTTCACAACTATAACTTGAGTTGAACAATAGGCAAAGAAATCCAACAATTTGATGACATTAAAAGACTTTAAAAATTAAAAAGATGTATAGAAACAATAATATACTCACACCTGTATAAAAATTAGTAAAGAAATAACCTAAATTCTGTATATATGCAGATTTGGTGCCAGTGCAGTCGGTTTTAATGATTAAGCCTGAATTTTTTACTATATGTTTCGAAAAGTTTGGAGGAATTACGAAAACAGACTTCATTTTCATGTTGAGCTCAAATTGGTTTCAAATCTTCCTATGAATGTTGTACTTATCATGACTATATAATTAGAGCTCCAGGGTATATCAACAGCTTGAAAAGTTTGACTAATTAGCTTTTATTGATGTTTTTAGAGGAAGGTTCACACTTTCAGATGTAGGCGATGATGGAGAGATCAAGCTTGATAAATCTAAAGTTCTGGTTGATTCCAAAGATACCTGGATTGTAGCCTTTGTAGACCAAACACTGGTCATGGCTACAATAGAATATGGTTGCTTTGGGCAGCTGAAAAATTTCTTGGGCAATTGAAAAACTTATTGAAATCTGTTTACAAAGAGGTCAAAGAAACTCTTTTCAGTGGAGTGTAGGGTGTATGTGCTCTTTATGTTTCTATCTTTTTGCCATTCCAATGAACCTGATCTTCATACTAATTTTTATTGCTTTTGCTCACCACCTCAACACATTTTTTTTGGCAATTTTATATTATTTGTTCTGAATTCAGAGCACGTAACTTAACAAAGAAAAGATATAACTGAGCCTATGTTTCATTTATAATATTTGTCAGAGGAATAAGTGGGTTGCTTCCGGTTCTGTATCTCCTTCATTGATCTGCTGAAACTGTTCACTACTGAATGATTCAGGAAACCATCACTACTGAATGATTCAGGAAACCATGTTCCGGGTACAAATTAAAGGAGATCATAGGAAGTGGTATTTTTGCAGCCGGAAGAGAAAACAATTCAGTAGCATTTGAGAGTGCCAATTCTGTTGCAACAAATAAAATGGGATTACGTATGTACCAGGTATTCACTTGACCTTTCCTGTTGTAATACTCTAAGTTCATCCATTTGTTATTTAACATCGTGAGTAAGTCATGCTTGACTTCTTACCATCTTCTTAAAAAAAAAGTTATCAATAGCAAGCAGTTGCGGGAATCAGTCCCATTTCATTTGGTAAAGAAGAAACTGTTTCTCCTAAGAAGGCAATTTCTAATGCCCAACGGCGAGAGCTAAGTGGACATTAGAAAGTGATGTTGAAGCAAAGTTGAAGAAGCATATATATGGTACAAAGAGCAAGGAGCTCAGTGGACATGATATTTTGGCACTCCCTCCAGAAATTTAACCCCGCCCATGGGCTACTCGTGCATTGGTATTAAGGGACTACAAGTGGTTTATCAATGACATTCCAAGTGTGTTGCGTTTTTTTTTTTTTTGATGTACAAGCCCATTTCAAATTCAGAGATTTAGAAAATTCAGGTAATAGGTAACTAAAATTAATTGCAATGCTCAAGTATTTTTGTATGTATTGCAAGTGATATCATCCATTGTCCAAAACATATTTTATTTGTGTGATTCTCTATCATTAGTTTGACGTTTTCTTAATTTTTACTTTTTAACTATTTGTTTAATTTTTATACATCGAACTCATTATCTTTATGTTATTATTTGTTTATTTGTTAGCATTAAAACTTTTTCATTGGCCCGTTATCAATTTAACATGTAAAATAATTTTTTTTATCCAATAATTGTAGGGTGAGTTAAAACATGATAGACCCAAAACTGTTATCAAAGCTTTCTGATCCAAGACTTCATCAATGAAGATAGTTTTCTTATGCAATGTGTATCAATAAAAGTTAGATGCAATCTTTGTCTTATGTAGGGCTACATTTGAAAAAGTCGGTTTTAGTGATTGAGCGTCAAAGATATCCATGTAGGATTGTGGTCCATCAAATCAAGTGTAAAATTGCAAAATTTCCCGTCAAAAAATGAAATATTATAAAGTAGGTATTGTTCAAGGACCAATGTTGCATTTAATTAAGTATTTTAAAATTTATAATAAATTTTTAAATGTATGTGATTCTTTATTATTAATTTTATCTTTTAATTATTTTTTTCCTTTTATTATATCGAATTCATAATTTATACATTATAATTATTTGATTACATTTTTATCTATAAAGTTACTATATAATTTAATTTTTATCGATATAGTCCGTGCATCGCACGGGTGCATTTCTAGTTAATGGATATAATATGTTGCATACTAATGGATGTTCATTTGTGTGTATGCAGGTTTTTTTTGAAATAAAATGATTTTCTGATTCCTATATATATATATATATATATATATATATATATTTATTTATTTATTAAAAGAATGGTAGTTGAATAATGAGTGAGCGTACTTCTTAAAAGTAACTCCCGTATTATCATGTATGCAGGTTATTTTAATAAATGACTTTCAAGTTTCTATTGAAGAATGCATAATGTGTATTGGAAGAGTACATATAAATGAATTAAGCGGGAAAAAAATTAACATAAAGCTGTCACTTGATACCAGTGTATTTTGTTTTAGTAATACTTAATTAATAGATGAGTATTAATAATCTTTTAAGTAATGTTACATTTACAGATTGACATACATTAAGATGTAATGCTTGGAGAATGCACTAGTGAGATAATGCATAATACCATAAGGCCTTTATAATTTACGTATTTTCCTATAAATAATATTGGGTCTGGTACATAGTTAGTAAAATACGAGATATATATAATATATTAAAAGAAACTACAAGTTTTATATGAATTTTTTCAAAGTTACGGCAAAAAATTTGGCATAATATTACTTAAACGGTAAAAATACTATTATACCCTTGTACAAATATGATTGAAGTGTACGAGATTAAAACTATATCATATTTATTCTGTATGAAATTCTTTATATTTTTATATCATATATATTCTGTACGTTTTCTTGATTAAATTCTAGTACTGTGATATTTTTTATTGTGGTACTTGAACTGAGCATTTGGACTTACGTTTAGTTCCCCATTTGACGGAAATTAACAGAAACGTTATCTTTTATTTTTAAAAACTAAAATGCCCTTATTCCTTAACGATTGTATATTCACGTGGAAGGAGAAAAAAAAATTGCAACCTCACTCTCTCTCTCTCTCTCTCTCACTATAACCCATCGTTTTCCTGTTTATTATTGGAAACAACGGGGAACTCCTTCAATATATATATCTGACCACATCAACTGGATCCTCCCTCGAATTATCATCAGAGGACGAGTCATCATCCTCATCCTCATCTCTTTCTCTCTCTTCGAACTTCTCACTTCCCAATGTCGCCGACTGGTTCTGTGCCTTTTCAAAGATGGCTCAACGACGTCGTCGAACAACGAAGACGATGACGATGACGGAGACGTAGACAGAGATGAAGAAGAATCTTCCCTCAAGTATTTCTTCTTCCTCTTGCTGCTTCTACTGGAATGCTCCTCCATCGGTATTCATCTTTGCCAGAAAGCGATGACAGCAGTTGAAACAGGTGATGATCTTTTAAGATTTCGCAATTGGTAAAGATGGGATCCTTCCAAATATCCATTCCACGTGTTTTCCACAACAGCTCTTAGGTCCCAGCCTACACAACGACCAAGGCAGCTCGACCCTTGGGGCGACCGAGCACCCCCAACCGAGGACTCAGTCGAGGACTCAAAATGAGGTTCCTGACTAAAGTTTACTGCCGAGGTTATCATCTGAGCTTAACCCCGACACATCTCCACAAATATCCTCGCCGATCAGTACAAGAACCTCGACCTCCAGAATATCTGTCCTCGGAATGGAGTCAACATCAAACATTTAATGCTCACAGTGTGTCAGCATATTTCCTGGAAGAGGCAAGACATTCCCACTGAGAGAAGAGATTTCTTCTAAATAAAGCAACAGTAGCATTTATGGCTTCTCCCCATTTCCAAGGCGGAAACTTCTATATTGTCCCTGCAGACTGACAGAGGAATGAGTTTCCTAATAATCACCAACTCCCCCAGGACAATGTGACTAACTTTTTACCTTTTAACACGCCATCCCTGGCTATAAAAGGGAGGATATTACTTTCATTAAAGACCAAGCTGCATTTACTCCCAAGAACAAACTGAGATACCGGAGAATCACATTTACTACTAGCATTAAACACTCCCATCTTCATTTCCTATGAAGGATTAGTTAGCATTTAACACCAAACTGCCTCTACATTTATTATATACTGATTCTCACACCGGAGGGTGCTAGTCGGGTAAACCCCCGACATCCTTGACGGTGTTTTTCATTGTCTTACAGTTAAGAAGTCAGCTCACTCACGACGGTTTGGTCCCGATACGAGACGCCTTTTGAGAGCCGAGGCATCTTGACCAGAAGCTAGCCATACACGTGGATTCAACGTGGTCACGAATATCTTTTTTGGCGTGATCAGTAAAACTTCAGATCTGAGATATGGGCACCGTACAGCCATGCCGGAGTATGCAAAACTGTTCCGGGGAGAGAATAGCCCTCCATCCATCCTCTGATTTCTGGATTTCTTTAAATAAATCTAAAATACACGATAGACAAGCATAGGGGAGAGGAATCTAGAGTAACAAATCAAAGTTGGTCTTGGAGAAGTTCTTTATAAACACTCAAACACAGATAAGAGTGAGAGAGAAATGGACGCTGGGAAGTGCTTTACACACAGTCAACAGAGAATAGAGGGAAAAGTTGGTTTCTAAACATACAAAAATTACCACACCATTCATTTTGAAAGCAGTTTTCAGAACCAGACTGAATTCCAAACTTGTTCAAAAAACCAAGATGTAATCAATGATGGTGCAACGACCCTTCTCCTCTGTAGGCTGTGAGGCAGCTTATGGGTACCGGTTCGACTCAGAAGGGTTGTACGTGATGGTCACGTGATCGTCGCGAACGTTGAAGCTACTAATCTCTCGTACCTCGTTCGCGGTAAACATAGAAGCATCAACGCCGCCGCTTTCTCTCTCCATCTCCCTCTTCCCATTTTTTTTCTCTCTCTCTCTCTCTCTTTCTGTTTATCGCAAGACAACAGAGAAGGAAAGAAAGAGAAAAACACAAAGACACACACTTGGTAAGTATTATGATGGGAAATCGAAGAGATCGAGCATGAAGGGGTCGGTACGGAACCAACTGTTGAAGTGGTTGTGAGTTTTGAGGACGAGGCCGTGATTGGAGATGTAAGGACAGAAGTCATCGAAGTGTTCCTAAGTAGAGCAATTGGTAAGGAGATCGAGGTTGAATTTTGGGGGGAGATGGCAAATGTGGATCCAGCAGTTGGTGCAGTCGGAATCAAGATCCGGTTGTTGGGAAATGGTAGAGAGGAGGAGGGAGAGAGTAATTAGTGCGATGAGATTGGTGGCGGACGGTGGCATTGTGGTGGTCATGTGGAGGGGAGAGATTGTGTGAACATGGTTAGAGTGTAAATGGGTGGTGGAGAGAGAGAGTGTTTAAAAGGGAAAGTGACAAGAGTTTGAGTTTGATTGGGGGAGGAGAGAGAACTGATTTGGGTAAGTGACAAGGGCATTTTTGTTATAAAAATAAGAAATTAACGGCTCAACTGATTCCATCAGTTGAGGAACTAACTGAGAGCTTAAAATTTTAGTTTAAGTACCAATTTATAAAATTTTCTAGTACAATAACTTAGGTAGAAAAAGTTGACAAATTCAGGGACCAAATTATATATTAATCCTTCAAACAAGTAACTATTAAAAAGCTATCAATCTATAAAAATAAAATTCAAAATTCAAAAAAATTATAAAATTCAGTTTACAAACATAAAACTTGTCAACAACTAAAAAAGGAAAAGATTTTGATCATGCACACGCTATGCTTGTGCCGCCTTTACTAGTATAATTAGTATAGCTCCGGAGATAAAATACTCAGTATTATAAAAGCGTGCTTAAATTAAATATTTTATTTATTTTTTTTTATTTTTTTAAAGAGGATCAATAGTGGTTCTCCACTTACTCCCAGTGACTCGAACCCACGACCTATCGGTTGTAGGTGAAGCGTCTTACCAACTAAGCTGCACTTACTTGTCTGCTTAAATTAAATAAACATACTCTATTCGTTCTATTAAAAAAGTCAGTTATTATATTTTGTGATGTTTTATATAAATAGTTTGTTTTAAAAAATTATACATATAATTTTTATAATTTTATAGTTTTACCTCTCACATATTGTATAAATATATTAATTATATTCAAGTTTTTTAGTAATTATGAACAATTTTCATCACTTTTATATATATTTTAATTATTAGACTTTTCAAATGAAATCTTTGGGTGCAAAGGAGAGTGGAATATTTGAATGTAACGGATGTGGTATTAAATTCTACCTGAAGATACTAAAAATACCCCTCTTCCACGTGGCATAAACGTAACACATGGACATGCCTAGCTGGAGTGCTCGTGACAGCTCAACTCGGTCCCGAGTTCCAGCCATAGCCCAGATCCCGAGCGCACCTTCATATCATCTCATCCCGACCTCCTCGACTAGCTCGGCGAATTGAGAACATCTGTTTAAATAGGGCCCGAGAGCTCGCAGAGCCTGAAACTCGGACTACATCATTAGGACCCCGAGGTCTCCACCCCGGAAAATAAAGACAGTCAACAAAAGCTGTCGCATTCAATGCCCACCTGCTACTACGTCATCCCGGGGCCACCAGCCAGCTCCTCATTAATTGAAAGAGTGACTTGCTCTCTAAGAAAAATTGTTTCTAAAAGATCTATGTCACTTCCAGAGAAGTTCTATCTCCTACATCAATGCAGTTCACTTCCTCATTAATGCCCATCAATGCAGATTGCGGCTGCCATAAATGGACACATGGCTACCTGTCCCAGGTTGACACCTAGCAGGCCCACCTGTCCCAAACCAACATTCTTCCAGTATAAATACAAGGTGATTGCCTTCATTTATGACCTAAGTTCAAATTAACACATACACAACCATAAAATCTTCAAAACATTCAGTGCATTTACTCTCAGAAGAGCAGCCTGAATCTTCACCGGTGACCATTAACATTACCATAGACTGATTATCTCATCGGAGGGCTTTAGCTGGACCAACGTCCAGCTCCCTAACGGTGCTTCCTTTTATCTCAGGTATCTACCGGAGGACAAGTCCCACTAACACTTGTGCCTATTGAGAGTCGGGACATCCTACCTACAGACTAGCTGCATACGTGGATATCGACAGATCACCAGAGCACTTTTTGGCGTGATCACTGCCTATAATATTTTTGTATCTATTCGGATTTTGTTTCGTGGTCAATATTAGGAATTGCTAAAAGAATCTAATCAAAAGGTGCAGGGACAAAGGTGAATTCTACCATGGCGGGCGGGATTTGCCCAATTAATGAGAATTATCTGTCCTTTTCTGGACACATAATCTAATGGATCTTATTACACTCTCATCTTCTATTATCTCTAGCAACGGACTCACTCCTGCTCTGCTTCCCTCACATCTACCAATTACAGGCTTAGAGGCTGCAACAATAATGGCTTCTGATAAACAAACAATTACAGATCTTCCACCTCATGTCCTAATTTTTCCAGTCCCAGCTCTAAGCCATACCAATACCATGCTCAACCTTGCCGAACTTCTCTGTTTAGCTTCCATTGACATAACCTTCATCATTTCCGACTTTAATCACACCCGCCTCCTTCAACACTCTACAATTCATTCCCGTTTTTTGAATTACCCTGCTTTTCGTTTCGAGACTATCTCCGATGGTCTCCCCGATGACCACCCTCGTGCCGGCGACCGGGTCTTGGAGATGTTTTCTTCACTGATGAAAATGACGGGTCCACTTTTCAAGAAGATGATGGTCGATAGGAATTATTTTGGTTCCGCCACGCGCCGGCAGGTCACTTGTATTATAGCCGATGGTCTGTTGAGCTTTGCCGGCGAATTTGCAGAACAGAAAGGGATTCCGCTGATTTATTTCCGCTTGATAAGTGGTTGCGCAATTTGGGCTTGTTACTGCTTTGAAGAACTTATTCAAGCCGATGAAATTCCAGTCAAAGGTATACAATATCCATCTTTTATTGAAGCATCGAAATGCCATCAACAGAATGCATTTTGTCGATGAATTTTAAAAGTATAATCTCTTTAAAGGTTCATACTTTCTATTTTTTAATATTTCAACTAATGATTTTAAAGACTTATATAATATTTCTTTCCAATATAACCTTAAAACTTCATTTAATATTAGTACATATTAGAAAAACTCACTTATTAAGAATGATTGAACTCAATTAATGTTATGAGTATTATCGTCGAAACATATTTTACAGAACATCATTAATTACATTTTTTAATCCATATGCTTTGTCAACTAGAAATATTTATCTGGGATAGAGAGAAAATCATTTTCGCTTTCCTAATTAGAACCATTATAGTATTAAATTAGAAGTAGTTGCTTAAGTTTTATTTATGTTATTTTCATATAGTATCAAATAGTAACGGAGTCAAAATTAAATGGTACTAGCTTGTACTATGATTTTCGATTCAATTAACCTTTTAGATGTGGAGTAATATATAGTCAGATGTTCTATATATAGACTTATTTGTGTTCTTGCACATCTATTGCAGATAATTTCCTTGAATAGCTAAGAAACACGGACCATTTGTACTAATACTGTCATGCACATATAGGGAATGGAATGGATCTTTTAGTCAAGAGCGTGCCAGGAATGGAAGGTTTTCTTCGGCGTCGTGACCTCCCGAGTTATTGTCGTGTTAATGACATCAATGACCCGATATTCCGAAAGATTACATACCAGAGCAAACAAACCTTTAAAGCCCAAGGAGCTATAATCAACTCATTTGAAGACCTTGAAGGACCAATAATCTCTCAAATACGAAATGCCGTACCTAATCTCTACCCCATTGGACCACTTCACGCACACCTTAAATGTAGACTCGAAGAAATAAACACAAACTCTTCACTATCTTCCGCGAGTTTTTGGGAACAAGATCGTACTTGTATTGATTGGCTTGATTCTCAACCACCAAAATCTGTTATTTATGTGAGCTTTGGCAGCATTACGGTTGTGACAAGGGACCAACTATTGGAATTTTGGCATGGGTTGGTGAATAGTGGGCAGAGGTTTTTGTGGATTATGCGACCCGACTCTATTGAAGATGGGTTGGAGGGTCAAATTCCTATTGAACTGCAAGCGGCGACCAAGGCAAGAGGATACATGGTGAGTTGGGCACCACAGGAGGAGGTCTTGAACCACCCGGCTATCGGTGGCTTCTTGACTCACAGTGGGTGGACATCGACTTTGGAGAGTATATGTGCGGGGGTGCCAATGATTTGCTGGCCTTACGCTGCTGACCAGATGATTAATAGCAGGTTTGTGAGTGAAATTTGGAAGATTGGGTTGGATATCAAGGATACCTGTGACCGAGTCGTGGTCGAGAAGATGGTTAGGGATATTATGGAGGTTAGGAGGGACGAGTTCTTGCAAAGAGCTAAAGAAATGGCAGCATTGGCTACAAAAAGTGTTAGTAAAGGCGGATCATCATATCGTAATTTAGACTGCATGATCGAGTACATTACCTCGTTGGTTATATAACCTAGCAATTGATATACAGTATAATTGATGGATCATTATACATATGTATACTAGCAAGCGCCTCGGGCGATACTCGGAATGTTATTAGTTCTTTAACTTAATAAATATATGGTCAATTATTAGTTTTTATTTTATTATTATTCAATTTTATGAAATAGGCAGATGAATTGTTATTAGATATCTTTACACAAAGCATTTTAAAATTTTATGAGGCACATTAATAACGGGTTTAGCATTTTGTATAACCAATGATAAAATAATAGTTAATAAAAATAGTTTTAGTTCTAAGTGATCATTTATTCTGTTTTTAAAAGAATAATGAGTGTATTCAAATACTGGTTTATTTCTAGGTGAATGTTGTAGGATGGATTTTCCTTTTTGAGGCACATACGTATCTTGGATTAATGAATGTTGTAGGGTGGATTTCTCTTTTTGTTTTCTGTTTCTAAATGGAGTATATTCAAGTATTAACTCACTTCTAAATACTGATTTTAAGCTTTTCATCTTAGTTTTTAATGTGACATTTTTGTTGTGTTTTAAGGGAGTGTATTTAAATATTGGTTTATTTTTTGTTTAAATATCAATTTGGTCACTTTACTTTCACCCAAAATTCATTAAAATTACTTTACTATATTTTTTTTCACACTTTAATCACTCTACTTGGACTTTTTCAATCAATAAGCAGAGTGAGCTTATTGATTCTCTAATCCAAGTAGAGTTATTAAAGTATGAAAAAAGAAAGTACAGCGAGCTTAATGAATTTTGAGTGAATGTAAAGTGATCAAATCGATATTTAAGCCTTTATTTCTAGGTGCAAATTTTAAAATTATCATCTCAGTTTTTTTGGTGACATTTTGGACATTTTTATTTTTCTTAATGAAGTTTATTTAAGTAATCTGCTTTCTAGATATACAATTTTAACTTACTATGAAATAAGAGTAAATAATGGAGTGATTGAGGTTAGTAAAATAAATAACTACATTTTAGCTATGTTGGATTACTCAATGTCAACCTTTAAATTTTGAATTGGATGAACAATTTAAACTCAACAGAATTCAAATTGTTCTTCCAATACTAATTCCAAGCTCTAGAATTAAGCATCCAAACATAGTCTTTATTAAATTTTGTATTCATTGCATACTGCTGACAACTACTCATATATTTTACCAATTACTCCATTCGTTCCACCAAAGAGTCTTTATTTGAAAAAGTCTAATAATTAAGTGATATATAAGTAGAATTAGAGTTTGTCATAATTATAAAAATGTCTGAGCATAACTACGATGTTTGTAACATATGTAGAGGGTAAAGTTGAAAGGTTTATTGACATTGTAGGTATAATTTTTTTAAATTGAATTTTTTAAATGAAACATTTCAAAATAAAATAGTTAAGCCTTTACTTGGAACGGAGGGAGTAACAAATTTAAATTTTGAAAAATTCGAATTGAAGTTTTAGAGTGTTAGATCAAATCGTCATGATACTACTACATACAGGAACACATACTCTATAATTTGGAATCAAAATTAGAGTTTCGTCGGTTAAAAACAATCTATTATTCAAAGTCAAACTAATCTAATTTGTTTGTATTCCACTAGGGGAAAACTGTACGTCTTAATGACAAAATTATAGTGTAACTCCAGTGAACGTATGATATAAACAAGGATATTTCTTGTCTGCTAATAAAACTTAGATATCTCCGCACTACTGATATAACTTTCTTTTAGTTCCAGGCAAAGAATTTATTTTTATTTTTTAAAAATTAATATGCAATTAAATTAAATTAATATTTTACATATTTTACTTATATTTGAGGAAATAAAATTTTATTTATTAAAAATTACATTAAAAATACTATGAATTATAACTCTCATAATTTTGTAAAAATAAATAAATTTATATAAATTATTGATCAAATTTTAATTAAATTGTCTATAAAAAAATAAAGTAAGCTATTTACCTCAAACACGGAGGAAGTATAATAATGCTAAAAAGGCTGAATAAATGAATAAGGATTAAGGAGGAACCAAATCCGCCCAGTTATTGGAAGGCCCCAATGGAAAACGACAAAATGAAATTAATTTAGATGGTGCAATTGTCCTTTAAAAGTCGGGGATCTGTAATTAAGATTGTTACCCAAACCCACCCACCTACTTTAGCTCGCATCATTCAACACAAAAGGCATGGATGGATGAAGCTAGCATATAGTTACAACACCGATGAGTGATCGATGATGATCAAGGATATATGATGTAAAGTTGGCTGCGGAAATTGGCATTATTGTTGAATTTGCTAGATGATGTCAATGACATTATAAAACTCATTTCCTTTTAAATTCTATCATGGTCAATAGGTCGACAACTTGTCACAGGAGTAACGTGACCCTTTGATTAATTGTAACTTTTGTACTAAGAGGAATGTCGTTGGTTATCCGGATATACCCTTTTGAATAACTTACCCTTATGGGTCTTTTGTGCTCTTGGGAGCAAACCATTGTTTAGGTCGAAAGACCGCTTATGTGATCATGATGTTCGCGAGGTGGCCGTTGTATCCAACTGGTATGGGACAGTTGGCGGCAGCTGGACCTCTCGCACCATATCTGTACTTCTTGACCCTCGTTTGAAATGTCATCTTGATATATGTTATGGTGCATTTGACGATTGCTTCCCTGATAAATGAATATTTCATGTTACGGATGATGAAGAATCATCCCTTTTGTTATTTGAGCAATAAATTGTTTTGACTAATCGTTTTCTCTTTGAGTCAACTCCTCTTTAGAAACCGGAGGGGTTGTATATGAACTTGCTGAGCATTGTTCGCTCACCCTTTTTCCTACTCTTTTCTTTCAGGACATAAGTAGGTATGGAAATAATCCGTTGGGACAAACAGACCTCGACAGGGGCAGTAGTGAAATAAATATTCTGTTTTAATTTTATATTTCGGTTTGAAGTTTGTAATGACTTGGAATTTGTTAAGCTCGGGATTCATAGAACTTCATTTAAGAAGTTGATTTTGTTCGTATTGTTGTGAGGATGATTAAATTCAATAATTTTAGTTGCTACTTATTGGGAATAGCATAAGTTGGTATTATTTGTATGGTGATGTGGCCAAACTGTGGGACCCAGAAGTCGGTACCGAGTTTGGGGCGTTACAAAATTACTGATTTGATTTTCAGTTTTAATTTGCTAATTTACAACAGGAAAATCATCAAATGTTATTGATCTTAATGTCTTGCTTCAGATAATGACTTGGATGCAGGGATAAAAAGTGTACCAGGAACTGAAAGTTTTCTCCGACGACGTGATCTGTCGAGCTTCTGCCGTGCCAAAGACATTTCCAATCCTACTACTCAACTTGTCCTTAAGGAGGCTCGACAGATTCCTCGAGCCCGAGGTCTCATACTCAATACATTTGATGACTTGGACGCACTCGTACTCACTCATATGCGCGGTCTTTGTCCAAATATTTACTCTCTTTGCCCAATTCACACCATCCACAAGTCCGTGCTCAAAGTCGAGACGCCACCACCTGCTGCAACCGCAACTTCTAACAGTCTTTGGGCAGAGGAAAGGAGCTGCCTCTCATGGCTCGACACACAATCAGCAAAATCCGTCATCTTTGTAAGCATAGGAAGTCAAGCAACCATGACGTTGGACCAGCTCATGGAAATTTGGCACGGTTTGGTTAATAGTGGGAAGCCGTTCTTGTGGGTGAGACGTCCTGGTTCAGTAAACGGAGACTATGAAGAGTCACGTATTCCGGTGGAACTCTTGGAGGCTACAAAAGAGAGGGGTTGGATTGTTGGCTGGGCACCACAAGAAGAGGTGCTGGCCCATCCTGCGATTGGTGGGTTTTTCACTCACAGCGGATGGAACTTGACTCTAGAGAGTATTGTTGAAGGGGTGCCAATGATTTGTTGGCCGTACTTTGTCGACCAACAAGTGAACAGTAGATTTGTAAGCGAAGTGTGGAGAATTGGATTGGACATGAAAGATTCCTGTGATAGAGCCATAGTCGAGAAGATGGTAAGAGATCTTTTAGATTTGAAGAGAGATGAATTTACCAAGTTTGCCGATACGCTACTAAAACTGGCTGCACAGAGTGTTACTCCAGGTGGGTCTTCGACAAGTAATTTGGTACGTTTAGTTGAGGATATAAGATCGATGAGCCTGCAAGCAAAATGTGTCCAAAGCTTGTAGGTTGTTTGGCCTGAATTAAAACACCTCTTACAAATATCCATGAAAATTTGTGGTGGTTTTTTATCTTCTTCATGTAGAAGTACATGATCAAATCGTTGGCTCAGCTTTTTGGTAGCAAACTGCGAGAAGCCGAATTGATTTCCTAGAAAAAGTATTATTTTGTGGAATCGCACACAAAAAGTATATATAATACTCCATCCGTCTGTATAATTGTTTCTAATTGATAAAATGCACATGAATTAAAAAAATATAATTAATGATATTGATGGGATCCTCCCAAATACCCATTCCACGTGTCTTCCACGACAGCCCTAGTAGGTCCCAACCTACTAGGCGACCAAGACAGCCCGACCCTCGGGGTAGCCGAGCATATCAACCGAGGACGCTGTCGAGGACTCATGACGAGGTTCCTAACTAAAGCTTACTGCCGAGGTTACCATCCGAGCTTAACCGTGGCACATCTCCACCAGTATCCTCGACGACCTCGGCACATCTCCACAAGTGTCCTAGCCGAATCAGTGCAATAACCTTGACTTTCAGAATATATATCCTCGGAACGAAGTCAACATCAAGTATTTAATGCTTACGGCGTGTCAGCGCGTTCCCTGGAAGAAGCAAGACATTCCCACTAAGAGAAGAGATTTCTTCTCAACCAAGCAACAGTAGCATTTATGGCTTCTCCTCATTTCCAAGACGGAAACTTCTATTCTATCCCTGCAGACTGACAGAGGAATGGGTTCTCCAATAATCACCAACTCCCCCAGGACCAGGTGACTTACTTCTCACCTTTCAACACGTCATCTCTGGCTATGAAAGGAAAGGTATTACTTCATTAAAGACCACACTGCATTTACTCCCAAGAACAAACCAAAATACTGGAGAATCACATTTATTGCTAGCACTAAACACTCCCATATTTACTTCCTATGAATGAACAGTTAGCATTTAACACAAAACTGCCCATACATTTATTGAGATACTGATTCTCACACCAGAGGGTGCTAGTCGGGTAAACCCCCGACATCCTTGACGGTGCTTTCATTGTGTTACAGCCAGGAACTCCTTTCACTTACGACGGTTTGGTCCCGACAGGAGACGCCTTTTGAGAGCCGGGGCATCCTGACCAGAAGCTAGCTACACACGTGGATCTGAAGTGGTCACGAATATCTTTTTGGCGTGATCAGGTATGATGTAATTCTTTGAGATGCATTATATTTTTGATATATTTTTTAATTAATAAAATTTTATATCTTAAAATATAAGTAAAATATGTAAAATTTTGATTTGATTTAGACACATGTTAATTTTTAAAAATAAAAAATTAATTTTTTGCCTAAAATGGAGGGAGTATTAAATGAACCTTTAAAGTATATTAGGAAGAATATTAGAGAATATATAGATCAAAAGTTTTAAAAATATTAGTTAAAATATCCTAAAATAAAAAGTAACAACATTTATTGGGGACAAAATAAGTACTAATATGCATATGTGATTATACGATACAACTAAATGAAATGTTTCCGAGCAGATCAATATACTCCACTTTGAGAGTATAGCACCAACTATATTGACCATTATACATACATATATATATATATATATATATATATATATATATATGGTTAATGACACTACAAGTCCCTCGGATATGGACTTTTTCAACACTAGTCCTTAACAATTTTTTTTTTAAATTTCAGTCCCTAGAGTATAAAAAAGTCACGCGGCTAGTCCTTTTGATGGATGTCATTAGTAAAATTCTGTTAAGTGACCCATGTGTGTTGCACATACCATTTTCCAAGGATATTATGGAAAATTTCTAGAGGGGCCCAAACTCTTGATCTAATGACTCACTCTCGATTTCATAACAGCCTAGGTTTCAAGGGATGCTACCAGCAACATTATCCGTGCACTTCCTCCGGCCGTCTTCTTCGTTCATCTTCTTCGATGCCGTCGTCTCCTACCAATACGAAGGACAACCCCTTCCCTTGCCGTCGTCAAATCAAAACCTCCATCAGCCTTGTGCTGCACAGCAAAACACCAGCACTAAAAGGATTGCCGGAGATCTGGAATTTTAAAGGAAATTAAAAATCTTCAGTTATGGTTTCTTTTTCTCTTTGTGATCATCAATGGAGTAATATATCTGAGTTTGGGGTTTGAATTTATGCTTCTTTCTTTTGAAATATGAGTTTAAGATCTGGAATTTTCAAGTGGATCTCGACGGCAACTGCTCCAAGCCTCTTCGTGAGTTTGTCAAATCGGACCGGATGACAACACCAGATTCTCGCAATGCGAGTTCCAATTTCAGAACCCTAGAATGGAACTTCCTCAAAATTCGATAAATCTTTTCGACATCAGGACCAAACTCATCGTAAGGTTGATTATTCGTATAACTTTCAGTCATTCTTTCAAGTCGGATAAGTTCCAACCCTGTTTTGTGTTCTTTTTTATTGTTGGGAATTTGGTCTCTAGTAGAAGTGGGTCGATGAGTTTGGTTGAATTTGATTGGGTTTCGAGCTGCACCATTCTGAGAGCTACTAGTGGCCATAAATGAAAAAAACTCTAGCATGAGTTTTGTGCTAAATTTTAAATGAAAAAAAAAACTAATACACCACCAGAAATCACGAACTTAATTAAATTAGCAACCCCCTTGTAATTCAATCTCTCTCCTCCTTTTTCCCACCCAACTACCACCAGAAAACACCATGAAATAACCAAAATTACTGGCGATCGATTGAATCACTTCTAGGGTTATCTCTGTGCGTTTGTGTGTCTGCACTCAATCTCCCTTTGATTGGAAACGCTGTAACGAGAGAAAGTTTGATGACATCACCTGTTCTTGCAAAGTCAGAGACGGGAAAGTGATGGTAATGAAGTTTGTAGATGCTGGTCGGAACTGTCGCCGGGGTGGGGGAAGACAGACGGGAAAATGATGGTTTGATTATTTAAGTTTTTTATTTGACTAATTAGAGTAATAATTACTAATCATAATTAAATTAATATTAAGATTAAATATCATAATTACATTAAGATAAAAGATAACAAATTAATGTTTTTAATTAGATTAATGTTTTTCTTTTTCTTTTTTTAAAAGTCTTGAACATGAAATTTCATAAATGCACTTTACCAAAGTTACGTGATAGGCACATGACAGACTTAACTGTACATGACTAATCTCCGAGGTAAATAGACACTAGAAGTGGGATATCTTGTAAGGAAGTTTTTCTGCAATTACAAAAGATTGAAATTGAAACTTCTAAATATAAGCGACCAAAGTATGTTCCACTTCAGCAAACTCTTGTTCGTTTTTGAAGAAAATATTTTTCTGTTGTATTAGATACTATCATTAAAATTTGCATTCTGATTAAATGATATAACTAAATAGAATTTTTTTGGAGTAGATAAATATACTCCATTTCAGTGCCTACCATCAACTACATTGGTCATTTTGAAGAAAATATTCAATGGTTCTACACTAATCAATAACTGATGTAGTAGTTAAGCACCAGTAAATTTTTTTATCATTTTGAGGGAAATGGTAAGAAATCATAAAACCTGTTCATTTTTAAAAAGTAGACCAGTTTACTCAAATAGTAACTTCTTCTCGATGTTTGACCACTAAATATTTTCTTGACCAATTTGTGACAATCTATCGTGAACTCTACTACGAATTTTGACAAATAATACGATGCCTCAGTTTTCTTGTGCTATTTGGTATGATTCATATTTTTTAAATTTACTATTTTTATTTTACATTTTCATCGTTGTACCATTTCACTATTTTTCTCACAATTTTCTTCTAATTATTACAACATGAAGAGCAAATGTAACTAGTCCAAACCAGTGACGCCCCGACCCGGATTCTAATACGAAATCCCAAGGTCGACACGCCAAAACAACAAACAAGCAATAACAACAAATAGTAAAAGCACGTGGCGCAGCAATCCGTACTTACAACAAAACCGTATTAATAAAAACTCATAAAATAAAACCAGTCATCGGCGATATTACAGCCGGAACCCAACTAATAAAACACAAGTATAAGATTTTGGGAAAAAACAATTAATACCAACAACTACCTCGGCCACAACATGCCACAACAACTGAACATAAACCACAAGCTACAACATGTTTGGAAAAATTAAACTGAGTTAAAGATACCACAGAGTGCACAAGCTCGACATACACACGTCGGCTACCAAAAGAATAATAAGTACAACAATGTAACAACAATACCCAAAGTAAATTTAGTCTACATGAGTTTACATAATCATTCGTCCTCACCAAAATAATTACTATCATAAAGTACAAGCTCCAAGTATTACAAAGCAAAAGACCACCTGCGAGCTAAACGTGAACACTATCCGATCTCATCGTGAACTCCCTAGCTGGCTCGGATCTAAGGAAAAACATATAACAACAAACGGGATGAGTGGAAACTCAATAAGTTACTAAATGCAACTATATATCATGACATAATGCTCAAGTGATAAATATAACATGGTAATAACATTTATATATCGTAACTAAACATGTAATATCATCATTGATATACAATTCACATAAGTCACACGTAGCACTTTGATGTCTACATAAGTACTCGTAACTAAACTATATAATAAAATTTTTTTTTTAAAACAGGCGGCACCCTGCAAGATTTTATTAGAAAAAAAAAAGGAGTACAAACTAGAGGGGGACAACCAGCCTGACCCTTATAAATGGGAGGATGGGGAGCCAAACCTCTGGAAAAAAATGACATAAAGCCTACAAACAAATAGCTATTTCCGAAATGTATAGAGACCAATGGCATCCATATCTAGGCATCGACGAACCTCACGAGGCAACCTTCTCTAGAATCATAAACAATAAATCCCTGATGAGCATGAGCCCCTGCTGCAAGACTATCTGCCACTTGATTACATTCCCGAAAAACATGAGTCAAAGAATACCCCAACAAAAGTTGACGACACTCTCTAAGCTCATACATGTAAAGCCACGGATCGACATGACTACTGTCAAGAAACTGAATAGCTGCTCTGGAATCTGTTTCCACTCGCACCTCAAGCAATGCTAAAGATCGACATAACCTTAAGCCCTCACGAAGAGCCATAATCTCAGCAAACATGTTCGTGCCTGGCCCATAAAAAGAAGAGAAAGCACTAATAATATTTCCATTGGATCCTCGAATAATACCACCTCCTGTAGCAATTCCATTAATCGAAGAACCATCAGTATTAAGCTTATAATATCCCAGATCAGAAACCAACCAACGAACCCACTGACCGCGTTTGAGACGAGGACGTACAATGGGTAAGTTTAAACATTGAAGACCAACAATCTCCCTAGAGTACAAATTAGTTTTCGAACAAAAACATGCAAGAGATCTGTCAGATTTATATGAACCTTTCGAAGAATGATATCAGAGCGCATACCATAACCTTCAAAATTGGATTGACAACGAGCACGCCAAATCTCCCAACAAACAAACAAAGCAATCCCTATGGAACATGCTCCCAGTTGCGAGCGGACAGAAGACCGATTGAGCCACACTTCAGCTAGGTGCTGCATGAAAACATAGCTATAAACTTTATTCAAAGGAGCTGCCAGAGTAGTCCAGATATCCCTCGCAATTTCTGAGTGGAAAAATAAATGTTCAATGCTCTCCACCTGAGGATCAACAGCACATCACACACATTTGGAAGCTAATGGAATACGATGACTTTGTAGTTGAGAATCCACCGGCTTACCATTAAACATAAGACGCCAAAAAAACCGCTAACTTTCTTGGGGAGCCACGGTTGCCAAATTTTTTTAGCCCATGTGAGACGCTGAGCTAGTGGACGTAACATATTCCAGTAAGCTTTAACCTCGAAATTTCTAAATTTAGAAAGAGAGCATACCAACCGATCTGGAGTATGAGGTAGAATCTGAACCCTTTGGACTAACGCCTGATGATCCGGAGGAAAAAGAAATAAAAGCGAATTAAGCACTGGCCAAGCTTCTTGAACTGTTAAGCAGGGCATCCACAGGCAAAGGGCCATTAAGAACTACACCGCACCAGTTAGTTGTCCAGAATGAAACCAATCCATCACCAATAACCCACCAAAGCTGCGAGACATTTGGCATGTGCACCATATAATAGATTTCCACATTCGAGATGCAGCTAAAGGAGTCCTAAAACCATGATCCGTGCCATATTTGCTGCGCACAAATTTTGACCAAAGACTATCGCCAGCTAAAGCACTCCACGCTAGCTTAGCATGCAAAGAATCCATAACTGAGAGTAAAGATCGAACACCCAAGCCACCCTCATCCAGGGGACGACAAACATGCCGCCATGAAATCCAATGATGTCTAGGCTCACCATTAGAGCTCCATAAAAAAGCTGCCATGTAGCATTCAAGACGGCGTAGAACTACCTTCGGGACTCTAAGAACTGCTAGAGAATATATGGGAATGCTTGCCAAAACTGACTGCAAAAGAGTAATCTTTCCCCCAAAAGATAAGAGACGAGCTTTCCACCCAGAAATTTTCCTCCGCATTCTAGCCTCCAACTCCTCAAAGTACCTCTGATTCGTGCGACCAGTGAAAAGAGGGATACCAAGGTATTTCAAAGGAAAAGCCTGGCGCAAACAACTAGACCATTCAGCAATGAGACCAGCCCTTCGCCTAGAGCAGGATGAAGATACCAAGAAACAGCTCTTCGAAGATTAATAAGCTGACCTGAACTATTTTCATACTTTGTTAAAATCCTCCGAATCTGCTGAATGGCCCGTTTGCTACCATTGCAGAAAAGTAGCATGTCATCGGCATATAATAAATGTGTAACTATGACACCACGACCATGACAATATGGCAAGAAGTTCCCTTGATCGAAATTAGTTTTAATATAGCGGGATAAAATTTCTTCCGCCAAAATAAATAACAAAGGAGAGAGGGGGACTCCTTGACGAACTCCACGAGAAGATTGGAAGAAACCAAAGCTTTCATCGTTAACACGAAAGGAATACCAAATAGAGTTAAGAGTTCGTAGAATGAGATTACAAATACCTTCACCAAACCCAAAAGCCCTCAAAGCCTTGATCAGAAAATCCCATTCCAAACGATCATATGCCTTATACATGTCCAACTTAAATATCACATTACTACCCCGCACATTTTTATCAAGCCGATGAACCATTTCCTGGGCTAACATTACATTTTCTTGAATTGTACGACCGAGAACAAAACCTGACTGTTCTAAGGAAATGACTTTAGTGAGAATAGCCGCAAGTCGAGTAGCAAGGATCCGAGAAATGATTTTACTTGTAAAATTACACAGGCTTATAGGTCTTAAATCCCCCAACCCCTCTGGCCGAGCAACCTTAGGCAAAAGAATCATTGTCGTGGACATAATACTCTTGGGTAAAACGGCCCCTCTGAAAAATCCTGAATCGCAGCAACAACATCCTGCTGAATAATCCCCCAGCAACCTTGGAAAAAATGGCCTGTGAACCCATTTGGTCCGGGAGCACTATTAGGATTCAACCCTTTAACGGCTTACCAAATCTCATCCACCATATGAAGCTTTTGCAAATCCTCATTATCTTGGGGACATAAACAGCTAGATATCCCCTCAAAAAGGCTGTCATCCACCGTGTGCGCCACTGTGGAAAACAAGGAAGAAAAATATTGTACATCCATATTCCCTATAATCGCATTATCAGCGAACCATTCACCCGTCGGGAGGTGTAGACGCACAGCATTAATAGCAGCCCGTTCCTTAATACTTACATGGAAAAAAGCCGAATTCTGATCCCCATCCGTAAGCCAAAGTTGTCAGGATTTATTGTGAAGGAGTTCCGCATCCCAGCGAACTAATCTTCCCAACTCCCGATTGACTGCATCTACACGAGTCACCACTGAATCTGACCAACCTTGCTGTAACTGCAAGTCCAAACGCAAGAGCTCATCTTGATATTACGCTATTTGTTGATGCACATTACTAAAAACATTCCAATTCCAACCCTTCAATTCCTTTCTAAGCAACTGAAGTTTCCGACCTAAGACACTTAAAGGGGAACCATGCACAGGTCGAAACCACTGCGTTCGAACAAAGTCAAGAAATCCCTGATGATCCAACCACATACACTGAAATTTGAAAGAGCCTTTAAATTTCTTAAAGATTGGGAACTCAATAATAAGAGGGGAATGATCAGAGCACACTCTACTCAAGTGACGAACTTTTACCGGACTATACGTAGCCATATATAAACCATTCACAAGAACACGATCAAGACGCTGCCATATACGATCTCCATCATCCTGATTGTTACTCCATGTATAAAGACTGCCCTCAAAGCCCACATCAACTAAACCACTCAAACTCATAAATTGATTAAAGTCACTCATACTCAGAAAATCACAGCCAACCCCTCCAAGCTTTTTAGAGGGCTGAGAAATAACATTGAAATCACCACCAACAACCCAAGGATCAACAAATTGCTGCGAAAGCTGAAATAAATCTTGCCACAAACTTTGTCGCTCTATACGAGTACATTTAGCATAAATGAAAGAAGCAATCAGATTAAAATCATCACCAACCCGAATACGGACCGAAATTTGTTGCATCGAGGCTACAACTAGTGTAACATCCATAGACTTATCCCATAAAATCCAGATATGAGTATTAACCGGGTTACAATGCAAATTATTCGCAAATTTCAAATGTCTAGCAAAATGTTTTAATCTATCCCCCGAGAGTTTGGGCTCCAAAATTACACAGAGAAACACCTTATTCTGTTCTTTAAGAAGTTTAAGATACTCTATAGTATCATCATTACCTACCCCACGAGCATTCCAAAGAAGGACCGCCATAAAACACCAGTATAAAAGAGAAGGAATAAGGCCATTAGGCTTGTACCTTGGCTGCCGCACGAGTAAGTCGTTTATTACGACCAACAAATAATTGTTTTTGTTTTTTCTTGCAATACACCTTAAAGGATTTGATACTAACTTCCAAATGAGGATGATCCCGTAAATCATCTAAAGATGCCGACCTTGTAAGTTTGATTTTTGATGGCCCCCTCATTTGGTCGCACGAAACCGTTCTGGTAAGAACATTCAATAAATGCCCATTACCATCATTCTTTCCCAGCGTAGCTCCTTCCGCATCCAAGTCCTCCAAAGCAGCAAATGCATTCTGAGTTAAAATGGGATCAGGACTGCGATGCACAGAAACCCTCAGCTGATCATCCACCGAATGACCATTAAGCTCCATTGCAACAATACCATCAACCTTATCCTTAGCTTCGTGTGAAACTTCAATCACATGTTGAGCATGTTGGCCAGCCATATCTATAACATGGTGAACAGTTGAGTTCAGATTTGCAAGATGGCCATCATCAACCACGTCAATTACTTCATCCCCCTGAACCTTGCCCAACTCATCTTTGGTAGTTGAAGGACCACCGAAATCAACTTCCGGCGCAACCTGTTTGGGCTCCCATCGTTATGTCGTATTCTTGTGCACTGTATCCATAATGGTCACCTTTTTTGGCTTCAGTTACTCAGCCACATCCTCCACCCTTATATCATCATGTTCCTCTATTATGTCATTAGACTCATGAGCCTTAACGTGAGGCCGTTAAAAATCCCCTTTCGTCTTCTTACGACATTCCATCGTAACATGACCAAGCAGACCACATGAAGAACAATAAGCAGTGTTCCCTTCGAACTCTAGGTTTTGCCAAAATCCATTCTCTTTTGATGTTCCAATCCATATCCGAGAGGGTAAAGGTTTTGACACATCAATTTCTAAACAAACCCGTGCATACATAGGATGACTAAGTGCCAATGTCCTATCATCTGCCCGTAGAAATTGACCAATCAAATTCCCAATCCTTCGTAAGCTTGAAGGATTGAAGAGAGGAAGAGGGAGATGATGAAGACGAGCCCAAACCGCCACCATAGGATTATCTTTCTTAAAAGAAAAATTCGATGACTATCGAAATAATCGATACATGCAACTATTGATCATCCGTGATTCCTTTGATAGAGCCCTAACCAAATAGTCCTCATTAGCAAGGCGTATCATCACGTGCCGTGGATCCAACAAACCAACAATAAACTGGGCAGTAAGCATCCAATTCCTTGAAATATGATCTTGAATATGGTGAATAGGAGGTCTTCCCACTGAGAATTTCATGATCAAGGTAGTGGAAAATTGTTTTTCTAACATATCCATCTTAACCGGAGTAAAGAGACAACCCGGAGCATCCAGTATGGATATAGACGAACGAGGCGCTAATGGAACTTCCTTCAAGGCTGGGGACTTCGCAGGATTGATGCAAGTTACCGAAGGTTTATGACCTACAACCGCTGCATAACTCATAGTCAGTAAAACCTTAGTTACGGTCGTAGTGGCTGCCTCGAGAGAACCAGGATCAGTAGATAAGGAGGGATCCACCATCAAGGGAGAATTCGGCGGCATTGCCTGGCCGGCAAAGCCAAAAACCTAACACAAGAGAAGCAACGAAGAAACCTTTTTAAATTACTTCTACACAAAACACAAAACAAAACACAAACATAAAACAAAGGATATCGTTTCTCTTTGTCCATCTTTGCGTTGCTCTTGCAATACACAAAATAAAAAATAAGTGCCTCGATACCCGTGTACGTAGTATCGACGTCCCCGATTAATACCGTCGGGTTCAACTAGTAAACCAAAGTCATGCGTATTGTTACAACAATGGGGCTACTTCTCAACTGTAGCCAACAAAAGAAGGGTGTTTGAACTCCGGTACGACAACTTATAGCAATCACAAACATTAATTTGTAAAGACTATAGATCGTCCCACCTGACTCTATCAATGACGCCAGCTGGACTTACACAACGTACAAGTAGGTGTTCTTATTCATCTTATGAAAATAACCATCAAGTTCAAAAGTAGTGAACTTGACAAATAACAAGTAGGTTAGATTATTCTACCACCATTTATCATCTAACATATATTTGCAAGAATTTTAATCAATACATTAGAGCCATTTACAAGTCTCTATTTTAACAGTACTACAAATACGGAGGACTAAAATCTCAGTCAAACGAACTCTAAATCTCGTAGTAATTTAACATGTTGTTCGGGGGATTATAATCTTTCCTAAAATTGACTTCTTAGAGTCATTACTAAAGTTCACAAAATTAGGGCATAAATGCTATATGCAAAATTACCTCATTTCAAGTTTCAAGTTCTCTATTTATTCAAACCCTAAGGTTAATGTTTAAACACTAGCACATCCAACATCATGCAACCCAACTAAATAGCACAAATAGGATTTATTCATCTCAACATAGCAATTTACACATGAGAATAACATCTATATCAAGTCATACATGTTGATTGATGATTTAACATACATTAAAGCTTAAAGCATACAAAATGAGGGTTTAGTAACTTACTTGAAATCGACAAATAAACTAATCAAAGATGAAATCAAAGCCTTCAAAGATGCTCTCCTAGTTCATAACAACACAATGGTGGTCTTGGATCAAAGATTGGTTGGTTGGATCTTGGTGGATTTAAACACACACACTAAACTCACCTTTTCTCCACATACTCACTCTCAAGCAACAATGGAGGAAGGAGATGAAAATGGGGGTGTTTAGTGGTCTCTCTAGGGTCTAAGGGGAGTCATAAAGCTGGTTAAAAGGGCTTTTGGTCAGCCTAGGTTGACTCAAGGGTTTTAAGTTCAAAAGTCCACAAAACACAAAAATACCAAAAATGGCTACAGGGGGCGCGCTAGGGTGAGCTAGATGGCGCGCTAACGCACGACGCGGCCTGTTTTCAAATTTTCTAACATTCTGGAATTTGGAAGACAGAGCGCGCTATAGTGGGTCCTGGGCTCACTGGTGTGCAACCTGGGAGGGAAAAAATGTCCAAAAAAGTATTCTAAGTCTACCCAAACACTCCTAACATGATTCTAATCTCCAACAATGTTTAAAACACCTCAAAAACTCATCCAAGACATATTCAAAACAACTTACTACAACAATGTAATAACACAACAATCAATTACTATGATTTTATAACAATTTATAAAAACTACAATGATATAAATAATGCAAGAATCATTAAGAGATAGATAGTTATTCCATGAAGTATGCACATTAAGCATATGAGGGTCCAGGGTATTACAAAACCTATAACTCATATTTTGAAAATTACTTCTAATAAAATAAAATAAAAATAACAAACAGAAGTGAAATAGCACATCCAAACCAAAGAATAATGTGTATTGGGTAGAAATGACTTGGACACGCCTTCCGGCGTCGTGATCTTCCAAGCTTTGGACAACAACGATTCAGGTTTAGGTCAGATGTCATTTTTCTAACTTGCTCCTAGTCAATAGCTACTTAACTCCTAATTCGCTGCTACACGCTAAATTAAAACTCCTACTTCTACTCATTCGTATAAAACACAAGTTCTTAGTCTTGCCTAACCCCAAACAGACTGGACACTTTCTAATTAAGTCTAAATTAAATAAACAAAATTAAAATACCATTCAACCAACTCTTTTATTTTCTTAACAAAAAAGGGAAAAATGGTTCAATAATATAATAAAAAAATAAGAATAAACAAATCATACTAGGGTAAACAATAAATAATACGATCAAGTGTAATATGGTAATTATAAATATATATGGGTTGGACGGGTCAGGTTATGAACGGCTCGAATGTGAACCCAACCCCGCTCCGAGTTTGTAAAATTACTTACTAAACCCGCTTCTAAATCCATTGAGTTTTTTAAATTGCTTACTAACTGGTTCAGATATTTTGGGCCAAAATATAAAAAATTTCAAAGTATCCACCCAATCCTATAATGGAACCTAAAATAAAATATTTTTCACCTGGACTCACAATTTTACTAATTATCTCAGTTTGGCCCTTTTTTGTGAATGGGCATTAAAAACTTTAATAGATTTTTTGTGATGGGCGTTAGAAACTTTAATAGATGTTAATATGTGCATGGCACATGAGGGACTTTTTAGTCATTTCAAACGTGGGACCCACCAAGGCATTAATTGAACTCAATTACACGGTGGCACCTCCAAGGACTGACAATGCCTCCCACCACCACCATCATCATCCCTTTCATCATCTTGCTCAAACTCATCCTCCATATACTTTCCTCAACATTTCGACACGGCGACGCTTCTAAATTGATCAAACCCAGAGCACCTCATCAATGGTTGTCTTGAAGGTATGTGCCTTCATGTTATATGCGTCCCAAATCTAAAATAACAAGTAACCAACACACACACAAAGTTTAGTAAGCCTCATCTGCATAAATTATTGTAATCCTAAAAAGATATTTGACTTTCAAGCGCTTGACTCTTGAGCAGAGCGGAGGGTAGTCACAAGAAGTACAAGGATGTGGAAAAAGAGGAGAATACCTTCAGCTCTTTCATATCTGCGATCACACCTAAATTCCCATCAATTCCAGTTCAAACATTTTCCCCATTTGCATGTTGTAGAAAAAAGAAATGCAGGAAGTTAAATCAAATTGTCGGAAAGAAAAACATGAGGATGAAAATTTGCTTGCCTTGCCCTGAAGAGCTGTCATAGTTCTAATGACATTGACTCCATAATTTTGTGCCAGCGTCCGTGGTATAGCCTCAAATGATATTGCTGCGGCTTCATAGGGCCACTATTTCAACCAGATCAAGAATTAGACAATAAAAACTTGCCCATTGTCCTTGTGATGCCAAAACTATTAATCATAAATGACAAGAAAAATGAAATCTGATAGGCGAAGTCATACTAACCTTTTTAATGCCTTCAATCGATGAACTGGGACCACCCAATAATCTGGGATGTCGGGGTATTGAGGGACCACCCAGTTCAATTCCCAGCCATTTTCATGAAAAAAGTAAGGTATTAATCCCTTGGCCCAGATCTCTGTCAAACTTTGTGAAGTCCGGATTGGGTCTTTCTATCCTTCTTCAAAGACGAATTGACTTTTTCGGGATCTTCAATTGATGAACTAAGCGATGATCTCATTTCTTAATTAAAAGAAGATCAGCTTGGCTATCCCATTGACATCGAAATCTTCTAGATCCCCTTGACTGATTTTAGAGATTTTGACTTGGCAGCTAAAGACTACTTTTTTCATCCCTTTCCTTAGAAGAAGTCATTGTCCCTTATCTGCCATGGTGAAATGACGAAAATGTCCGCACACGGAAGACACATGCACTTTAGAGTTTTGTAATGGACGTCGGGCTTAAGGGGCTAAGTGGGATAATTAGTAACATTGTGAGTCCTTGTGAGAAATATTTTATTTTAGGTAACATTATGTGATTGGGTGGATACTTTGGGTTTTTAATTTTTTTTAATTTTATATTTTGGCTGATATTTTGCAAACATATCCAAGTTATGCCGTTCTGATGATTTATCCGACCCAACCTTCCACCTCTACCAGTTATAGAGCCCGTGCTCCGCACGCATTTAATTTGATTTTGAGATTAATTAATACATTTTTAAAATATTTAAAAAAATTATCATTATTGAATATATGCGTTTGTTGAGTTAATGTCTGACAAAAGTTAAGTGTTGCCAATATATGCAAATTGGTGGTCGTTTATTATATTATATTTTCGTTTCAGAATAAATATTTTTTATTGGTGGTCAATATATGTATTTTTGTTTCTATACATTTTTTTTATTTTGTAAGTTTCCTTTAATGATATCAATTGTTGTGTTTCTTTTTTTTTTTTTTCATCTTGCACTTAAGAAAGATATTTTAGACATATATTTGAAGAATTTTTACAAAATTGAAAATAAATATTTACTTTGGGACATATTGAAGAAATAATTTTTCTGAACAAAGGAGAATTGTTTAAAGATTGAATATAATTATATTTCTTAAAATAATTTTTAAAGATCATTCAACTATTAGAAAAATCTTAGTTGAATACTATATTTACATATTTTTTGTACACTATCAGTGTGAAAAAGAAATTTACAAATAAATATAGAAAAAAGAGCATCAATTTTGAATGAAATGATTTAAAAATTTGTTGATATGTATCACATATATAGACACTATTTTAGAACATCTTAAATAGGAATATGAGACCCATAATTTGACATGGAAAGAGTAACATTTATAAAAATAAAAATTGGTTTATATTATAAATTAATTTATAGAATAATTTAATTTTTTAAAAAATCTTTACATATAATATAATTGGTTGAGTTGGTTTAAGGTGTATATTCATATTTAAAAGGGTTTAAATCTTAAAATTAAAATAAATTTTTACTTTGGGAAATATTGAAGAAATAATTTTTTTTGAACAAAGGAGAATTGTTTAAGGATTGAATATAATTATATTTCTTAAAATAATTTTTAAAGGTCATTCAATGATTAAAAATTGTTTAGTTGGATACTATATTTACATATTTTTTGATACACTATCAATGTGAAAAAGAAATTTACACATATATAAAAAAAAAAAAGCATCAATTTTGAATGAAATGATTTAAAAATTTTGTTTATATGTATCACATATTATAGGTATTATTTTAGGACGTATTAAATAAGTATGAGACCCATAATTTAACGTAACATTTATAAAAATAAAAATTACTTTATATTATAAATTAATTTATAGATTAATACATTTTTTAAAATCTGTACATATAAGTAGTATAATTGATTAAAATAATTTAAGATGTATAATCATATTTAATAGGGTGTGGTTTCAAACTTGGAGGCATTCATCTTCATCACACATCTTTCAAAAATCAGCGGATAGAAGTTTGCAAAGAGAAGTTTGAATGAGGGTGGTTCATCGTATTGTAATTTTGACCGTTTGATTAGTGGACATTGAAAACATGATCACCACACAACCTGGGAGCTTACACCTAGTGTGTTAAATCAGTTTGGAAAAAGTTCAATCCCGTTGGTGGAATTCTACATTGAGAAATTTATTTTCAATTTGCAAGGAGCCGTAAACTGCCTTTGCTGCCTAAGTGCCACCAACATCAACCAACAATTAACCGACACCTAAGATACCTGAGATCGTGGACTAGTTAGTACCTAGAAGGTGTTTGTGAAAATGCTTGAAAAACTATACTATACAAATATATCGGGAAGCATTCTTTTGTTAAAATTTTCTTACCAGGAAGCTTGTTCATTTCCTTGTGGGTGTCTCTAGAGCGAATCGCCAGGTAATTAGTAACACATTTTCATTGTAATGTTGGTCTGCAACATCATTGGTCCTCACAAAAGTCTTACCCTCTCCAAAATACAATTAGGTGCATTTATTGGATTATTGCAGGGTTACCTGGTGATCCCGTTCAAATCGATTACCAGCAATCTGCAGGACCTCCCGAGGTACTTCCTCACTTCAAAATTGTCTTTCTTTTTTTCATCTTTATTTTTCTTTCTCTGTTTGGCTGGATATTATCAACAGTATATATCCATCCATCCATCGATTTGTTGACTGGTTTAGAACCAAACTGAAACTCCTCCACTCCAATGGATCCTTTACAGGAACTTCCTCCTCATGTACTCATCTTTCCTATACCACTTCAAGGCCCTGTTAACTCCACGCTCAAGCTTGCTGAGCTTTTCTGTCTCTCTGGTTTCCACGTCACCTTCCTAGTCACTGATCATATCCACAGCCGTTTCGTTCATCATACCAACATCAACTCATGATTCAATCGCTATCCGGGATTACAACTGCAAACCGTTTCCAATGGCCTTCCAGAAGATCACCCTTGTTCGGCACACGATTCATGGATGTGTTTTATTCTCTTAAAACCATAACCAATCTTCTCCTCAAAGATCTTTTGACTTCAGGGAAGCTGAGTTCAAATTTATATCCCATTGGCCCATTTCACACCCACCTCAAACCCAAACTCACATCCTTAATAATGTCTTCATCACCGTCTGACCATCTTCGAACAGCCGATCGGAAGAAGATGGAACCTGTATGGCGTGGCTCGACTTGCAACCACCCAGTTACATCTGTCCTTTATGTTAGCTTTGTTAGTACGGGTACATTGATGAAGGAACATCACATGGAGTTGTGCCATGGACTGGTGAATAGTGGGACCTGGTTCTTGTGGGTCATACGGCAGGACTCTGTCCTCGGCGGGAAGGTCCCGGAGAGTGATATACCAGCAAGCGGGATTCAACATTGGAGAGTGTAATTGAGGGAGTGCCAATGATTTGTTGGCCATATTTTTTGGATCAACCATCTCAGAATTAATTGGTTTGTTTGAGGTGTGACCGCAACATGCCCCCTCATGTGTTGCCGCCCTAACAATAAACAGCATCAAACAGCCTGACTGGTTATTAATATTTGATATATCGCTCTTGAAAACACAAAATTAAAATTAAACTTTGACTTAAATCTTGCATGTTGTTTAGCACCAAAAAAGTGGGAGCAAAGGAAAAGAAATGACGAGTATATGGAACGGATTTCTGAGTTTGTACCCAGAAGCTGTTTTGGAAATGTTTGAATTAATTCCGACGAAGAACAATTATAGAGTATTTGTTTTCACTTAACTTTATTGCCTTGAAGCTTTTCCTAACGCCATTTGTGATACAGTTTATGTCGCGACTGGCGGTGGCATATCTTCATTGTAATGTTAGCCTTTTATGCTCCCCAAAATCATTGGGTCCTTGTAAATGTCTTACACTCTTACTGTCTCCAAAATTTATTGAGCTTGGCATCAATGAACATGTATATACTCAGCATTTGATGATTGCCGGGTTCCGTACTGATCTGTTCAACGGTTAGCATTTTACAAGGTCAAGCTATTTCCTCTTTTCTAAATTATGTTCTTGTTCAACTCAATTACTACTTTATGAATCGTGTTATAGACAAGCCGAGCTCGATCCATGAGGCCCAGTTTAAAAACTACAATCAATCATGAAATTGTAAGTAGTTTGTGTATATTTTGTGATTATTGAGCTTATTCGAGTTTTTTAATTCAAATCAAGGTAAGTAGAGTTCTAAGCAGGTGAGGTCGAACCACATGGGTTCGTTCATTAGACAGCCCTTATTAAATAATGTACCAAATTAATTCTCCTTGCTTGTGCTAGCTTCCCTTCCCTTTCCATAGCATGTGGACCTCATATTAAGAGTGCAATACAGACCAATAGTTAATCTATATACTCTATCTTTCAGACAAAGAGTCCACTACTATTTTGGGATGTTTCAATTAAAAAGTTCATTTTCAAAAAAATTATGCTTACAATTTTCATAATCTTTTATCTTTACTCTCCACTTGTGTTGTAATACTGACGGGTTAATCCACCATTTGTTATTCGTCTTTGGATTGATTCTATTCAATAACCGAGTGTTATTTAAAAAAAAAAAAGTTAAAAAATTTCATTTTGCAAAATGTACAACACTTTTTTTATTTGGCTCAACCAACATGCAGGATGACCTTCTCACCTTGCAATAGGCTAGGTGCCGAATCCCCCGCACACAAAATGTATCCTCCCTTAGCTATAATTATTAATAAATTGGATCTTAGTGCTTATAATTAAACTTACTTGGACAAGATACATGCTCCGTATAAGACAGCAAGATATTTGGGCAATTGCTGAACCTTTTTTTTTAAGCATCAAACTGTTGCTCTGTCAGAATTTTAGCCAAAGGATCTTGATGGATCAAGCAGCAGTCCCTCCCCATGTACTGATATTCCCTTTCCCGTTGCAGGGCCATGTGAATTCCATGCTGAAGCTAGCCGAACTTTTCTGCCTCGCAGGCCTTCAGGTTACCTTCCTGATCTCCTCCCAAACTCATACTCGCCTCTTTCGTTACACAAATGTTCAATCCCGTTTCAGTTCCTATCCCGCTTTCCAATTTAAGACCCTCCCTAATAGCCTTGATGAAGAAGGTTCATCTAACCAGGATACTTTCATTAGGTTGTATGATTCACTGCAAATAATAGGAAAACCATTTCTAAGAAAGTTGCTTGTGGAAAATAGAATGTCAACAGAAGATAGCTCACCTTTGACCTGTGTCATAGTAGATGGGATAATGGGCTCTGCACTTGATGCAATTGATGCTGGTGAAGTTACTGGAATTCCAATAATTTACTTCCGAACTGTCAGTGCTTGCTCCTTTTGGTCTTACTTCTGCATCCCCCAACTAATTCAAGCAGGCGAGATTCCTTTCATCGGTATGTTGTTTACTTTTCTATTATCATTATTTTGTTATAGCATAAAGGTTATGTTATCAACTGGCAATGTTAGGAACCTTATAGCCTAGTCCCAAATGTTAATAATGTTGGTCCAGGTTCAGTATTTTTACACGAGGATTATGCCTTCAATAATTGCTTTATATAGTATTTTCTACTTAAGTGGAGTTGTAGTTGTCTCCAATTTGTATATTACGATCTTCTTATTTCTTCTACCTGGTTAAAATAAAATTAAATTAAATTAAAATTGTAGGTAAAGACATGGATGAATCAATAGTGAATGTAACAGGCATGGAAGGTTTTCTTAGGTGTCGTGATCTCCCAAGTTTTTGCCGTGTTTCTGACTTGAGTGGTCATGGTTTCCAAGTTTTATTAGATGAAACTCGGCAGGCCACTCATGCCCATGGGCTTATACTAAACACATTTGATGATCTGGAAGGACCTATACTATCTCACATATGTACTCGGTGTCCAAACCTCTATACAATCGGACCACTCCATGCTCATTTGAAGACTAGACTTGCATCAAATGCCACTGCAACATTGATAACGTCAAACAGTTTATGGGAAGAGGATAAGAGCTGCATCGGCTGGCTCAATGAGCAGCCATTAAAATCTGTTGTTTATGTGAGCTTTGGAAGCATTACAACATTGACTAGGGAACAAGTAATTGAATTTTGGTACGGGTTGGTTAATAGTGGGAAGCGATTCTTGTGGGTCATCCGACCTGATTCCATTGTGGGAAAGGATGGAGAGAGTCAGGTTCCAGCTGAGCTTGAGGAATGTACAAAGATAAGAGGGTTCATGGTGGGGTGGGCTCCACAGGAAGAAGTACTGGCCCACCCAGCCATTGGCGGGTTCCTAACCCACAGTGGATGGAACTCGACTCTTGAAAGTATAGTAGAGGGTGTGCCAATGTTGTGTTGGCCTTTCTTTGCCGATCAACAGGTGAATAGTAGGTTTGCGAGCGAGGTATGGAAGATTGGGTTAGACATGAAGGATACCTGTGATAGAGTCATTGTGGAGAAGATGGTCAAAGATGTGATGGAGGTTCGGAGGGATGAGTTCATAAGTTCAGCAGATCAGATGGCTAAGTTGGCTAGAAAATCTGTAGTTGAAGGTGGGTCCTCATATTGTAATTTGGACCGTCTTATCTTGGACATTAGGTTGATGTGTGTGGGATCTCAGTAGTGCTCTGTATTCATTGGAATTCATAGTTGTTTGTTTAACATATTATGAATATGAGTTTCTTCTACGGTGCAATCGATGGTTGTAATGTATAAACAGCATTAATATATACTATATAGTAGCTTTTCATTACTACTTATTAAGTTTATGTGAATGTTGCTTAACTAATTTATGTTTTAACAAGTTACTAATAAGATAGGTTTAAATAATATTTTGATTCCACAATTTGTCAATATCAACATTGCAATGGATTTCTCACCCCAAATGACAAACAATATCTCACAACAGCAACTCCAAACCCAATACCAATCATCCCCTTCTGATTCACTGTTGTCGTCCCAATTTATTGACACCCTGGGCATACTCAACCCAAAATCATATCATGGGTGGGTTCAATCCCGTTATCGAACTTTAGTTTTTCGGTCTTGCATTTGATCCCAATGCCAAATGACTAACGTGAATTATTATTATTATTATTATTATTAGTACTACTAGTAGTAGTGCCACTACTACTGTTCTGTTGCTACAACTACAACTACAACAATAACAAAAACTATTATTACAACTGATAGTTATTATGGTTTTATTTTTACTCAAAGTGTTCACGTTTGAAAAATCAAATAATTTAGAGATAATGAAGGGATATATGAATATCATTAAATTTGATCATTATTATATCATTAAATTTGATCATTATTACAAAACTATTTGAGCATAATTAATATGTTTATATCACATGTTGAGGGTAAAGTTATAAAGATTGTAGCTATATTTTTTGAAAAGTAGATTCTTTGAGTGGAACATCTCAAAATAAAATAATAACCTAAAACGGAGGGAGTAAAATAGTGATAGTGATGAGCTCTTTGGTTTTAGACTTTAGTTAGCGATTTAGGTAGTGGTGGGATTCGAGAATACTACTTACCCATCGGTCATTCTACCATGATAACATACAAGTCCTAAAAATTGATAGAGGAGAATTGGCTATTCCCAAGGTTCAGTACCCTAGTTTGAATTAAGATGACACATTCACGGAGTGATTTGTATTGGTTTAATTGCATTTCTAGTTCAATCAAAGAATTGAACCAAAAACAACATTGATTGATTCGCCTAGGGTTCAATTGATTGAATCAGTTCATTTCATCATGTTCTTTATCCACCATTACTCTTTGGAATGCACTTTCAAGAAAAGAAAAATTTTCCAAGTATTCCTTGATTGAGTGTTCCGCCCAGAAGTATATCCAGATGGATGCATCCAACAAACTACTTTATGATATTTATACAAACACCAAGATACATGAACGCCAAACAAGCACTACTCCTGTTTGATGATTGCGGTAATCTTGCATTGAAATCAAACTTGAATATTTCACTTATTTTGTAAATGGAACTGCAAGTTAATAAAACGTGAAACTTTTTTAGAATGATAAGATATAATCAACCAAGCTCTCGAGGGACTGATAAGAAGAGCCACCTTGCTTGAGACAGAGATTTGCCTTCTCTTTGAGACGAGTCATTCTCTCTCGTATCTCCTTTCCTTCTTCATCCACCATTACTCTTTCTATTGCACTTTTAATCTTCCCACTTTCTAGCCCGTTCTCCAAATACACCCCAATTCGCCAAACATCATTTACGTATCTTGAAGCTATCGGTTGATCAGCAAAAGTAGGGGAACAAATCATGGGAACTCCTTCACAAATGCTCTCTAATGTGGAATTCCATCCATTGTGAGTCCAAAAGCTTCCTATTGCGGGGTGAGCCAAAACTTCCTGTTGAGGAGCCCATTTGATGATACGCCCCCTTTCGCTCACTTCATCCAAGAACCCATCAGGTAAGAGTTCAAGCCATTTTGAATCGTTGATTGATCCAGGTCGAACCACCCACAAAAATGGTTGCTTGCTGTTTGCCAATCCCTGAGCTATTTCCTTGAAATCACATTCTTTCATTTTGGCTATGCTCCCAAAACTTATGTATACCACTGAGTTGGGTGCTTGGAGGTCTAACCAAGACATAAAGCTTCGGTCTTGTTCTATTAAACTACTTGAGGAGGCTGGCAAGTATTTGTGAAATGGACCTATTGGGAAGTTTGGAGTTGAAAACTCTTGGCAAATTGTAGCTAACTCAGGTTCTTCAATTTCTTTAAAAGTATTCCAAATGATTCCCGAGGCTGCCTTGATGTCTTCGCGAATGCCAGACATGAAGCCGCTCAGTGCCTCGGGGTGGGTTGTGATATTTGGAATGTCTTTCAATTTAAGTGCTGGAAACTCTGGTACTGGCGCTTCTGACAATGAATCTGAAAAAATAAAATCATGAAAAAATTACAAAAAAATATCAAAGGCCCATTAAATAAAACCTTTGCTAACAGATTTGAAGAGAAATTAAATGGGTGAGGTTCCGGGGGTGTGTTCCAAAATAAGAAAGAAGAAAGGAGAGATATGCAATGACGCCTGTAGATGGTGAGGGTTGCCTATGGCTAGTAGTTCTTAGTTTCAATATCCTTCTCTTTGTCTCTTTCTTACTTTTTTTCTATGATTATTACAAAAAAATCATCAAGCCAAATGCACCTTATGGCTTATACAAGCATAATACTCCATTCCTTTACAAATGAGTGTATCTTCTTAATTAATGTTTTCTAAAAGTTAAGAAAACCAACTTTTTAGGTCATTTTGATAATACATATACATAAACAAACGACCTTAATGTTCAAATTATAGTTTCAAAAGTGTAAATTGGGATATACTCCCTCCGTCCCGAATAAATGTTTCTACTTTCTATTTTGAGATATCCCAACTAATGTTCCTAAAGACTTTTGATTTACCTATTCTCTACTATTCTTCCTAATATACCCTTAAAGGTTCATTTAGAGCCTGTTTGGTACAGCGTTTACAAAACGCAGTGTTTTAAAAACGCAGGTCTTTCTTTATAAATACGTTTGGAATATCACTTCAATACGCAGCTTTTTTTTTTCTAGGAGCGTTTTAAAACCTACGTTTTGGGAAAAAACTGGAAATTCCAGCGTGGCCAAAACGCAGGGATAAAACGCAACTGCGTTTTGAAAACGCTGCGTTTTCTACCGCAGTATTGAAACACATTTTTTGCAAATAAGCTGCATTTTATCCCTGCGTTTTGGCTAAAACGCTAGACCAAACGGGCTCTTAATATAACACTTCCCAAAAAAACTCAATTATTTAAAATAGTTTAACTCAATTAATGTTCATGGATATTATTGTCAGAACACATTTTACAGCACATCATTAATTATGTTTCTTAATTCTTGTGTTTTATTCACTAGGAATATTTATCCGGGACGGAGGGAGTAATAAATAGCAAAAGCAAAGTCTAGCAACTTCTGGAGAAAGTGGGATACTCATTTTGGGAAAAAAAAAATATTTAAAGAGAACACTCAATTTAGGACAATGGGAGTAATTTACCTCTTTTATGCTTCTAGGCTCTTTCATTATTTTAAAAATTAAATTATTATATATTTAAACACAATTACCGCAGTCTATCACTTTCTCTCTTAAAAGTATACTTATTTATTCGTAATCGACCTTTTAGCATGTTCAGTTCTATTTGACATTAATCTAACAATTCTTATCAAAGCTAACAAAACTCTTTGAATACTTATTACAATCAAGTGTTGTTAAAACGAAGAACAATTTGCTTTACTAATTATTATTAACAATAAAATTAATTAAAAATGTACTTTTCTTTTTCCTCAAAATTACAGATTAAAAACAGTTACCCACAAAAAAAAAAAAAAAGGTTTCAAGTTGTTGCCTGTTGGGTGTCAATATTATGCATTTACCCACTACCATTATATAAAATAAAATAAATACCCTCTCCTTTCTAAACAAATAGTTTATTATTTTATTTTTGGATGTTTCACTTAAAAAAGTCATTTAAAAAAAAAAAAAACTATGTCTACAATATGCATAAACCTTTCAACTTTACCATCTACTTATGTTATAAACATCTTGACTATGCTCAAATATTTTTTAAATATTACCAACTCTAATACACTACTTATGTATCTATTAATTATTAGGTTTTCAAATGTGAACTGTTTGAATGAGAATGATGAAATAACAAACATATTATAGCCGTCACTTTATTATAAATCATTATCGACTACACCATTTATAAGAACCATAATAATAAATTAATTAAACATTGTCACCACATTCATGTAAAGTGGTAAGATGAAAATTAAAAAATAAAAATTATTATCTCAAATCGAACGAGGATGCTTTGCTTTAAGGGTTTTCATTATTTATTTGCAATATATTTCAAATGGGTTGTCTTGTAATTTGAGATACTTTTAGGTGAAATGAGGGCAAATATGTCCATGCGAGTCATAATTTGACTTTTACATTAAAAATAATGCTACAGCAATAGAATTTATTTACAAATTTAATTATCAGTTAGTTTTAAGATGTTAATTACAACTATGTAGTGCAATAAAAATTATACTCTGCAATAGTTTAGAGTTAACTGTAAACTAAATCTATAAACGAATTCAATTAGAAATAGAGAGAGAGAGAGGGAGCACCTTGGTGGAAGTAACCTTTCTCCAGGAAAAGAGATGTGGCACAAAAAGCTAGAAAAGAAGAAACACTGGTAGTCCTCAACACAATCCTTGGGAGCTTGCAACTGTCCGCCACAGCTTTTGGGAAACCCCAAACTGCATCGGTGATTAGGCACGCTATTTTCTCCTCCGCTGCACAGCCTCTGCCTTCAGCTAACAACCTAGCCAAGCAATCCCGAAACGGTTCCACACAACTTCCGTTGAGGAAAGCGATTAAAGCACCGACAACATCCAAATCAGGATTTTTCTTGTATGTGGAAAGGCGATCGTCAATGGATATGAAGGTGAAGTGAGGGTAGTTATTAGTGTTGGGGGAGTTGAAGTTAGTATGAATAATTGTTATACTGAAGCCTTTGGTATAAAGAATGTGCGCTAGTTGAAGCATGGGGTTGAGATGCCCTTGGAATGGCAGCGGAAATAGAAGCAATCTGCGGCCCTTCCCCGCTGCTTGCCTAACTGAGATCCAGCTTCCTTGTTTCTCCATAGAGAGCTCAATATTTCTTTATCACGGGTTTCCCAATTTACATCTTTTTAGTCTATATATAAGCAATTTCCCCGACCTATGTCATTATGTCATAAGCTTACTTTAGTTAGAATTTGTACATCACTACTTAACTCTGGTTTAATGCATCAATAACTCTGATTGGTGAATAACTAACAACGAATCTATATATATATATAATGACAACTGAGTTTTTGTACCAGCTAAAAATGATAATTTTTCGCCTAAATCAGCTTGTCTAAAATGGAAACTCCTATTTACTAAGCAATTAATGTATTAATTAAATAATACACAAAATAAAATCGTAAATTTCTTAGAACTTGCACCAAAATTTAAAGCACTTTATGAACCCAGACTTATGCATTGTTGGAAAATTTATCCTTTAAACAACTAAAACTGATGGTGTTCCAAATTAATATATTAGTTAAAAACCGAGATCTACATTGAAATCTTAAATATTCAGAATTTTATCCCTTTTATTTGCTAAAATAAACTCTTTATTTTTCTACATTGTTAATAACAAAATGTATTTGATACATTAGAAATGATGATAAATGAATCTTTACTCATTGGGCAGTCGAAACATTATATGGACAATTGAATAACTGATCAAATTTTGTCTTCTAAGATCAGTATAAATAGCATGATTCATGTATTCACAGACATTTGAGAAACTAAAGTTAATTAATTGAAGGAAAAAAAATAGATTACAATTCCACCGGTGACAACTCGGTCCAACCCTTCTTTGTGAAGGTGAGGAATTGACCGATTTGATAATGTAAAAGATTACATAAAAAATTTCAGAGTAACCATATGAATATCTATTAAGTTGGATTTAATGAACATTCTAAAACAAATTAGCAACCACTAAAAATTAAAATGAGGGAGATCGAATAGATCTTAATCAAATAAATTGTAAGGAAATATTTCCCGAAAAAAACTTAAAAATGTAAGTCTCTAATTTTTAAACCGGAAATAAATTAGAAAAAATTTGAAAAAAAAATACATTTGTGAAATATTTTTGTTTCTTTTCTACAATATTATATGTAATATACTGAAATCCGTTTACATATCAAAAAATCAATATCTTACAACAAAAAATGTCCCAAAAAGATAAACATCACACTAGATTTTTTGCACATACTTTTCCCAAATCCGAACATCTATATCACAAAAAATTACATGAAAATTTGATAATTTTCAGAACATACAAAACGTATATTTGAAGAACTTAAGTAAAAGCATAATTTTTTTTAAAATACCAGTCAAAGATTCGGTGGAATTTTTGCGCAAACCAAATGACCAAGGAGATTTTTTGTTTGACTGATAACCAATGAGGAAAAGTTTTCTCTAAGTGATCGATAGAACTGAAGGTTGAAAGCGGGGAATGGGTAAACTCTATAATAAAATGAAATAGTATTAGGGTTTGGTCAATACGGCAGTGTATGGGGTTTCTTTTGGGCCCAAATTATTTAAGTTTTTTTTTTAAATGGGCAACAAGTACGATATATATATATATATATATATATATATATATATACTAGGTCTTTGTGCCTGTGCCTATGGCACGGTGTTAGTATGTGACCAGAAGAATGAATGTTCAAGGTTTTGTAGGAGGTGAGTAAGACTAAATGACACAAAAATAATGAAATAATAATCAATTATAATTCATCGGTAAGCGACAATTTATAGTGGCTCTCAAGCCGATTAAGTAAAGCTTTTGTTGGCTGAAGGGTAAAGGCTGATTCAATTCTGCTCAAATGGAATTGACTTCACACCCCTCGTGGTAATACTCTGAGCATTGTACACTTTTGCCAAATTGAAGGTTGTCCTTTGCTTTAGGAGCTTTTTCAGCAGCTAAAAAGAATTGAAGTTGGCTAGTTAAATATAACAGTGAATGGACCTTTAGTCTTAGAAATTTGTGATATCCACAATCAGAGGTGTTGGTATTATACACCAACCTGTTAAATGCTTGTGTACAAATTCGAAGACTCAACTTACTTGACAATTTTGCGGTCCTGTACCATTACTTTGTATCATCGTAATACACAATATATACTCATAATTTCGGGTTACCTAATATTTTTTTTCATTATTCTTATGATTAGGGGTGGTAATTTGAAGCACGGTAGGATTGACCGATACGAACATCACACAAAATTATAGGGTTTGGGCTGGAGTTTATCGGGTTCAGATTGGTACTTATTTAAATTTGGCAAAACACACAATTGGGTCACTGTACTTTGGGGAAGGTTGCAATTTGGTCACTGATTGTTTGAATATGTTATCTGGACCATTGTACTTCAGTTATCTTGCAATCGAGCCTATTTTTTTGACTGACGTTAGTTCAGCCGTTAAAATAATATAAAATATCAATTTTACCCCTCCATCTTCATCTTTCCCAATTTCAAAAATAAAAACCTAACCCTATGAACTTCATCTCTAGGAGAAAACCCCAACCCAGATGCAATTCAGTCGATTTTATGATATACAATTAGAGCTGTCAAAATAGTTTTAGCCCGTTGGGACAGTCCGAACCACTACACAAAATAGGCGGGTTGGGTTGCAAAATATTGGACCATTTAAAAAAGGGGCCAAACAGGCTGAGCCCGCACGGGTTGCGTGTTGGCCCGCCTTTAAATTACACTGTAGCAGCAAGGATGGAATTATAAATTCCAAATTTGAAGAAAAAGTAAAAAACATAGGCTGACTGATTGTAGGCGGCGCAAATCGAGAAGCTTCATATTGCGTCAACTCACTCTCAAGTCTCATCGGTGTCACCACAAGTCCACAGTACCCCGGCTAGCCGTCTCTTATTCTCTCACCTCCCGGCTCCCGTAGCGGCGCGTCTTGCCATCACCGACTCACCGTCTCGCCGTCATTTCAGTCCTCCTCCATTAATCCATACATAACCCTGCAACACTCACAACTCCAGTTCCGTTTTGACTCCAATCCGCTACCCTACCCCTGCCCCTGCTCTGCTCGTGTACATTATTTGGCCGCACTGACCCCTTGCTTCCACCAAGAACTCGAGGTGTAAACTTAATTTGTTTGCTTGTCGATTTTTTTTATGCTTTTTGCTATCTCAAATTTTGGATGTATTTATACCTATTGTAATTGCAAATTTTTTGTTGTTTATTCCCTTCGTTATCTCCATGTTGGGTTTACTTGTATCTTAATGTGGTTGCCAGTTATCCCTGCATATCTTCTTTATTATCTATTTAGTATTAGTGAAGGAGATACGGTTGTCACTATGAAATAAAAAAGTATTTAGAATTTATTTCTTCAAAAAAAAAAGAAAATTTTGTTTACTTTCCGTTTCAAGCCATTGACTTGAAAGTGATAATCAATTTTTTGATTAATGTTTACTTTACTTTACTTTACTTTACTTTCCTTTTCAATTTTCAAACTAATACAGTAAATCAGTAAATGTAATACTTCAAAATAATTAATTTTTTTTTTCAATTATTTAAATGTTTACTTTACTAATTTACTTTCCTACTATATGGATTGGATTATTGAGATTGTATTTTTTAATTTATTTGTGTTTCTTTTCTATTCAAATAGTGAAGATAATTATGATACAAGTATTAAAACAACTCTATCAAGTGAAGGGTCAAATATTTTTGAGATTGTTAACGAGGATGAGGAAGAGGAAGATGGAGGAAATGATAAGAATTGAGTCTGTTGAACTGTTAATTATTGGGTTAAACTCCGAACAATTTGTGTGTGCTTTTTTGTATGTGGTACTTTTTGTTGATTAAAATTTCTATTTTGTGGATTGTATTTATATAAAGTTTTATTCGGGGGAGGTTTCATTAATTTTTGGGCTTTATATATAATGTTTAGTAATTTTAAAAAATATTTTTTTTGTGGGCTGGCCCGTTTAACCCGCTACAGTTTGGGTTGGATTGACACATTTTAGGTCCGTGTCCTTAATGGTCTGGCCCGCACTGCACTGCCAAAGAGCGGGTTTAAGCAGTCCGTGGGTCGACCCGAACCGCTTGACCGCTTTGATAGCTCTATATACAATATTGACCAAAAAAATTAGATTATTTAACCCAAAATCCGCTATGGCTGACCCAAAGCGCCAACCCAATTAGCATCTATAGCCGGAGCAGCTCACTTTGCCAGTTTGCCAAGATCCAGTTTTTGTCTCCGTGTATGGGACCCAAAACTTGAAGAAAAGTGTCCCTCCCCCCATGTGCTGCGTGCGCCTCCCATCCCCATGAAAAATATACTGTATCTTTTTTTTTCCACTTTCCCATGAAAAATATGCCCCTTTTAATTTTAATTTTTAAATCTTTTTTAACTATAAATACATCTTCAATTTTTCATTTAATTTCATTCTTCTTCTCTTCCAAACTACAAAAAAAATGGATGAAAATAATCCTAATTTCTCAAAAATTTCTTTATTTCTCAAAATATTGAAAAAAAAATGCAAAATTTTGAAATTCTCACACCCATCCCAATAAATAAAAATGTAATAAGAAAAATATATTTACTACACATTATATATAAAATAGATATTATGAATATAATATATATATATATATATGAAAAGTAAAGTGATATAGATAAAGTGGGACCCATAAAAAAGTTACTGGAGGTTTTTGATAGTGGATAGATGTTTGAAGTTTTAATTATTTTTAGGTGGAGATAGTGTGCATGTGGGGGTCACAATAAAACTCCAGAAAAAAGATTCACGATTTTGGATTCTCTTAATAGGTTGGTGAATGTTGAAGCGGTTTGATTCATCGCATTTCAAAACGAAAAAACTTAAAGCCTTTGACGAATGAAGAACTCTTTAAAATCAATATATTTTTAGGGATTTATTTAACTTGTGTCATAAGGACATAGTATGTTAATAAGCACAATTATGGTAGTTAGTATTATAAATTTGTGAAAAACTATGTAAAATGGAAGTCCCTATATTTATTTAAATAACTTAAATCACTTTTACGAATTTTTAATACTAATCATTTTAATTAATAATTGTTAACTTATTTAATTAAGACACAAGTTAGGAAGACCTTTCAGCTAAAAATACAATTGTTGTCACTTTGATTCTTGTGCCACACATCCCGTTAGAGCATCACGTTAGAGCAGAAATCAAATAAAGAAGACCTTTTTTCCAGCTCAAATACAAGTGCCGTCACTTTGATTCTTGTGCCTTGCAGGTTGACGCGTTCTGCTGCTTGCGAGATCGTTCCAGTAGTTGCCAATTTGATTAGTAAACCATTGAAGCTTTTGCTCTTTGATTTCCTCTTTTTGTGTGTATCAATATATATAGTAATTTGATTAGTAAACCATTGAAGCTTTTGCTATTTGCTTTCCTCTCTTTGTGTGTAACAATATACTCCCTCCGAGTCTCCGTTCCAAGTAAAGAGTTCACTATATTATTTTGTGACGTTTTACTTAAAGAGTCCACTTTCAAAAAATTATTCTTACAATTTTTATAATCTTTCATCTTTACCCTTCACTTGAGTTGTAATCATCTTGGTTGTACTTAAGTATTTTTGTAATTATAACCAACTTCAATGATATTAATATATCCTTTAATAAGTAGATTTTTCAAACATGATCTCTTTAAGTGGAACAGAGGGAGTATATAATACTAATAGTTATATTAGTATTGATTCTGCAAGGATTCTTTTCCACCAACTCCGTCTCCTTGGACACCCCGTTTTCTCCATTGAATACTGCTACACAATGCTAATTATTCAACTACTTGTTTCTTGGGTTTAGATTACAAGGGAGTTGGGCAGTGGGATGGACGCTTCGATAGTCGCTACGCTATAATAGCACCTATTAAATTTAATGAAAAATTTATTTTCAATACAATATTTAAAAAAATAATTAATTTAATTAATTATTAGTGAATATAGTGGATAAAAAAAATTACGGTAGAAATAGACTCTCCTTAAATCTAATTTTTCTTATATTGCCAATTTCTCTCTCTCCCCGTGTGTTTGTGAGTTTTGAAAAAATAAATAAATAAATAAATATATATATATATATATATATATATATATACTCATAATCTAGGACCACCATATCTTTTCTCATTATTCTCTATAATAATGTATGCTTTCTTTGAAAATTTCTTATATATTGTTTATTTCTATATGAAAGTGAGAAAATTGCAAAAAAAATAACCCCGTGCTATTTATAAGATTTTAAATTGGATATTTATCTTTTATTTTTTAATCTAAAAAAACCTTCTACTAAACTTCGCACCGATCAGCTATTAGAAAACTAACGTATAAAATGCACAACCACCCTCTACATTTTGGCAAAGTTCAAGTGTGACCCCAACTTGTTTGACCCATTCCACAACTACTCATTCCGTTAACTTTTGTCTGAATTCATTTGTTTGACCCATTCCACAACTACTCATTCCGTTAATTTACCCAAAAAAAAAAAAAACATATCACATACTAATAAGATACCTTATGTCTGGTTTAGTAGATAATTTAGAAATAGAAAGCATGTATCACAGTAAAACATATATAATAATTCGTGCAACATCAAATTGCTTACTTATCATTATGAACTTTAGTGAGATATACAAAATTCGTCAAATAATACAAGGTAAAGTAGCACAATAATACTATATTTAGAGCTCATAGTTTGATTATTAAAATAGGAACCAAAAACTGTTAATTATTTAACATATATTCTTAATACATTTTGATAGTTGCTTTTATAATTCTTTAATAAGAGTCTGTTTGTTCGCGCGTTTTGGCCAAAACGCAGGGTTAAAACGCAGCTTATTCCTTAACTTAGCGTTTCAATGCTGCGGTAGAAAACGCTACGTTTTCAAAACGCAGCTGCGTTTTAAAACGCTGAAATTCCTAGCTTTTTTCCAAAACGCAGATTTTAAAACGTAGTAGGGAATAAAAAGCAGCGTTTTAACATAATATCTCAAACGCATTTATAAAGAAAAAAGCTGCGTTTTAGAAAACGCTGCGTTTTTAAAACACTGCGTTTTTAAAACGCTACACCAAATGGGCTCTAAATAAACTTTAGGCAAGTAGTTGGATGATGACACTTACCGCACTTTACACAAATTAAAAGATGCATATAAATAAAAGGAAAGTATGTCGAGTATCATTACATTACTTTTCATTTTAAAGGCCTGCACTACAAGAATTAGGACTTAATAAGCATTAATCTTATCAGTAGTGAAAATTTTTTGATGAAAAAAATTCATTAGTATTCCGTCAAAGAAATAGAGTTTGTAAATTCAGACTAATTAGTTAGTGAGTTTATTTTAAAAATAGATTAAAATCTGTAGTACTATTTATCTATTTTTCAATAAGACATACAAAATATATAATTGAAAAATCATGTATTTTATACCGAACAAGTGTGTGAAAAATTATGCGGATTTCTCTGTCATAGTATAGGACTACAAAATAACTTCTCATTATGATACATGATGTACACTTTCCTTGGAAATATCTAAAATATGGTTTACTTTTTATGAAAAAGTATGCCAATTATTTATAGTAGTTTAGGACCACCAATATTTTCTTATTATGTTCTATGATCTATACTTATATCTCTAAAGTATTATTTATGTATATGATGAAGCCGAAAAAATTGGGTGCACCGGGGGTGCCGAGCCGATCGTTGCCGTCGCTTGGATTTGGATATCTGGCATGTAATTGTCTGCAAAAAAACACCGTGAGAAGGGCGGGGAGGGTACCCGCCAAAATTCTCCGGCATGATAATCAGTATATTGACCACTAAAGAATATAGACTAGAGTATGTATTCCCTGTATAAAGAATGACATACATTGGCTTGGTATAGGAGAGGGTATATATAGACCTCTATTCATTTCGAGCTCACTTGTTTGAGTGAAGCCCACATTTTAACCAGGGTCCAAAATATGCACATCAGAAACCCCCTACTCCTTATTCTTCGAGATTCATCTCGAGGGTGAGGAGTACTATTTGCTCGTGTTCACTTCGGACCTGCCAAGAGGGATCCACTCGACCTGCAAGGTTCGTTTTTGAGCTCGACATGCAAGATTCATTTTTGGGCTCGATCTGCGAGGGACCTCGACCTGAGAGTAACACTCGAGCGAGGAGGGTATAATCTACTCAGCCGCGAGTAACTCTCGAGCGGGGAAGATAAGCGCAGGAATGCGCGGGGTACTACTCAACTGCGAGTAACACTTGAGCAGGAGGACCAAATCTACTCGGTCACGAGTAACACTCGAACGGGGAGGATAAGCGCAGGAAGGCGCGGGGTACTAGTTAACCGCAAGTAACACTTGAGCGGGAGGACCAAATCCACTAGGTCGCGAGTAACACTCGAGCCGGGAGGATATAATCTATTCAGCCGCAAGTTACACTCGAGCGGGGAGGATATAATCTACTCAACCGTGAGTAACTCTCAAGCAGGGAGAATATAATCTACTCAGCCGCGAGTAACACTCAAGCCGGGAGGATATAATCTATTCAGCCGCAAGTTACACTCGAGCGGGGAGGATATAATCTACTCAACCGCGAGTAACTCTCAAGCAGGGAGAATATAATCTACTCAGCCGCGAGTAACACTCGAGCAGGGAGGATTAATCTACTCAGCTGCGAGTTACACTTGAGTGGGGAAGATATAATCTACTCAGCTGGGAGTTACACTCGAGCGGGAAGGATATAATCTACTCAGCCGCGAGTTACACTCGAGCGGGGAGGATAAAATCTACTCAACCGCGAGTTACACTCGAGCGAGAAGGATATAATCTACTTAGTCGCGAGTTACACTCGAGTGTGGAGGATAAAATCTACTTGGCCACGAGCAACACTTAAGCGGGGAGGATAAACACAAGAAGGTGCGGTGTAATACTCAATCGCGAGCAACATTCGAGCGGGAGTACAAGATCTACTCGGCCGCGAGTAACACTGGAACGGCGAGGCTCGATTGATTTGACCGTTACTTAACGAAGCTTGACCGATAGTGGAAGGGTCCATTGGCAACTTTTCTGCATTGAAGGGACGAACTTGTAACTTCTTAGCAGTTTGAAAGATCACTTTGTAACTGTTCTATATTTGAAGGGATGAAGCTGTAACTGTGCAGCATTTAAGGACCAAGCTGTAATTATCCCAATTGAAGGATCCAAACTGTAAGTGTGTTGCAGTTAAAGGACCAAACTATAACCCTTCAGCACTAAATGGGCCAAGTTATAAATTTTTCGTAGTGGATGGGGCGTGTTTGTAATTATCTAACATTTAAGGAGCAAAGTTAAAACTGATGCAATTAAGGCCTAAGGTTGTAACTGCTGAGTAATGTAGGGGGACAACTTGTAACTGCCCTATAATCAAGCGTCGTGTTTGTAACTGACAGTAGTGGAGGAACCATTAACTGCCAGGGACGTGCGTATTAACTTATGCAATACCCGAAAATAGTTTCGTATCAATCATCCCCTACTTTGTTCGGCGTCGCTTCCAGTCATCTTCTCTATCCACGACAATGGATTTCTTGAGGATCCACTACTCCACCGCTATTCCGTGCTCTTCCACCATGTTGTGCACACTCCAGCCTTTTCCTGTGGTCTTCATTCTTCTTCAATGCACAGGAAGAGCGTGCTGGTGCTCTATTGTTGCTTTGTATGCCTCTCCCTTGCCCAGATTCCGAGGCAATTTCTGAAAAGTAACCATCAATCAAATTGCGGACAATCATTAACGTTGTTCATCTAACGTCACTGTACCTTTGACTCTACCTGGAGATCTGTCCTCTAATTGAGCAAAAGGTCTGAAAGATGTGTTTTCAACCAAGATTAATCTGTAGGGAGGTTGATCTTTTGCAATCTATTTGTTTGTTGATCAAAAGCTCTAGTAAGTGTATTTGAACTCCACTCCTCGTAGAGGTTGACCGGAGTTGGCTCTGACCGACACTTTTGAAATGGTCAGTGCTCACTAAAGAATCCTTACCAACTGTTTGTGGAAACTCTTCAATGGCCGAGCGTTCCTCTCTGTAGCTAATTTTCGTTGATCTCTGCCACGTTCACCAATTGTTTGATTTAATGCCCAACCAAAAGTTTATATCTGTGGTGCTTGTTTCCCTTGACTGGATCATCCAACAGCCTTGTCACAATCAGATGAATCCGTCAAGTCAGTGGACCAATTCTTCAAACAGGTGATATCGAGTTTGTTGCTCTAACGAAGAACACGACAAGCTCATGTCTAGCACCAAGCAACTAGCTGAATTGGTCAACGTGGGTCGGGCAACATACTCCATTATAGCTCACCATGGGAATAAACAAAAGAAGAAATTGGAGATGGAAGCCTTAAAGTAATATGCTGCAACCAATTCTTAATCAAATTAATTCTAGGCAGATTCTAAATCATAGAATTACCAACCAAATGAATTTTTTCATCGAGAATTATTCACAATATATTGAAGATACAAAATAAACTCTTCGGAGGTTTCTCCATTTCTCAAATTTGTTTCGCTTCTCGGCAACGGAACCATCTGATGAAGCCGAAAAAATTGGCCGCACCTGGGGTGCCGAGCCGATCATTTCCGTCGCTTGGATTCAGATATCTAGTGTGTAATTGTCTGCAAAAAAGACACCGTGAGAGGGGCGGGGAGGGTCCCCGCCAAAACCCTCCGACATGATAATTAGTATATCGACCATTAGAGAATATAGATTAGAGTACGTATTCCCTGTATAAAGAATGGTGTACCTTGGCTTGGTATGGGAATCAATATATATAGACTTGCGTGAATTGGGCCTCTATTCATTTTGAGCCCACTTGTTTGAGTGAAGCCCACATTTTAATCTGGGTCCAAAATATGTACATCAGTAACGATTCGAGGACAATAGCTCGGTCCGCTACGTATATCTGTACTGACCATTAAGTACTTGGCTTAACTATATTTGTCACAAGTCACCACAAAGTTTATAATGATCTTGGTGTCTAGTGGTATTATGTAGCTACTTATAATTAATTTGTTCCAAAAAATTTTTTGGGTCCTAGTCTAGTAGCATCCCTAGAACTTGGAACTCAAAAACTCAGTCCACTACGTATGAAACATGCATTATTCTTCTAAGCACCTTATTCAACTAAGCCTATCACACGCCTACAGAGCCTATCACACGCCTACAGAAAAGACCATAAATTATGTTAGAGTCTAGTAGTAGTAGATGACTACTACTAAGAGATGTAAAATTGGGGGCATTACAACTCTTCCACTTAAATCTGATGTTCCATTAAGGTCCACTAGGATCAGCATCCAAAGAGATGAAGGATTTAAGAAGGGCTTCGTACGGGTTTAAGAAATAGCCCTCATCACTTTTGAAGCAACGGAACACTTAGTTTGCAAAACACTTTGTTCTATATTAGTTTGCACAACACTTTGTTCTATATTTTTTGCTGAGACTTGCTCCAATACCATCTATAGCGACACATGCCTGAAAGTCCGATCCACTACATATGGTCCACGGCCCACCCACAAATTTATAAATGATGTTAGTGTCTAATAGTAGTACGTGGTCATTTGTACGAGAAATTTATTTCTCACATCAATATATCTTACGCGAGGTTAGGGTTTTACAATCTCCCCAATTTTTGTCGTACTCGTCAAGGCCCACTATTGGGTCGACACCCCTTTCCCATATCCATCCCTCCAACTTAAATCCTTGACATCCCATCGAGGGCCACAAAGATCGCAACCACCCCGAGCAATATGGAGGATTCAATGAACTTCTCAAGCAATATAGACTCAGTCTACCACAGATAGCCTAATCGTTGGCCCCACTAAGCATCTGTTTCAATTAGGCCCACTATAGGCATACTAACAGAATTCGTTAAAAATTAAAAAATCTTGCGATATATTCATGAAATAATATTAAAACGCAAAAATATAACTTAATCTGGATATATCGCAAATAAATGAACGAGATTTCTATATTGATTGTTTGAAATGATAAATAAAGGTAGGTAAATTACAAATAACCCTTCTTAACTATAGGTCGAGTTTGAATTTCCCCCGTAACTACCAATTGAAGCAATAAGTCATCTTCAACTATAATATTTTCTTAAATTCCACCTTCTATATAGGCATTGACGCATTGTCGTTTGAATTAACGGAATTTGCCCACTTAAGACTCACGTGATCACCTTTGTTTAGTATTTTTACCATAATATTGAAAGTGAAGATAAGCAAAATAAAAAAATTGACCATCTTTAGGTACAATGAGTGTCTTAAAGTAATAAGGGTAAAATAGTCAAGTAAAATAGGCACTATAGTAAAAAAAAAAAACCTAAAGATGGTTACATGAGTCTCAGGTGTGCATTTTACGTCACCTCAAAGGATTGTGCCTAAAGAAAAGTTGTGAGTAAAGAAAATGCTATAGTTGAAGACGACACATTGCTTCAATTGATAGTTGAAGAGACAATTTAAACCCATTTCATAGTTGAGAGGGATTATTTGTGGATTACCCAATAAAGAAACCATACTTCACGGCCAATGAATAGGATTTGGAAAAGGTAAATGTCTTCCGCATGAAAAGAAGAAAGTATTTTACAGATATGCATTTATATTTTCATTAAAATATTTACATTTGTATATCTACCACGATAAATTTACTACAAAAATATTATGTGCTTGGTAATATATCATTAATTATTAAATATTTAATGAATATACAATTCCCAAATTAGTACTCCATAAGAATTTGGTTGCTTCATAGAATCTTCCCGTCTTTTTGCTGATATTATCCTGAATAATTCTCAATTTTTGAATGCTTAGTATGGCGAATAGTAACCGAATTCCTAATTTGTCACTATGACTATAGGTCCATCCAAAAGTTTTAAAGAAAGGTCGTGGAAGGTAAGATTAGATTTTATCAGATTAAATTGAACTAGTAGGAAGGTCGAAAATGACAAGTAAGAAATATATTGAAGGCCAAAAGCAAACAAAATTCACCCCCCCCCTCCTTTTTTTTGCAATGTACTCACATGTAATTTTTTTATTTTTTATGAAATGTGCTCACTAAAGTAGTATATATTCTTTAAAATGTAACTCACATCTTGGATAATCTCTTAAATTCTTAGAGCATCACTAATTCAAATGTGAATGTGAAAAAAAATTTGGGTATTATTTAGAATTTATACATTTTTTAAAGATAAAAAAAAACTCTCCGAGTTGGGTTATGGATACGATGTGTTAATTATATTATTTTCTATTTGTTATTACACTTTATTTTTTGACATTCAGAGGAGGAGGTAAATGCAAGAGATTGTGTTCATCTAGCCTATTTTGGTAAACCAACATGACGCGGCATCTGGATGAATGTGGGATGTAAAAATTGCTGAGTATACAATATAAGAGCCCGTTTGGTACAGCGTTTATAAAATACAGTGTTTTAAAAACACAGCGTTTTAAAAAACGCAGTGTTTTAAAAACGGAGGTCTTTCCTTATAAATACGTTTGGGATATCACTTCAATACGCAGTTTTTTTTTCTTAAGAGCGTTTTAAAACCTGCGTTTTGGGGGGAATTCCGTTTTAAAACGCATTGCGTTTGAAAACGCGTTTTCTGCAGTATTGAAACACATTTTTTGCAAATAAGCTGCATTTTATCCCTGCGTTTTGGCCAAAACGCTCGACCAAACGAGCTCTAATTGTCATTCTACCAATTAAAATGTATAACAAATTTAAAAGTCAAACACCTATTAGACAGATTATACAGTATAATTGTCATTCAAAGAAAATATTTGAATGGATTAAGAACCCATCGTCTGATAGCCCGTTCGGTGTAGCATTTTCAAATGCAAATTTTTTTCTTTATTAACGCGTTTGAGATACTATTTCAAAATGCAACATTTTTTTTCCAACAACGTTTAAAAATCTGCGCTTTCGGAAAAAATTAAAAATTCTAATGTAACTGCGTTTAGAAAACGCAGTTTTTTTCTACAGCAACATTGAAACGATAAGTTGAGAAATAAGCTACGTTTTAACTTTGCGTTTTGACCGCAAAAAAAAAAAAAAAAAGCAGGACCAAACATACACCACCATCTTTATCTTCATTCAATTAATATCTTTATATCTTATTTATATTAATCTTGTAATTTGTTTATGCAATTTTAATTTGATATTTGTTAAATTAATATTTCAAAATAATATTAATTTTTAAAAATAACAATTTCGAAATCAAATATTTATACTAAATAATTTTTGTTTATTGAACGTTAATTAGTGTAAAGGAATTAATTATATAAAAACTCTTTTACTCCGTATTATTTAACTACTATTTTATATTTATACCAAAATTTTGGAATTGTTGCAGTGAAGGATGATTTTGTAAATCAGAAATATTATGATAAGTTGATGCTTGGTTTTGTGAAGTTTGTTGAGGAATTTGACGAGCAGAGGGTTGGTTTGGCGTAGACGAGTGTGAATTATCTTTATTTTGAGAGTTCTTATTTTTACAGGAGAAAATATGTGAAGCCATTGATGATGTAATTAACTTATAAATTAGTACAAAAATAGCAATACTACTAATAATATTAATCTCTTAATTGACTACTAATAATGATAAATAACAATAATAATAGTAACAATAATATCAGTGTTCTAAAAAGCGCTAGGCGGGTGCTAGGCGCCAGAGCATGACCTAGCGCCTAGGGGCCTAGTCGGGGTTTAGTCGAGGTCTAGGCAGGGCCTAGAAATCGAGGCATAATTACACATTAGATCCATACCAAACCTGCTGCAATAATAGTAAATAACTAAATATGACCAAATAAACTAAAAGTAATAATCACATTACAAGATTAAAAGTTAAAATTAAAAATTAAAATCAAATTCACTATCATTTTAAAGTGGAGGGAAGAAGGACATACTTTAATAACTTGAGGGGAGAGGGAAAATACTTAGGGAAATATTTTAATAACTAGAGGGGGGAGGAGAAATACTTTAATAACTTGAGGGGATAGGTTGTCATTTTGAAAAGTAAATTAAAACCCTAAAACTAAAAGCTGGTCGACTGTCTATCTCTCACAATTCACAAAGTTTTCACAGACGCCTCTCTCTCTCACTGTGAGACAGACGACGGGATCTCGACGCCGATGGCAATCTCTTTCTCTCGCTCTCGCTCTCTCTTAATTTCTCTCACTCTCACTTTCTCTTTCACCTCTTCATTGGCGTATCGCCTCCTTTCCCATCGTAATCAATCCAGTCATTTCGACTACTTCCAAGCTGTGGATCTGAGTCACGTTGACTCCCCATCCTCCGACGCTGAACTTATCAAAGTTCTAGCTGTCCAGAAGATTGAGGACGTCATTCATTGCATCGTCGTGCGTCAATCTGCCCCTAATTGACTCCCTTTCCTCCCATGTTCCTCATACTGGGTCCCTTCTCGACGAAATGCGTATGTCATCGCTCAAATCGGCTAGACGTTAGGCGGCGCCAAGGACAACTAATCAGCGCCTAGGCTGACTTAGCGGCGATTTTTCGTGGTGGTAATTTTTTTGTCCAATTTGGCCCTAGTCGCGGAGTTTGGGGAGCACCTAGAGCCTAGTCGCGACGTTTGGGGGGAGGGGGGCTAGCGCCTAAGCCGATTTTTCGAACACTAAATAATACTACTAATAACAATAATAATAAGAACAATAATAATGGAAATAATAATGACAATAATATTAGTATCTAATTATAATAGCATGCATTAATTATTAATATTGGTAATAGATTAATATTATTAAATAATAATATTAGTAATAAATTAAGTTATTAAATTACTTAATTTTGATTAAAAATCAGATTTGAAGAGAGAGAAGGGAGGAAAAATGGCTAAAAACTTGAAAAAATCGTAGAAAATTGATCTGATGTCCAAATGAAACAAACTAAGTCTCTAGTTATAGAGAAAAAAATTCAACTTTAATACAAAAAAAAAAACTTTTTTTTGGCTAAAAATTAGCCAAAAACAGTGAAAGGGAAAAAAACTTACCCAGTTCACCACAATGCTTGTAAGGCGTGTCTGCTGGCCTGCGACGAACTTTTTTTTTTCTCACTTCAAAACTGCGTCGTTTTGATTGACTCTAGGCTTAAACGACGTCGTTTTGTTTTGTATTTGATTGAAAAGCTCCGGTAGTTTATTTTGATACCCAAAGACCTTTTTACTTATTAAACAACCCTCATGCTATTTCGTTGGATGGAAAAATATCACCAAGCTCCCGTTAAGCTACTCGATTTTACATGCTTTTGGAGGGCCAACTATGCAGTAACTTTACCTTCGTTTAATAATGAAATAAAAGTGGAAACCAATACTTTTCTGGAATATTTATTTATCTTTAGAATAATTACTTACACATTAAGGAGAGAGTGAGAAAATTTCCCCTTTTTAATGGAACGATAGTATGATTTGGACTTTTGCACCTGGATTTGGTGCATCAAATCAAAGTCTGTACGAATCAATTAAAAGATAAAAATAGTAAGAGTAATTTTAAAAAGTATTCCCTCCGTTCCAGATAAATATTTCTATTTTTTTATTTTAATATATCTCAATTAATATTTCTAAAAAATTTTAATTTACCAATTCTCTACCATTCTTTCTAATATATCTTTAAAGCTTCATTTAATATAATACATCCCAAACAAACTCAATTATTTAAAATAGTTAAACTCAATTAATATTTAGAGTATATTTTACAGCACATCGTTAATTATGTTTCTTAATTCCTATATTTTATCTACTAAAAAATTTATCCGGAAAACGAAAGGAGTACTAAATTTTTTTTATCGAATAATGTGTCACCTGATGAATTGACACGTAGGTAACATATCATTTGGTTGGCAAAAAAAATTTAATATTTTTTATATAGACGTATCATTACTCAACGAATAAAGTAGAGAGCACAATTATGTAATTGGTATCAACCTTTTTTGCAGTAATGTCCCCACAACATGCGAAAAACACTGCTCGACAAGACGAGTACTAACTTTGTTTTCTATGCAATTTACTTGATTTTATAATTTTTCACTTTTTGCCTCCGCTAGTTTATTTTATTATTATTATTATTATTTGGCTTTTTAAGTATATTCTCGTAAGAAAACTCAAAATTAGTCCCCAACGGGATAGAACCACAAAAACGATAATATCATTATTAAAAAAAAAAAAACTCAAGAATCAGAACTGTTTTGTCTATATTATTATCAAATTAATTTTGCTTTTGACAATAAGTTACTGATTTACGAGCTTGTAGTTCATGCATGAAGAATTATACTTCACTTATCTGTTTGGTCTAACTTTTTTATTTATTGTAGTATTAATAATTAAAAATAATATTAGATGATTAATATATATTTTAGGGTAAAATTAAATTTTCAAAATTTCTTTAGTTATCACCATAACTAAGTCCACGACTTGAGATTTCACCACACTGTCATTGCTACCATCATCAATGACCACTGTTCACTATCTTTTCAATATTATCACCATTCCATCGAGTAAAAAAGAAAATAAAAAAATGAAGACCAACCATGAAATGGAAGAAAAAGAAAACCATAATTCCACTCTATCATCGAAATTCATTTCAATCACAAGATACTATGCACCACCATCTTCATCAATTTTCTTTCTGCAGACTCTAGAATACCCTCGGTTCTATCCTCGTTTCGTTTCAATTAGGTTTGCATGCATCTTTGCTACACTCATATTAGTATGTTTGGTACATGATTTCAATGTTTGATATAATGTTTCATAGCATTTGGCCTTGATTCAATAGCCTAGAACACAGTAGAAAACAAGATAGAAAAAAATATTGAAACCGTTCTAAGAGCAAGTACAACGAGGATTATTTTGGGGAGTAAAATGGGTAGCTTTGTGTACAACAAGGATTATTTGGGTAGCAAAGAGGAGCTGAAAAAGAATCTCACCTTTTGGGTAGCAAAATAAGCTACCGGATTATTTGGGGCAAAGGCAGCACAAAACGACGTCGTTTTGAGCTCCTCTACATCAAAACGACATTGTTTCATGAGGAAGAAAAAAAAAAAAAGCATTGCAGGCGTGTCTAGCGTGCCTGACGCGCTGTCAGACACGTCAGACACGTGTCAATCATCCTGTGATTGACGGAAAATACCCCCCCTCCTCGGTTTTTGGTGAATTTTGAGCCAAAAAAAATGTTTTAAAAAAATTAAAGTACACATTTTGGGCTATAAATAGAGACTTGAATTATTTCATTTGGATACCAAATCAAATTTCTACGAATTTTTGAAGTTTTATAGTTTGTTTTCTCCTCTTTTTCTCTCTTCTCTTCTTTGGAAAGCCTTCCTTCTTTCTTTCTACCAGGTCAAAAGATACGGATATCATTTCAGCATCAAGTGTGAAAGCCTTTTTGAATTTTTGAAGTTTTATAGCGATAAAGATGGTGGGGTATGTAAAAGTTATTGGAGTTTGTGCATTGTTGGAAGAGCTATTTTGCTTGGGTAGCTTCATGGAGAGCTTAAGGGTGTTTTGGGAACAAAAAAAATGCACTTTTTTCTTAAGCTCCCCAAAAAAAGAATCCTTGTTGAATTTGCTCTAAGGCACTAAGCCTTAGCGCTAAAGCATTCAGCCTTAGCACAAGAGTCCGAGAAATTATTTGAGAGCATCGTGCTAAGGCTCCATATTCTAAAAAATTACAATTCAGCCCATGGAGTTCTTAATTGCATTTAATAATTGGCCTTAAACATGTGTAATGAGTTTGAATTAAGTTTAATTAGACCTAATAATATTTAATTAGTATTAATGGAGGTTAATTAGGCTTAAGTGTGGTTAATTAACACCAATCCAAAGGGTTTAGGAACCAACCAATAGGAAATGCACACATCAAAAGTGGAAAGCTCTCCAATATGCCTGGCAATTGGGTCCATCAGGTCGGGTTGATCTGGATAACGGGTTGGTTTGGGTGAGAACCCATCACAACCCAAAATAAATTTGGGTTAAACGGGTCGGGTCACTATTGGGTCGGGTGGGTTTCGGGTTGACCCTTTTTTTCCCTTCAGTTCAATCTTGCACTTTACCAATAAAGACTTATTTTTACTTCAATATCAAAATACTCCTTGACTGTTACAAACACAAACATAAACATGTAAACTACTGCTATTGTTATAAACTTACAATTAGAAAAACAAAATCTCACATTCCATATACAACATCTCATCCAGCCAAATATAAAAATATCAGCTGATAAAATAAAAATTAAACAAATGCACCCAACTATAGATTATCAAAATTGGAAACAGTTGAAATGTATTAATTTCTCAGCTAATTCAGTATGGGCGAAACTTCCTTGCAGCCCTTAATTGTTGTATCCGTTTTTTGTCCTGCTCAAATTTGCTTTGCAACATCATAATCTTTGTGAGGAATAACGTTTGCAGGACAAAATTTAGTAATAGCTCAAAACAGCAAGAAACAATAATACCACTCTTCCTCGAACAGATCTAAGAACTCCAAACTATTACGGAAAAGATATGCTGCCGTGATTCCAAAAAAAGGGAAAGGAACTGTAATGAGATTGATCATACCATTCCGTCGGGCCTTCCTTTTCTGAAACCGATCGAAATCTAACCCAACTTCTTTACTTTTCATCTTTGCCATCTTATCCATTACTGCAGCCTGCGCAACAGAACCCACAGTAATTCCAGTTCCAGAATCTGTAGTCTTCCTCCTGCCCTTGTGATGTACAACAATAGTCCAACCTCCTTCTGCAACCTGAGCCTCTCTTTCCTTTCTCGCCTGCATTTCCAATAAAGATGTGAATGATTATAATCTGAGCAATATGTAGAACTTATATAAGCAAGCACACAATAGGACTATGAAAAAAAAAACTCTAAGCTACGAGTGGGAGATGACAAAGATACAACTGGTATAAACATCTCTCTAGATCATTCCCCATACGGTGGCAACTGGCAAGCAACATAACATAAAACCTAAGAGAATGGGAAAAGCATTCCCTACACAAATAGCACACAAGGGTGTCATCAGTTGCACCAAAGAGGAATACAATGAGAAAACAATAACAAGAAAACAGGCAAGTTATGTCAAGAAAGTTATACAGGGTCAGACGTGCAAAACTCATTATCAAGCGGTCTGTAGCATTTATGAAAGACTAATAAGTAATTCTTAAACAGGCAAGTTATGTCAACATTCTGATGACATGAATATGTCGAATACATCAAGTACACGAAAATCAGGAACACCTAAATCCATTGGAACATCAAGAACACCAAAATCACCAACAAAAATCAGTAGATCACCACCATTTTCACATAAATTCCCAACAAAAATCTCAAACAAAAATCACATAAGTACTGTACAGAACGAATCACCCAACAAAAAGCTCAAGCAAAAATCAGTATATAAACATAAAAGAATTACCCAACTAAACCAATTGTTCAATCATAAAATCAAACACCATTTTCACATAAATTCCCAACAAAAATCTCAAACAAAAATCAGTATATAACCATAAAAAAATTACCCAACTAAGCCAATTGTTCAATCATAAAATCAAATCAATGTTGACTTGAGAAACAAGAACCACACACGCAGTCAGTCAGCCACACACACTTATGATAAATTAAATTTTAAAACCCTAAATATGAAGCAGAAGAGATAATTGCAATTAGCAAAATAGGATATTAACAAACCTGAAAATTGGGGATCGGTAGGTAGCCGCCGCCGGCAGTTCTCGGACAAGGGCACCGAAGCAGTAGATCCTGCTGGACGGAGGAAGTAGTGGTCGGAGATAATGAAGGTGAAGGAGGCCGGAGTTGGAAAGGGGAGCGTTGGGGGGAGGCGTTGTTGGAGAGAGAGAACCGGGTGAAGAGTGTGTGTGAGTGAGAAAGAGAGAACGACGTTAGGTTCTTTAACTTGCGGGTTTAGGCGGGTTTACGGGTTCAACCCGTTTTAACCCGTAAATTTTATTGGGTTATAGTGGGTAACCCGATATAACTTATTTTGTTAATGGGTTGGGTTGGGTAATTAGTGGGTTGGGTTGGGTGGGTTCCTGGATAATGGGTCAAAATTGACATGCCTACTCTCCAATTAACACCTCCACCTTTGACTCTTGACCAATTTGAGTGGGATTTACTGGAGAATTTGGGTCTCTCCTTCATTTCCTTCATTCCTCCATCTTCAAACATAGCTAGAGAGAAATACAAGAGTGACAAGAGAAAACTAGAGAGAGAACAAAGGACTTTTGCAAATAGGGCAAGATATTGACGAAATCAACAAGTTACTAATTTGGTAAGTTACTACTTCTATATATGATTTTATGAAAATATTACATCATAGTATGGTGAAATTTATGGTAGTATTCTTGAGTATTTAATTATGGAAGAGTTGAATTTGTGGTTCAAACTAGCGTGGGAATATGTTGTTCTATGAAATGAAGAGTTCGTTTGGTCGAGCGTTTTGGCCAAAACGCATGGATAAAATGCAGCTTATTTGCAAAAATTGTGTTTCAATACTGCGACAGAAAAAGCAGCATTTTCAAAATGCAGCTGCCAGCTGCATTTTAAAACACTGAAAATCACAGATTTTTTCCCAAAACGTAAGTTTTAAAATGCTATTAGGAAAAAAAATTACGTATTAAAGTGTTATCCCAAACATATTTATAAGGAAAGACCTGCGTTTTTTAAAACGCTGCGTTTTGTAAACGCTATGCCAAACGGGCTCGAAGTATAACTTGATGGTTCATCTTTTATTGTAGTTCATGTTTTCTACATTATAAAATTATTGAAAGCCTGGTAGTCATATTAATTTGATTACAAAAAGTTGAATAGTCGGTGTGGTTATTATGTGTTGAATCACAATGGTTTTGTGAAGGAATACTTGTAAACAAATATTTGGGAAGTGTCTCCATGTAAAATAAGTTTACATGTTATTCCATGATGTGATGAGTATAGAATTGTTCAAGTTACTTACATACATGTATTACGTGGTATTGTTGACATTGAACTTGTCAAGTGCACTTTAGATGTTTCAAGTATTATATGAAAAGTGTGGCAGGTATTGCTGAACAAGTTCAAACAATCTGGCCTTTGAGATGGTTGCTTATGTAAGATTTATTTCTTGCAGGTTAAGAAACTTCCTTATGTAGTCAATAGTGAGAATCACGGTTGATTTGGGATTACTAAATCATATTAAATACTGGTTGTAAAAGGAGTTAGTTTCCTAATTAAACTCTACCTTGATGGACGGTTGAGATTAAATCCTAATCCTAATAGGAATCCGGTCCTCCCTTTGCCTATATAAAGAGATGCAATACCCATCATATTCATCTATTACGACAAACAACTCATTAGGGTTTTGGGCCAAAAGGGAGAAATTGTATTCCGTCTTCTTTAGCTGCAGATTTCGGATCTACATCAAGTTAATAGAATCAAACACCATGTCTTCAGGTATTTTACTTATGATTATTTATATGTTATTGTGATTTTCATGTAGTTCAAGATCTAGGGTTTAAAGATTATTATATTACAGTTGGTATCAGAGCTTTAGATTACGAACTCATGATTATCCATGAAAAACGCATGCAATATTATTGTTTTATTAATTACTAATTGTTTGATAAATAATTGAAGAATATAGTTTTACGTTGATCACCGCCAAATAATATCTTGTTTTAATGATTCTGATGATTCGCTATCTCCTTAAGCGTGGGGTATGAAGAAATTGTGATATATTGCTTTTGCTTATACTCCCTCCGTCTCAGATAAATGTTCCTACTTTCTATTTTAGGATGTCCCAACTAATGTTTCTAAAGACTTTTGATCTACCTATTTTCTACCATTTTTCCTAATATACCCTTAAAGTTTTATTTAATACAACACATCCCAAAAAAACTCAATTATTTAGAATAGTTGAACTCAATTAATGTTCATGGGTATTATCGTCAGAACAAATTTTACAGCACATCATTAATTATGTTTTTAATTATTGTATTTTATCCACTAGGAACATATATCCGAAACGGAGGGAGTAATTGATAGATAATTTACTATATGAAATATAGATGATGCACTCACCCTTTTCTTTGGTGTTAAAGTATGCATGCTTCGTCTTCCCTTTAATATTCTGGGTGTTGTGTCATCCGCCTATATATGTATAAAACTCGACACGTCATCTGCTTATATATGTATAGGCAAAACACACAATCGGGCCACTGTACTTTGGGGAAGGTTGCAATTCGGCCACTGAATGTTTGAAAATGTATTTGGGTCACTGTACTTTAGTTATCTTGCAAATGAGACCATTTTTTGGACGACCGTTATTTCAGCCGTTAAAATAACGTAAAATACCAAATTTACCCCTGTATCCATCTTTATCTTTTTCAATTAAGAAAAACAAATCCTAACCCTAACACAAATACCCCATGAATGGCTCAATTTCTTGAATATCTCATTCATTCATGCTGGAATATCTCATTCAACAATTTCTGGCCTTAATTTCTTGAATATCTCATTCAACAATTTCACTGACCTAAAACCCAATGTACAGAAATTTGGCAAGTCCCCTTTAATTCATACTGGAAATTTCAACTCTTCCAAAATCGGTCCTATCATCTCTTCTCACAAAATTGCCCCTGAACAATCAATCATGCATCTATCCTCACAAAAAAACACCGAAAACCCATCAAGAAAAACAAACCCAAATCAAAATCAAAATCCAATGATCTGTTGTAGGGCTGTTGATGAGAGATAGCGGGACTGATTTTTAGGGCTCATGAAAATTATGGGATCGCTGTGCTGGATTCGATGGCAGGATCTATTACTGGTTTGTTGGTGGAGATTTTCCACTGAACGACATCCATTCCGGTCGTCTTCTCTTGCACCAACGAGCCCATCTCCGATTGTCTCTCCAGCGTCGGCAACACCATCGATGTCTTTATCTTCGGCCATCTCTCTCCTCTGCCTTGAGCTCATTGACGCCGTCGTCTTCGACCTCAACATTGCTGCACTTGAAGAACCAACAAATTCAATTCTTCTAGATTTATGAATCTGTCACTTGGTGCAATCTCTGAAAAATTCTTCCAAATTCTTGTTTAACAAGAGGAGAGAGAAAGGGGTTAATCCTTTACTCTTTTTTGCTGTGAGAGCTGAAATTGAACCATCCCACCTGGAAAGGGGAGTTATAAAGCAAGGCTTTTCGGTGAAACTTTGATTGAGAGTTTGAGATGTCCACCTTTGAGCCAAAGCTCTGCCCAAACTTCTCTATCGAATTCCAGGAAAAATGGGAGGGAGGAAACATAGATTATGTAGAGAAGACATGGGTAAAATTGGTATTTTACGTTATTTTAACGACTGAAGTAACGGCCGTCCAAAAAATGGTCTCGTTTGCAAGATAACTAAAATACAGTGGCCCAAATAACATTTTCAAGTATTCAGTGGCCGAATTGCAACCTTCCCCAAAGTACAGTGGCCCGATTGTGTGTTTTGCCATATGTATAAAACTCGACATATGCATACCGATGGCATAAAGAGTATTTTTAATTCTTTACAATTGTAATTTTCTTTGATCACTTTTCTTCGTTCAAGCCTTATGGGGTTGGGTGGTGATTCTGTTTGATAATTTTTTATTTATTTTTATGATCATCACTTGTTTTCTTCAATGGTAGAAACCGACAAAATTTGGTATTGTTCGGTATTAAATTAGTATACTATTATTATTAGGTTTTATTGTTATGTATTCCACAATTAAATTATTTTGATGTAAATAAAAGTCTTGTTATCACCACAGTGATAATAAATTATGATAATAAATTATGACATTAATGTTTGAATAACATTAAGTTTTATGTGTTTTAGAAAAGTAAAATATCCACAGATATTTATCTTATTCTTGTACACACAATTAAATTAAAATTTTGACTCTTTAAAAACATGATTATTTTAATGAAGGTTCTACCCACAGAAGAATTTTCTTTATATATGTTTAGACAATTTTTAATTCTTATATATCTCTATTATGTCTTCAACTCATGTTCCCGTTAATTTGCACTCGCATGCTTTATCTGTACCCTCCTTTAATGATACCAACTTCTCAGAATAGCGTGAGAATGTTGAATTCACTTTGGGTATTCTTGATCTCGATCTTGCACTCCAAACTGAAAAACATTCTGCATTAACCTCGGAAAGTACCAAAGAGGATAAAGATCTCCATAAACTGTGAGAGAAAAGTAACAGATTGAGCCTTATGTTCATGCGAATGACGATTGCTGCAAACATCAAGACCTCTCTTCCTGAAACGAAATTGGCTATGAAATTCATGGAATCCGTTGAAGAACGCTTTAAGACTGCAGATAAGTCTCTTGCAGGGAAATTAATGTCAGAACTCACTACTATGAAGTTTGATGGTGCACGGTCATTAATGCACAATCATATTATTGAGATGCAAAACCTTGTAGCTAAGCTTCAGAATTTGGGAATGAAAGTGGATGAGAATTTTTTTGTTCAGTTTATCCTAAATTCTCTTCCTCCACAGTTTGCCCCTTTTCAAGTGAATTACAACTCTATTAAGGAAAAGTGGACAGTGAATGAACTAGAACATGTTAGTTCAGGAAGAAGCAAGGCTGACTCAACAAGGTACTAATGTTTCACACCTCACTACTCAAGGAGCGAATCATAAGTTTGGGAAAAAGGCTGGAAAAGGCCAGAAAAGAGCACCACCCAAAATGAATGATAAAGTCCAACCTGCTCAAGTCAAAGCAAAGAAAGAAGAAGTTTGTCATTTCTGTAGGAAATCTGGACATTTCCAAAATAACTGTGAGAAACGTCGTAATTGGTTCGAAAGTAAAGGTAATCCCTTGGGATTCGTAAGTTTTTCAGAATCAAACTTCTCTTACGTGCCTTCAAATACATGGTGGTTGGATTCAGGTGCTAATGTTCATGTTTCTAATTCGATGCAGAGATACCTTACGACCCAAATCATAAACCCAACTGAAAACTTCTTATCTGTAGGGAACGACAATAAAGCTCATGTCGAAGCTATTGGAACATATCATCTTGTTCTTGAAAAAGGATATTATTTGGATTTTTTTCAAACTCTTTATGTTCCATCTATTTCCCGCAACTTAGTTTCAGTTTCTAAATTTGACTTACAAGGATTTATGTTTGATTTGGGTAGTAAAAGTTTTAATTTATATATCTAGAATTCTTGGAGATGGTCTTTACAAATTTACTTTGTCTTCTCCATCCTTGTCTGAAACCCATTTGACCCTGTATCATAATCAAGGAACTGTACATCATGTAATGAAAAATGACTCTTCATTCTTGTGGCATCAGAAGTTGGGATATATATCCCATAAGCGACTTCAAATATTAGTAAAAGATGGCGTTTTACTGGACCTAGATTTTACTGATTATCATAGTTGTGTGGATTGTATTAAAGGCAAAGCAACAAAACACACAAAGAAAGGAGTCACAAGAAGTTCTCAGCTTCTTGAAATAATACATACAGATATTTGTGGACCTTTTGATGTTCCAACATTTGGGGGAGAAAACTACTTCATCACCTTTATTGATGATTATTCACGTTTCTGTTACCTCTATCTATTGCATAACAAATCTCAAACTGTGAATGTTGTACAAGTATTTATAACCGAGGTTGAGAGACAATTAGAGAGCAAATTGAAAATCATAAGGTCTGATAGAGGTGGAGAATTTTATGGCAGGTATGATGAAACAGGACAACATCCTGGACCTTTTGCCAGACTCCTTGAACAACTTGGAATTGTAGCTCAATACACAATGCCAGATTCTCCTTGGCAGAATGGTGTAGCTGAAAGGAAAAATCGCACGCTTTTAGAAATGGTTAGAAGCATGATGAGTCATGCTAATTTGCCCATTACGTTGTGGACATATGCTCTTCGCATGGCTGTATATATTTTAAATAGGGTTAATTCCTAGTAAAGCAGTTCCAAAGACCCCTTTTGAGGTGTGGAAAGGCTGGAAACTTAGTTTAAAACACCTGCAAGTTTGGGGATGTCCAGTTGACGCGAAGGTATATAACCCTCAATCAAACAAATTGGATTTAAAAACCATAAGTGGGTATTTCATTGGTTTTCCTGAAAAATTCAAAGGGTATATAATTTACTGTCCTAACCATAAGGTGCGAATTGTGGAAACTGGAAATGTCAAATTCATTGAAGATGGCATGATTAGTGGGAGTACATTTGTGGAGGATAAGTCTGTTCACGAAATTAGGGTAACAATCCCATTACTTAAAAAACAAGCAGACAAGATGAATTCTTCCATCGTTGAACCATTAAACGTTGAAGGACCACCTGTGGCTCCAATAAATGATGAAGAGCTACCATCACATCAGCCACAACCCCATAATGAAATCACTGCCAATGAAGAAATTATGGAACAAACACAGGAACCAGCATTAAGAAGATCTCAACGAGAAAAACGAAGTGTTATTCCTGATGATTATGTTGTTTATCTACAAGAATCTGATTTTGACATAGGGATAATAAAAGACCCAGTTTCCTATTCACAAGCCATTACAAGTAATAATTCTGATAAATGGATTGATGCCACGAAGGATGAGTTAAAATCAATGGCAGACAATCAAGTCTGGGAACTCACTCATTTGCCGAAAGAACACAAAACAGTTGGGTGTAAATGGGTCTTTAAGACCAAACGTGACTGTCATGGCAATATTCAGTGATATAAAGCTAGACTTGTAGCCAAAGGTTTTACTCAAAAGGATAGCATAGATTACAAAGAGACTTTTTCTCCCGTATCAAAAAAAAATTCTCTCAGAATTATTATGGCCCTAGTAGCTCATTATGACTTAGAGTTACATCAAATGGATGTGAAAACAGTCTTTCTTAATGGTGAGCTGCAAGAAGAAGTATACATGCGTCAACCTGAAGGTTTTACCTTAGAAGGACAGGGAGACATGGTCTGCAAACTTAAGAAATCCATTTATGAACTTAAGCAAGCCTCCCGACAATGGTATCTAAAATTCAACGAAACTATTAATGCTTTTGGTTTTAAAGAAAATATTGTAGATCCATGCATATACCGATCAAGATCAATGGGAGTAAGTTCATATTTTTGGTTATATATGTTGATGACATATTATTGACAAGTAGTGATCTTGGCTTATTGCATGAAAGCAAATGGAAAACATTCCCTATACTTCTTTAGTAGGAAGCTTGATGTATGCACAAGTTTGCACAAGGCCAGGCATCATTTTTGTTGTTGGCATGTTGGGAAGTTGTCAAGAAAATCCATAAATGGATAATTGGAAAGCTACAAAGAATGTTTTGAAATACTTACAGGATTAATTATTGTCTTACATTCAAGAAGTCAGATCAATTAGAGTTGGTTGGCTATTTAGATTCCGATTATGGTGGATGCGTCGACACTTAATAGAGTCTATTATTGCTCATTCCACGATGGAATCTGAATTCATAGCTTGCTTTAAAGCTACAAATCATTGCTTATGGCTGCAAAATTTCATCTCAAGATTCAGAGACTTGAATTTTGTCTCTGCACCCCTGAAACTTTATTGTGATAATGCCGCAGCAGTATTTTTCTTAAAGCATGATAGATATTCCAAAGGGACAAAACACATGGACCTTAAGTATCTATCTGTGAAGTAAGCAATTCAGAATAAACAATTATTCATTGAGCATATAAGCATAACACTTATAGTTGCAGATGCACTTACGAAGGGGTTACCTCTCAAGACTTTTCAAGAACATACTTCAAGTATGGGTCTAGAGAGAATTACTGATTATTGATTTATATTTTATTGTGCTTATACATTGAACTTCTATTGAGATCTTATTTATGATATTCTGAATTTTATTTCTGTTTCCATATTTTGTATACATTATGTGAATGGATAATAGATAACAGAAATTGTTCTTGAAAAAAAAAAACATTATTGGACCATTATTTATACTCCTGCTTAAGGCCTAGTGAATTAAGTTATTTATGTTGTAGTACATGGAAGGAACCATATTGAAAACCTGATAATGTGGAACTGCTATGACTACCATGGATAACTTGGCTTGCAAAGGTATTATGTTAACCATTAAGTTATTGATTTAGTAGTTATGCGCGCCTTATGTTTCTAAAATTAACCATTACATGATTATCACTTTGACCAAGTGGGAGACTGTAAGATTTATTTCTTGCAGGTTAAGAAATTTCCTTATGTAGTCAATAGTGAGAATCACGGTTGATTTGGGATTACTGAATCATATTAAATACTGGTTTATAAAAGGAATTAGTTTCCTAATTAAACTCTACCTTGATGGACGGTTGAGATTAAATCATAATCCTAATAGGAATCCGGTCCTCCCTTTGCCTATATAAAGAGATACAATACCCATCATATTCATCTATTACGACAAACAACTCATTAGGGTTTTGGGCCAAAAGGGAGAAATCGTATTCCGTCTTCTTTAATTAGCTGCAGATTTCGGATCTACATCAAGTTAATAGAATCAAACATCATGTCTTCAGGTATTTTACTTATGATTATTTGTATGCTATTGTGATCTTCATGAAGTTCAAGATCTAGGGTTTAAAGATTATTATATTACAGCTTAAACCTAAAGGTGGTTATTTAGGCCTTGAGGCGGTCATTTAGCCCCTAAGGCAGTCATTGTTTATAGACTCTCGAAAAAATGGTGATATAACTTATAACAGATCAAGTACTGTATTTCGTACAAATGTAATTACATAAATTACCATTTGTGCTGTGATAACTGTTATATATTATTACTATTGAATTGATGTTATTTATGCCTTCATCATACTTGTCATTCCATGTAGTTGCATTGTAGTAACTTACTTGTTCTCTTGACTCACCCATTTCCTTGTTGTTTTTCTTAGATCTCGATCAACTAGGTGGCGCAAATCAGTGAAGCCGGGGAAGCGTATGTGGGATGTTTTGTATGTACGTTTGTAAATATGATAGGGAATGGTGGTTATATAATGGAGTTATGTAAACTCTAATTTGTGTACTCCTTGTGTACATGTCATTGTTTGTAGATTGTTCATTCAGTACTAAGGTTTGGTAGTTGTGTTGTACTCGAGTTGTACGAAAACTCTATGTTGAACTTTACGAATTGTTTGGCTTTTGGTTTCTTAGTCTTTCTAGCAGTCTCATGTGGTTATCGAGCATGTCAGCTCAAGTAGTTGTGGAGTTGTTATTTGTTTTGCGCCTCAATTTGGGGTTGCAATTAGGAGCTCAGATCGGGGCATGACAGACTCACATTTAACCGAACTTCCTATTTGTATCAACCAATTAATACCATCAAGTTAGGCGGCTCTCTCCGATATTAAAATCGAATAGTTGATGGAAAATAGTAAGCCCTAGTAGTTGACAAAACAAAAAGAATTTGATTTAATGAGTGCTATTATAGTGTTGGGATGATCGAAGCGTTCTTCCCATTGCCCAACTCCCTCCCTCTCTCTATACAAGCATAGGATTTAGATCTTATTTTGGCTCGCACATCCTCAATTGTGTCTTTGAATCAAGTGAATGTACATGATGATTGAAAAGCTCATATTTTCAGATCTTTTTTTCTGTGTTTTATTGCCAATTTTTATGAATTTCATAAGTGTTTTGTCAAAGGGATTGCATTTAATGTTTTTTTTTTCTTTTTATGTTTTAGGTTTTCCTGTCAAAATGGAGCTTCAGTAGGTCAATTCATAGTAAATTGGGAGCATTCAAAGCAATCTATGATGTCATAGGAGGATTAAAACTCAAACCGTCAGAGTCCGTTAAGTGTTTCAATGCAAAAGACGCTAACGGAGGCTAACAAAGGCTGACGATTGACTAAATTGCAAAACCTGGCAGCATAGGACTTCAGAAACCATCTTGAGAAGATATGGGTAGAGGTGCAATTTCCATAAAGTACAGCAGTGGTAGTGCTGCAATTTCCAGAAAGTATTCCAGGGGTAGCGCTGCAATTTATAGCATTGGAGTAGAATATTTTCTTATACTCTTTATATAATTATAGAATATTTGGCTCAAACTCTTCATTGAAAGTAATGTATTTCATACACTTTATTTTTATATTATTATATAATATTTTCTTGTCATTTTTGTGTGTAATTTCTCTTGCATCTTATAGCTACAAATATTTGGCTCATAATGTAAGAGAAATCACACAGAAAAACTCCAAAACAAAAATAAAATTTCATAATGATATAAAAACAAAGAGTAGAAAGGCAATACTTCCAATAGAGATCGAGGTTCAGTGAGAATCCCTAGTCTTTTCCTGGTCACAATTTAAGATGGGTTGATTTGTGTGTAATTTAGGGGAAAAAAATAGGAAAATATGAGTTTAAACATCAATGACCGCTGAGAAATTTTTTTTTGCTATTATATGTCGTTGTTGTGATAGATCTATTTGAAATGGATGATTATGATTTTGGTTAATAGTGATACGGTAGAGATAGATTTGTCTCAATTGCTTGACGGTGATGGGTAGTTTGTTGTGATATATTTGAAATAAATGGGTTTTAATTTGTTGATAGGGTGAGTGGAAATATGGATTTTTTTTTTTTTTTCTTTTTGCTTGATGGTGCATGGTGATTGTGAAAAAGATAGCCAAAGGTACGGTGGTCATTTGATAATCACAAATGGCGACGTAAAGTTGTAGACTTAGTTATGGTGGTAGCTAAAATATACTATTAATCATGAAATTCCTTTTTGTTTTTCTTTTAAATGCAATTTTTTTGGACAAAACAAATTAAATATGAAATTCATAAAAATTGAGAATAAAATACGGGAAAAAAGATATATAGGAAAATATGAGCTTACCAGTCAGTCATCACATCTGCTAGATTCATTCCCAATTGACAGATTTATGAGCTTGTAAGAAAATAGACTCCTTTGGCAAATTAAACTTTTTATAATTGTAGCTTTAGTTATTTGTATGTTCTTTAAATTGCACTAAAATTATCATTATTTTTGAAAGTAAAACTATTTTTTGGGACAAAAAAAAGAATACTGTACAATTTTTTTTTTTTTGTGAGGTGGAGGAGGGAGTATATATTTTTATATCAAAATTAAGCAGTCGATCAGTAGTATGATAATTCAAATTCAGGCCCAACAATTTCAATTGTTACATACGGAACATGCTCACAATTAATGTTGCAATCTAGAAACAGTAGTTGACAATTACATATATAGGTGTGCCCTCTAAATAGCCTGATTAAACTCAATCAAACATTAGCTAGCTGCAGACTCAGAGGGAAATAAAACTGTTGGAGTACTAAAATGATGAAACGTAGTCAACTAAGCTCTCTACTGATTCATGGGAAGAGCCACCTTGGTTTACGCATTGATTTACAGTTTTCCTCAAACCCATAATTCTTTCTCTTATCTCTTGACCTTCCTTATCCACCATTAATCTTCTAATTGCACTCTTTATCTCTTCCCCCTCCAACCAATTGCACCCCAACTTTCCAAACATCACGTACTCACATATCTTGCATTTACAGGTTGATCAAGAATCCCATTGGCACAAATCATAGGAACTCCTTCACAAATGCTCTCTAAGGTCGAATTCCAACCATTGTGAGTCAAAAACCCTCCTGTTCCTTGATGGGCCAATACTTGTTGTTGGGGAGCCCATTTCACAATATGTCCCCTTCCACCCAAACTGTCTACGTACCCAATAGGTAATGGTTCGAGCCATGATGAGCCGTAGACTGACCCAGGTCGAACAACCCACAAAAAAGGCTGCATGCTATTAGCTAAACCCCAAGCCATTTCCAAGAATTCAGCTTCACAAATACGTGACATACTCCCAAAACTTACATATATGACCGACTTGGGTGCTTGAGAGTTCAACCAATGTATCGAGCTAAGATCATGTGGTAATAAGCTACTTGAAGAGGATGAAAAGTATTTGTGGATTGGGCCAATTAAGAAATTTTTTATGGGGAATTCTTCGTAGATTGTTGACACTTCAGGTAGTTCAAGTTCTTTGCATGCATTCCAAATGATTCCAGAAGCCCCCCTTCGATCATTTCGTTGATCATGTTGGTTAATATCTCGTAAATAGACTTTGGGTTATGAGCAAGGATCTTGGGAATGTCTTTGAATTTAAGTGTTGGAAACTCAGGTATTGAAGCTTCCAATTGGCAACCTGAAATAAAATTTAAATTCGTTGGATAAATTAAGAGCCATATATATATATAATAGCAATGAAAATTATTTATCAATTCATTCCTGTCAAAGAGTAATGATGCCCTACCCTCACAATATGAACCCAAAACACTAACTATGGTTGTAGTAATTTCAATCCAACCGCGAAATTAATATAAATATTGGTCTACTCTAGTTATTTGATGTTAATTATATATGTAGGAAAATACTAGAGATGTCAGCAAGAACACCTATGATTTTTAACAAAAAATCGTCATAACTTTGTCCTACATTTGAGGGGAACCTACCTTTCTCGGTGAGGTCGAAGTAACCATTGTTGTGAAGAAGTGGTAAGTTGTGCTCAACAAGAGCAGTAGAGACAGACTACCGGTCCATAGAACACTCAATGGTAGCTCGAAATTGTCACCAACAACTCTAGTGTAGGACCAGAGAGCATCCGCGATCAAGCACGCAATAGGCTCCTCTGAGGCTATGTTATCCGATAACAACTGTGCCAAGCAATCGCGGAATGGCTCCATACACTTGGCAACTAGGTTAGGAATATTCGTGATATCGGGAACTGACTCTTTGCTATTCGGCACCAAACCGTCGTCAATAACCCGGAATGTAAAATGCGGGTAGTTGGAAATATTTGGAGAGTTGAAATTGGTATGAATTATAATGATATTGAAGCCTTTAGAGTGAAGGATGTTTGCTAGGTGAAGCATAGGACTAATATGGCCTTGCAAAGGCGCTGGAAAAAGGATTAGACGTCGGCCTTTGTTAGGTGCCAATGAGAAAAGGGTGGCTTTTTGGATCTCTATTGGTATGGATCGAGTTTCTAATTCTTCTTTGGCTTATGAAGATAATGGTCTTTAAGCATTCACTTGGTCTTCTTGAAATGAGTAAGACTTGTTTGTGGAGTATTTAGTATTTTAACGGCCAAAATATATATATATATATAAAAAAAAAAAAAAAAAACCAAAGTATCTACTCAATCTCATAATGGTACCTAAAATGAAATATTTTTCACTTAGACTCACAATGTTACTAATTATCCCAGTTTAGCCTCTACCCCCAACGTTTGTTACAAAACTAATGTTAAAGTGCACGTGGTCTTTCACGTGCCGGACATTTTCGTCATTTCCAGTGAGAGAGTTGCAATTTCACGTGCTGAAAAATTTACTCCTAAATTGCAAGCCCTAAGGTTACAGTTTCAATTTGCAGAAGATAGAGTTGTGGAATTTGGAGGTTGAGATGCCGGTCGGAATTGTGAGAGAGAGGATTGTGAAGGCTCGCTGTTGCTGACTTGCTGTCATGCGAGAGAGAGGGTGTGCTGGCGTTGATGGTGAGCTTTAAGTTGGGGATAAAAATCAGAGAGAAAATCGTCGGCGCTGAGATGGAGGGAGAAAGAACTGGCGGTAATGGTGACGAGTGAAGGAGAAGAGCCCGGAGGCAAAGATTGCGCTGGTCGAAGATGTATCGCGAAGGGGTTGTCGGAGGTGGTTGTTATTGTTGAAGATGGCAGCGGTGCGAGTGGTTGAATAGAGGGAACATCGCCGTCACTGTTGGAGACGAGTGGAGAAGACAGAGAGAGCATGGTGAGTTATTGCTACTGTGGTTGCTGTGTGAGAGAGGGGGAGTGCAGGGGTTGTTGCTGCTTTAACTAGATTTAAGAGATAGAGAGGAGTTGTTGGTGGCCGGCGAGGGAGAATGAACGGAGCAGGAGGATGTGATTTTGGCCAGAGTTTACAATAAAGAGAGAGTCTGAGATGGAGCAGACTCACTTTGCACCCCCGATCCAAATGACCAAAATAGCCCTTACGTGACATGCACATGTCAATTTTCGTTACTATTTTTAACGTCAATCACGGCAAGGGGGCAAACTTAGATAATTGGTAACATTGTGAGCCCAGGTGAAAATATTTTATTTTAGGTACCATTATGTGATTGAGTGGATAATTTAGGGGTTTTTTAAAATATATTTTGGCCTATTTTAACGTTACATGGCATTTTTATAATGGGTTAGATTGGTTCGTTTTTTGAACAGTTAATATTTTTACTAAATAAAGTAAAAGCACGTATAAATTTTTTTATTTTTTGATCTTAATTGAAGAGGTGCATGTTTTTTTTTTTTTTTAATTTGTTCCAGTTGAGAAATTACTCTCTCTCTCTCTCTCTTGGTTTCTTAAGATACCCTTAGGTCCGAAAGTTCAAGACCAATTCCTAAGTAGTGTAAACCACAAGACCTACCAAGTTTTAACAATTTTTTCTCTTTAGAAAATTATTTTTTAATATAATTTGTTTAATATATGTTGAAATTTTGAAAACATTCATATCTTATTATAAATATTTTTTGATCTTAATTGAAGAGGTGCATTTTTTTTTTAATTTGTTCCAGTTGAGAAATTACTCTCTCTCTCTCTCTCTTTCTTGGTTTCTTAAGATACCATTAGGTCCAAAGGTTCAAGGTCAATTCCTAAGTAGTGTAAACCCGCAAGACCTACCAAGTTTTAACAATTTTTTCTCCTTAGAAAATTATTTTTTAATATAATTTGTTTAATATCTGTTGAAATTCTGAAAACATTCATATCTTATTATAAATATTAATTATTATTCAACTTTTTTGTTTACTTATATAATTAGTTAAAAATTATTCAATTGAAGACGAAAGATATATATTTTTTATTTTATTTTGTTTTTCTTAAATATATTTTCAAACTCAAAATTCAGGAGTAATCTTTAAATCGAATAGGATCACAGTTGTCCTACCAAATCTTAAGTCATTGAGACGAAAAGCGCATCAAACCAAATAAAGGGTATAGACCATTATTGAAAGAGAAGAGTATAAACCATTGTTGTCATGGGTGACGTGGTAGCGGAATGGACAAGCGCATTAAACCAAATAAAGAGTAAAGACCTTTTATGGACCTATTTTTTTATACTTTTTGAAAATAATTAAAAATATACGTCAAAAAATAATAATTCATCCGTTCCTAAATTATTGTGTTGTTTGATCTGACACACGGATTAAGAAAAAACAACTGACTTGATTATTAATATTCATATGGTGTGTAGTTTCATTTAATGCACATGTGACCCATAATTAAATAAAGAAGAAAAAGTAAGGATGAAATGATAAATTTGGTGTCTTTCAAACAATATAATTATTTTGGGACTACAAAAAGGAAAGTAAGTTGCAAATAAAATAGCAAATCAACAACTAGTCAACTACCAACATTAATTTTGTAACCAATTTTTTTGTGATTTTTTATACCTTTAACATTACTCCAAAAAGAAATACTAATTCAGCACTATCTCTCAAAAAGCTAAATTAATTTTGACAATTATAAGAGTTATTGACAAATCAGTTAGATATTTGAAATGAATTATCTTAATCTGTGTGTTCGGATACTTACTAATAACCCTTGCGTCGACAAAATACATTTGACATGTTAAATTGTTCTTATTGTACTTTTGATTTTCCATATTGTTACTTTTAAAGTTTCTAACTTTGAAAGCTTAATTTGTTAAATGTAACTATTTTCTTGGGAGGGGCGAAGTATTAGTTCAATCAGTGATATGCATGCTTACAAAATATGAGAATTATCGATACATTCAAATGAGCTCACACTTTAACGGACCTTCAAAATAAATAGTCTGTCTAATGAAGTTTTTATTTTTTTTTATAAGATGCAATTATATCAAATACAACGGCGGAGGCGGAGGCGGAAAAGAGTAAAATGATAAAAGAGTATTATTGGTAACAAGTGCTCTTAGGGACAGAAGACAGTCGAATATGTATGCAAAGAGAAACATTTTCCAATGTTATTAATGATATGGGACATACATATGCTGCTAATGTCCTCTCAACAGCTATTGTGAGGGAGATCCAGCTAGCGATAAAATGTAATCAACTAAGCTCTCCACCGCCTCATGAGAAGACCCGTTTTCCATTACGCATTGATTAACAGTTTTCTTCAAACCCATAATTCTTTCTCGGATCTCTTCACCTTCTTCCTTGTCCACTATCATTCTTGTAATTGCCCTCTTTATCTCTTCCCTCTCCAACCCATTCTCCAATCCCACCCCAACTTTCCAAACACCACTCACGTATCTTGAATTTATTGGTTGATCAAGAATACCGATTGAACAAATCATTGGCACTCCTTCTGAAATGCTCTCTACAGTCGAATTCCAACCATTGTGAGTCAAAAACACAGCCGTTGCCGGATGGGCAAGCACTTGTAGTTGGGGAGCCCATTTCACAATATGTCCCCTTCCACCCAAATTGTCTATGAACCCATCTGGTAACAATTCAATCCATTTCGACCCGTTGACTGATCCAGGTCGAATCACCCACAAGAAAGGTTGCATGCTGTTAGCTAAACCCCAAGCCATCTCCAAGAATTCAGCTTCACCAATATGTGGCATACTCCCAAAACTTACGTATACGACTGAGTTGGGTACTTGAGAGTCCAACCAAGGTATAACGCTGGGGTCTTGTTCCAACAAACTGATTGAAAAGGAAGGATCGTATTTGTGGATTGGGCCAACAAAGAAATTTTTGTTGGGAAAGTGTTGGTAGATTTTTGGCACTTCGGGTAGTTCGAGTTCTTTGCATGCATTCCAAATGATTCCCGACGCCCCCTTCATTTCATTTATCATGTTGGTCATTATCTCATAAAGAACCTTTGGGTGATGAGCCATGATCCTGTCAATGTCTTTGAATTTCAGCATTGGATATTCAGGCACCGAAGCTTCCAGTTCATAACCTGTAACAACGATTCTAGATTAAATGGCTAAAGAAATTAATATAAGAGTTATCGATAAAAACTATACATGCCAAGAGTTTTATCACAAACATCGAAATTTCATGTCTATGATTTGACAATTGACTGTGCCGATGCCCACCTTCTTTGGTTAATGATTCGAAGCATTTTTTGCGCCATCCCATCAACATAGCGTAGAATCTTTCTCGGCTGCTTTATCCCTTACGCCATTTTGAAGCAATCTGAATTTCACACCAAATTTGGTGCAAAACTGTGGCTGCCCTATCCTCGTTTTCTCTTTTTTTTTGTTTTTTGTTTTTAAGAGTAATGCTACGTGTACCTAAAGTATGCATTAAATATGCACCAAAATCTCAGTTGTTATTTTTTGATTGCTTAAATGATTAATAGGTCCCACCACTTAAAAATCTTCTAACCAACTAAAAGATGCTAACAAAGACTTTTGGTGCACACTGTAGGTACACGTAACATTAATCTTTGTGAGTTTAATATTACTTTTTTTAATTTGTTAATTGTAAAGTGTAAACCTCTCTTATTTTTTGTTTGGTAATGTATTATTTAATTTTAGTGCATTATTTTAAAGTCTTGTATTCAATTATTTTAAAGTCTTGTATTATTTAATTTAACATAATTCTTAATTATAAGTATTGTTAATTAAAAGTCATTTGTATTATTAACATTATTTTTAATAAAATTTATGAATATTTCAGTATTCCCAGGTCTAATAATGACATTAATGTCTTAGAAGCGTCGAACTTCTTTTCTAATCTTGCCAAAGGTATTGCTCCTTCAGCAAACTATGTTATTCAAGGAAAATAATATAACATGAGCTATTATTTGGCTGATGGTATATACCCTAAATGGCCAGCTCGATCTTGTGCAAACTATCCAAGATCCACGTGGTCCTAAAAAAAGTATTTTGCAATGAGACAAGAATCGTGTAGAAATGACGTAGAACGTGTATTTGGAGTTCTACGGTCACGATTTGCAATTGTGGCTGCACCAGCGTACTTTTGTTTCAAAAGTGACTTACATGATATAATCTCCGCATGTATAATAATGCACAACACGATAATTGATGATGAACGTGATACGGATGCACCGATTCAAGGTCCAATGGACGCGCCTACCCCTAATGTAGAAATGGTTGATGAAACTACCCAATTTCACCAAATTATCGAGTGGCATAAAAAAATCATGGATAAAGGAGCTCATATTGCACTTAGAGATCCCTTAATTGATCATTTGTGGGATGAATATACGAAAATGATCATCTATCATCTTGTTTGTATTTTAATTATAATTATATATCAATTAAATGATCATCGATCATTTGTATTTCAATTCCAGCTGTATTTTCAATTGTTTGGTCTTTAATTATAATTTGTTAATAGTTTAATTGTATTTTAAAGTATTTTGTTTTATTATTTAATTTTAGTGCAGATTTTTTAATTTAATATAAAAATAAAATGTATTATTCAATAAATGACATATTTGTTTTGCTAATATATTAACATAAATTTAATTAGATAAAATATATGTTTTAAATAGAATAAAAAAAATATTTTTAGAATAGAATATTTTTTTTAGTGTAAAATTTGAAGTAGAATGATTGAAAATTATGAAAAATATTTGGTGCAAAAATTGCACTATTATAGTGGGATAGATAGTGCAATTTTTGTACCAAATGATTAGAGTTGCCTTAAATATTGTAAAAAGTTAATTTTCAGAAAAGAAAAAGTCAACTCCTTTTGAAATTGACTTTCATGAAGAAATTGTTACAACTACTTTGGAAGCTAGTTTAAACCGTTGAATTTTAGTATGGCAAATAGACGTGCCCAAACGGTTCGAACCGCCGATTCCGGTTTTGAACCGCCGGTTCTAAAAACTGCCAGACAACAAACCGTAACCGAACCGAAAAATCGCGGTTACGGTTTCGGTTCCGAACCGGCTAAGCCGGTTCCGGTTCCGGTTCCAAACCATAATTTTTAATTATTTTTTAAATATTTTCTTATAATTTTTTTTGAAAAAGATTTCATCTTAAAACTTTGTACAAAGCATTTTTTGAATTTTTGAAACTTTGTAAACTTTTCATTTTTGAAATTATAGAGTAAACAAGGCAATTTCAAAATAAAAAATTTAAATTTTGGCGATTTTTCACGGTTTGGAACCGGCGGTTCCGGTTCCCGGTTCCAAACCGGCGGTTCACGGTTTTGAAAAATTGGAAACCGAAACCGAACCGTGTAACCGGCGGTTCCGGTTCAGGGACGGTTTCGGTTCCTCACGGTTCCGGTTTATGCGATTTTTTGGGCAGTTCGGTTCCGGTTCGAACCGCCGGTTCCGAACCATTTGGGCATGTCTAATGGCAAAAAGGTGTTTCAGGCCACCATACTTTGTGTCAAAATTTGCATAGGTTACCTACTCTCAAATCACATAATTAGGCCACTTCACTCGTTCTCCCTACTCAAGTTGCCCCAGTTTTAAGACTTCTCTGGGATTTTAAAGGTTATAATCTATATTTGGATTACAATTCTTGAAATGAATCCAACTATCTATATTTCATTTTGAATTAATCTTCTAATTAATTAATACAAATAATGATTAACAAATAAATTGATGTCGTTAATTGAAAGAAACACGATAATAATAATGAATAAAAGGAATATTATTACTTAATAGAGAAGACTTTATTTTTTTTAGCTTGATGAAATTCAGATAACGTATATTTTTTGGTCAATTAACAACTAAATTGATGTCATTTGACTTTTTTTTTTGTCAAACATAATGTTTTCAAATGCAAATTTAATATATATATTTTTTATTTTATCTAAAATTATAAAATACGTAATTTGTAGTATTCTTAAAATATTATAAATTATGTATTTTATAATTTTAAAAAATAAAATAATATACGTCAATATTTGGTGAAACAAAACAATAATTTCGGAATAAGAGAGTACGAATTACATAATATTTGCTGGGGAATATATCATACTCCTGACGCGCATGAGTAAAAATACACCATTACTTATGCCAACTTTTCAACCCGAATATTTTTAAGACAAGTTACAGTCTTACATGCCTGAGAAACTATTTTTGGCTTGTTTGATTTGATTTATGGGCAAGCGTTTATTGTTTATAATTTACCATAAGTTATATTTGAAACTTTTAATTTGATTTATGTGGAGATAAGTCATAGATCATGTATAAGTCACTTAAAACACATGAGAGGCGATAAATTATAAGCACTATACATGGTACTTATTTCTATTTTTAAAAAACAAGTAAGTCATATTCTTTAGTAAAACTTTTTATATTCCAAGATTACACCTAATAATAATAAAAATAAAAAAATAAAAAATATTATTAATAATTAATGATAATAATAATAGTAAATAATAATAATAAATATAATATTAATAACAAATAATAATAAGAATAAATAATACTCATAACTATTATAATTATAAATAATAATATTAATAATAAATAATAATAATAGTAATAAAAATAAAATAATACAAAATAATTTTAATAATACTATTAATAAATTTATAATAATAAATAATACTCCTAATAATAAATAATAATAGTAATAAATAATAATATTAATACATAATAATTGTAATAAATATAATAATAAATAAATAATAGTAAATAATGATAATAACAAAAATAAAAATTAATATTAATAATAAATAATAATAATAATGATGCAAATAATATTTAATGATGAAGGTACTTCAGTCTTATATTTTAATTTAGCAATTTTTTCAGCTTATCAATCAAATAGTCACACTAACTTAAAACAGCTCATCAGCACTTCGAAAAGTTAAATCAAACAGTATCAGTTTATGAATCATAAGTCATAAGTTATCAGTCATAAGTTATCAGCTATAAGTTATCAGTCATAAATCATTTCTCATCAACTAAATCAAACAGATCCTTAATAATTCTGAAATGCTACGTGAAATGTTTATATAGAGAATCACAATTAATATCGAGACACTATAGTGTCAAAGTAGTTTAAAACTTCAAGTCCACTTTATACCACTTTTTCGTTATTTGGTGTGGACACGTAACCATGACACGTGATGCTCCGAATTTATCTAATATTTTGTCAAGGATGTCTAGCAGTACTCCGAATCCATGTAGCTACTAAACGCAGACATCGCGCGCGTGTGTGAGAGAGAGAGAGAGAGATACTGAGATAGAGAGAGAAGGGCGCACCTTGATGGGTAAGGTCAAAGTAACCCTTGTTGCGGAAAACTGGTAAGGTATCTTCAACAAGAGCTGTAGACAACATTTCGGTCCATAAAACAATCATGGGTAGCTCGAACTTCTCCGCAACAACACTAGTGTAAGGCCAAAGAGCATCCGCAATCAAGCACGGAATAGTCTCTTCTGAGCCTATATTTTCAGTTAACAATTGAGCCAAGCAATCGCGGAATGGATTGATGCAATTGCGGAGAAGGATGGGGAGATCGATGATGTTAGGAACTGCATCTTTGATATTCGATGGCAAGCCGTCGTCGATAGCACGGAACGTGAATTGTGGGTAGTTGGAAATATTGGGAGCGTTAAAGTTGGTGTAAATTATGGTAATGGAGAAGCCCTTAGAGTGTAGGAGATTTGCTAGGTGAAGCATAGGGCTAATGTGGCCTTGCATCGGCGCTGGAAAAAGTATTAAACGCTTGCCCTTCTTTGGTGCCACTGGCAAGAGGGTGTCTCTTTGGATTGCCATGGGTGTAGTGTTAGTGTATTATTATGGACGGATCAAGCTTGTAATTGTTTCTCTCCATATGATGCTATTTAAACTAGTCAAGGATTCGTTTTACAATTATTGGATTCAATGATGGCGGTTTCAGGCCGGCAATTGGATTATTATATAATTAATGCTCCCTCGGTTTTAATTATAAAGTCAACTTTTAATTTTTTTTTAATTAATTTAATTAAAATTTGATCAACAATTTATATAAATATTATATTTTTACAAAGGCATAGTATTCTCAATGTAAATTTTAGTAAATGAAATTTTATTTCATAAAATATAATTAAAATATTTTTTTATTTGAATTAGATACATATTAACTTTTAATTTAAAATTAAAAGTAGATTATTTTATTGAAACGAATGGAATAAATTGGATTATGTAACTAATACGTCAACTTGTGTTTTTAAAATGAAGTAGATTTATTAGCTTATCTACCGGGTTAAAGCTAAGCTAACGTTGACAGTTGACGTACCACATGGGGTAGGTAAAATGGGTGGGTTTACCGCATGTTTGTTTGTAGCTCAAATCTTCCATTTAGCACCCTCCACCGCATGCATCAACTCTGCTTCAATGCATTTTACTGCGATAGATCGCAAACGACACCGTTGAAATCCCGAACTGGTGAGGCTTCATATAATGCAGGAACCGGCGGAGTAAGTTGCCCTACACTACAATTTAGGGTTTTAGGGAATAGTTTTGTAAAAAATTTAATTGGACGATTAGGGAAGACCAAAATTGAGGGTTTTGGGGCAGAGATAAATAATGAACTGCTCCAATTTACAGATTCAAGTGCTACTACATCCATATGGATAAGCTTTAGGTCGAATGGGAAAAATGAAATTGGGGGAATTGATGAAAATTAGGGTCTTTTACGGATGTTGAAGAGGTGAAATCAAGTAGTCAAAGTGGAGGAGAAGAAGAAGTTGGTAGGATGGATGATGAGATTGTTATGGTGGTGTGCTTGAGCATCATCATGGTCAAGCACCAGACTATAAATTTCTACCCCTTTTTTTTTTTTCTTTCTCTTTTGTTGATTTGAAGCAGCAAAAGAGAAAAGGATTACAGTAATAATTTTGTAATTTCTAATAGTGTTCTTTTTCTACTAGTATTATTTGGTTAATTCATTTTTTTTTTCATTTTATTTATACAATTAGAGTCAATTGCATTTTGATTCATTATGATTTGTTTTTATTTTTCTAAATTATTTTTGGTTGCAATAAAAACATGATCTGGCTGTAACAATGGTGATGGGCTCGCCAAGTTTTTCTTTATTTTTTTTAAACTTGTGTTCCGTGAATATAATTATTGAGGGCAAAGTAGAGATTTTGATAATACTCAGACAAAAGAGACTTATTACTGTTAAACAAAATACTTGAATTTAGCACTTAATTTTAAGATCACTAGAGTTGATTTTAATAACAATAAATTTTGATGACTCAATTTGATTCAGATCAATGGGGACACTTTTGTAATATTCTAGAAAATTAAAAAGTTTTTTTTTACTTAAAGTACCCTTTATTAAAAATTGCACTCTTTCTCATGAATAATAAATATATAAAGGATAAAAATATATTTTTCAACTGATTTAGAGGATAATAAATACTTTTTATCTTGATCAAATTGATCATTTAACACTACTTTAAAAATAATTACTACTCCTTTGTTCTAAAATAAATATTTTTTACTCAATTTTAAAAATTTTCAAAATAAGTATCTCTTTTTCTTTTGTAGAAAGTTTCTAAAACCCACAAAATGTCTGCAATAATCTTTTTTTTTTTTGTGAGATTAAAAAATTGTGTCTTATTATTTAAATTTCTAAAAAAAAAACTTATACTTAATATGTACTCATATTAACCAAACTATAAAAATAAAAATATAAGTAATCAATTACTTTTTTAAGTCTACGTAAAGTTTATAGAAAATCCTAAGAAGAGAGTAAATAGAAGTTGACAAGTCGTACAACTGCCAAGCATATTGTAAGCAAATCATAGATTCTAGCACCACAATTGTATATCCTCTCGAGGCCAGCATCGGGCAACAGAAAGTATCAAGTCTGGCTTTGGCACATTTTCCCAACAATCTCATCCGTTGTTAATTTGTATCTTAAGAGTATATATTAACAAGTTTTAATTAGATTTGTTATTATTAAAAATTTATAAAACTAAATATTAATTGGAATGATTAGTACTAAAAATTTATAAAATTGAACATTTTATACCTTTTCATGTATTTCTACACTTCTTAAGACCAAAAAAAAAAAAATCATCTGTGTGAATATTTTATTTGGTTAGAGCATCGACAATGGTTTGATTCAATCAAACCAAAAATCAAACACAACCCATTAAAAATTAATAAAGTAATCCATTTGATACTCATTTGATTCAAAACCAAAAAACTACTCCAATGGTGGCACAAACTCCAACACTTTTACATACTCCACCATCTTTATCTCCAACCAATTTACATATCCCACCATCTTTATCTCCATTAATTTAATATCATCTTTCAACTTAAATTTACAAATAAATTTGATATTGCATAAATTATTAAATTTGAAATTATATAAATAGTCATTATTAAATATTATTTATTAATTATATTTGAATAATATTTATTAAAATTTGATATTATTTATTTATAATATTATTAAATTTTAAATAACTACAATAATTCGATATTATTTATAATATAAATTATTAATATTCAATTTATAATATTATAATATTATCAATTTATGTATTATAATTTGAATAATATTTATAATAATATTCATTAATAACTTTAAAATAACTACAAAAATTCGAACATTAAATAGAAATACAACAATTCTAACGGAAAATCCGACAATATCCGACAATAATACAATAATAATAAAAGAAAGGATTATTCAAACACAAACTTTTACTGATTACCAAAAAGTCTCCAAATATTTTCAATTAAATCATGCAGCAGGCGGCGATGTGATTCTTTATCTCGAACGGTACACCTTCGTTTAAGATATCTTTCGTGCTCTGGAATACGCTCGTTAAAATATTGCCATGCTAAGCTACCATCAGTAATGTCAGTCTAATCATAGTCGAAAATATTTGGCAGACGTGTGTAAGTATCTCGTTCATCTTCGACAATCATATTATGTAATATGATACAAGCCTTCATAATTTTTCCCAACGTAGATACCTCCCACATAAGTGCTGCGCCTCGTATAATTGCAAATCGTGCCTGCAATACCCCAAATGCACGCTCAACATCCTTCCTCGCTGCCTCTTGGTGTTGAGCAAAGAGCTTATGTTTATCACTTTGCGGCAATCGAATGGACTGGATGAATGTAGCCCATGGAGGATATATACCATCGGTTAAATAATAACCCAAGTTATACTGATTACCATTAACAGTAAAGCCTACTGCCGGGGCTACACCATTATAAATATCGTTAAATACTGAAAATCGATCAAGAACATTTATATCATTACAAGTACCTGGAGTGCCAAAGAATGCATGCCATGGGAAATGAGGCATGGGGAAACATTGGTGTGTTCCCAAACTGCGTAGAGTTTGGGTTTTGGAAATTCGAATGACCTCCGAAATTTGGAGCATTTTGGAAATCAGAAAAATTATGGTAATGTGATGATGGTTGGTTTTGTGCAATGTGTTGAGGAATTTGACGAGAAGAGGGTTCATTTGGTGTTGATTGACGTGAATTATCTCGATTTTGAGGATTTTTGCTTTTACGAGAGACAGAGCTTTCAGCCATTGATGATGTTTAACTGACAATAAAACAAAGTTAACAACAAAAATTATACAATAATAACAGTTATAATATTACTTAATGATAATATTAACAATAATAATAACAACTAATAACAATAATTGTAACACCCGCTTCATTTGCATCTTACACGTCATTCATATCATTCACGATTATTACACGTGTCACATTGAATAAACTTTATAAACATTTCTTGAGCATATGATACATGATACATAGCATCTTCATGTTGCATTCTATGTGTTTTATATGTTCAAACCATCGTTTGATTCTTGTGAATGATCATACTTTAAATGTGTTGAACTTCTTGCACTTTTACGGCTCGCTCGCGGGACTTTTCTTAAGTGTTTTGACCTTCCCATAGACTTAGAATCACCTTGGGATCATTTAGGATCATTTCGGGAGTGTTTCGGAGCACTTTACAAAAAATTGGACATTCTGGAACCCGAGCGGCCGCCCAGGCGCGCGCGCAGGAACCAGAAAACATCAACCAGAAAATTCTGGAAAGCGAGCGGCCGCCTAAGCGGCCGCGCCTTGCCCAGTAACTTTGCCCGTGAAATTCTAGAATTTTCAAAGCTTGGAATTGGTTGGACAGGGTTGTGCCACGTCATCACCCGAGTAGTCAGCCATTTCTTGACCACTTAAACACCCCTAGGAGATCTCACAACACTCACTTCTCCCCCATTTCATCCAAACATAGAGAGAGATTGTAGAGAGAGTCCAAGGAGAGTTTGTGGAGTGATCTTGCCACAACTTCATCATTCGGAGTCGGAATCACGATCCGTCTTCACCGGAGTGGAGAGCTCGACTAGGTAATCGTTTCTAACCGAACAAACTCTTCATCTTATGGTGGATTCTTGAGTATTCACCTCTACCCACGTTTTTAGGGAGTGTGTGTTGATTTCTCAAGATTTCAAACTTGGAAGTTAGAGATTCAACCTTGTGAGACCTTTGTGACTAGAGGAGACATCACCATTGACTCAAATTCGTCCTCCTTGGTTTATTTCTTTAAGAGGTAAGCTACTACCCCCCTCTTCTTCATCTTTTATGTCTCATATGACATCTTAAACCTCAAATGAGTAGAGTTACCATGCTTGAAATGTGGACATGTGATTTTGCTATGAAATGTGGTGTTGGGATTGTGTAATATGATGAGATTTGTAAATTGTTGTTGGGAACTCGAATTTGGGCGTTAATGTGCTAGGATTAAAGTGCAAGACCATTTTCGTAACTCGACAACACTAGTAACCTAAAATGACTCTAACGGAGTCGATTAGGGTTTGATAATGAATGTGACCACGTGTGTGTTTTGTGAGCTCTTTGGATGCTCGAGAGACCCGTTGGGCGATTGGTTGTGCGACACACGTATAATGGTATTATGTTGGATTTGATATTGGCATGTTATGGCACACATTAGTATGTTGTTATTATGGTCGTTATACTCCCTACTTTGGAGTATAACACTTCTATTTAATGTTAAGTAAACATTACTTGAACATTTGGTTGATTAGTTAATGTGTCGAGTAAACATCTACTTGAGCATTGTTTAAGTCCATGGCATATTTGTTGGAGGTGTATTGACGCTCGGTTATTGCGTGAGCCGGGGCTACGTAATAGCCGAAGGCCAATACACTGGGTCTCGCCCTACCGTTGGCCACGGTAGGGGTTATAGCGCTAAGTGTTGTATGGAATAAACGCGACCTTAGTAAGCTATACCGTGATTGTTTCTCGGGTCGTTGGGGACCGAGTCTTCACGTCGACGTGGATACGGAAAACGGTTCACTTGGGTTTTGTTATTTGATTCGATGATCTGGTACGACATCAACGGTTTCTTCATTGGTATTATTGGTTGGTTGGTTGGAAGTTGGTATGTCGGAGGTGTACCTCGACGGTATCCTTTTATATGTGTTATATACCGCACCTACGTGAGTTGTATGCCACGTGACTTATGTTGTGAACTACTTGATGTGATGATGATTGGATATGATTACATTATGTTAACTATGTTATATGCAATTCTTATTACCGTTTGCATCTCGCATGCCATATTGTTGCATTAGTAGCTTATTGAGTTTCATAACTCACCCCGTCCATTGTTTATTGTTTTCCTTAGATCCCGAGCCGGCAAGAAACCCTCAGTGATCGTTCGTTGCCCGGTGTACTCGTCAGTCAGTCTTTTGGTAGTACTCTGTGAGCCTTGGTATTTTCTTTTGGTGAGGCCGAGGGTACATTTGTTACTTAAACATTGTAAAGTTGGGTAGAAGTCCCGTACTTGTTGTTCATTCAATATTCTTTTGTAGATGCCGACATGGTTGTTAGGCTTTTGTAAATGTTACTTATTTTTATATTCCGCGCACTCTGATGATGTTACATGTTAAGCCCGAGCTCCTTGTCTCGTGGGTTTGTTGGTTATATCGTATGTTCTCTTCCGGCATTTGTGTGGCCGTAATGTGCTGTTTTGGTTTTAAAATGAACATACATTTGCATTACAGGGTTTTCGCATGAAAATTGATTTTTAAATTGTGCATTTTGTGTCCCGTCTCACGAACCGGACGAGATTCCACATAGGATCTTGGGTCGGGTCGTGACAATAATAATACGAAATTTAACAATAATAATGGTAATAATAAACAATTAACAATAATGACAACAATATTTAATAATCTGTAATATTAATAATTAAAATATTTAAGTAGTAAATAATAATATTAGTAATACATTTAGCTAAATAAACAACTTAATTAAAATGGATTAATTAAAAATATGAAATTTAGAGAGAGAGAAGAGAGAAATTATCTAAAATATCAATAATTTGCAAAAAATTTGTTTGGTGTCCAAATGAAGCAAACCAAGTCTCTATTTATAGATAAAAATGTGTACTATTTGTTTATATTTTTTTTAAAAAAAAATTATATTTTTTGAGTACCAAAACTGCCCTTAACCGGAGATAATTTAGAAATTTACCCACTTGCCCAGCCGCTGACACGTGTAAAGACGTGTCAGGCTATGTCCGCAACCTTTTTTTTTTTTTTGAATTTTGCCCCTCAAAACGACGTCGTTTTGAGGGTTTAAAGGCAAAAACTGTGCCGTTTTGTCTCCTTCTTTTTTGTCCGGTTTGTTTGATTTTTTTTTGATCGGGTATCATCTCTTGATACTTTTTCTTCCAAAGCTCCAGATGATTTGCTTTTGATACTTTTTGATACTCCGTTGTTAGCTTTGATTTAATAAGATCCTGGAGTTGATACTCCGTTGTCCATGCTCTTAGGGGTACAATAAGAGATTTGTTGATTATTAATCATTGAAATTCTAAGTAACAAAAACTTCAAAACATCCAAAAATTAAAAAAATAATAATAGTATAAATAAAATGGAGAAAGTAAATTTATTTAAAAATTAAAAATAAAATTTTAAATTTTAAAAAACAAAATGAAAAAAATTAATCATACACACATTGAGCGTGTAGTAGGAGATAATGTCAAGTGACATCGTCAAAACAGGTGGGACTTGGAAACAGTGGCGTAGATACAGAAATCATGGAAAAGGTAAACGGTCTGCCCACGCCAATCTCGAAACCAACGGACTAAGAACTGGCAACTGGGTCGGATAAATGAAAAGCCTGTTCTAACCCATCCCTAAAATTGCATAACTGGGAATAGAGCTGTCAAAGCGGTCGGATGGTTCGGGCCGGCCCGCGGACTGCTTAAATCTGCTATTTAGTAGTGCGATACGGGCTAGACCATTAAGAGTGCGGGCCTAAAATATTTCAACCCAACTTAAACTGTCGTAGATTGTGGGTTAAACGGGCCAATCCAAAAAAAAAAACACATTTTTAAAAATTAATAAACATTATATATAAATCCCAAAAATTAATAAAAAAAACCGAATAAAACTTTATATAAGTCAATGGCTTAATCAAAAAATTGATTATCACTCTCAAGTCAATGGCTTGAAATGGAAAGTAAACAACATTTTTTTTTTTCAGAATAATACAGTAAATCAGTAAATCCAACATGGTTTGATTATCAATGGCGCTCAATTTTCAAGTCAATGGCTTGATTATCACAGTAAGATATAAGTAAACCCAACATGGATATAACGAAGGGAATAAATAGCAAAAATTTTGAATCACAGTAAGTATAAATACATCCAAAATTTGAGATAGCAAAAAGCATAAAAAAAAATCGACAAGCAAACAAATTAAGTTTACACCTTGAGTTCTTGGCGGAAGCAAGGGTCTAGACGTCCAGTGCGGCCAAACAATGTACAGGAGGCAGGAGCGGTCCAGCGGAGCAGAGCAGAGCAGGGGCAAGGGCAGCGGATTAGAGTCAAAACGGAGCTGGAGCTGGAGTTGGAGCTGTGAGTCAGTGATGGCGAGATACGCCGCTGCGGGAGCCGGGAGGTGAGAGAATGAGAGACGGCTAGCCGAGGTACTGTGGTCTGTGGACTTGTGGTGACGCCGCCACGTCAGTCGCCGGTGAGACTTGAGGTTGAGAGTGAGCTGAAGCGAGAGGCTGAGAGAGTGAGGTGAGAAGTGAGGAGAACTATGAAGCTTCTAAATTTGGCCTCACAATCAGTGCCTAGGGTTTTTTTTACGTTTTCTTCAAATTTGAAATTTACAATTCCATCCTTGCTACTATAGTGTAATTTAAAGGCGGGCCCACCCGCTCCAACCCGCACCGCCCCGCCTTAACCCGCAACCCGCGCGGGCTCAGCCCGTTTGGCTCGTTTTTTAAATGGTCCAATATTTTGCAACCCAACCTATCTATTTTGTTTGGCGGTCTAGGCTGGCCCAACGGGCTAAAACCATTTTGACAGCTCTAACTGGGAATGAGGAGAAAATGGAGTCGGAGATACTCTCTCTATTCCTTAAAAAGAAAAAAAAAACAATTATTCTCTTTAGAAGGTTTCGAGAAAAATATTTATTTTGTAATTTTTTCTTTTTGAAATGTTACTTTTGCAACTTTATTCTTGTCTCTTGACATAGTTCTTACTTTAATTGTTGATTCTTTTACTATGTATTGTTTCTTGTCGGTATTTTTACATAACCGTAGGTAGTAGTAATTGTTCCCTGACCTTTTGTTTGTGCCTAGGATATTGAATTTCAGACACTTAATTATAATTATTTAAGTTATTTTATAAATTTTATTTTTATATTTTACATATATACATAAAATGTATACAGCAATAATAATTTGATATATACAAATTTAACAGCAAAATGTGAATTCCTGAATTATTTCTAATTTTTCCTTTCATATTCAACGCAGATACAAAATCTACTTAACAATATTAATTTTAAATAAATAAATTTAACAACTGATAAAAATTAATAAAGTCAAGGTAACAAAACTAATCTTAAACAACGAAAAACAATGCATAAATTAAATTCTAATTAAAAATTCATAAAAATACCAAATAAATATATTTACAGTAAAGGAGGGCCGCTTGTTTCTAATTGTCTAATTTATTTTCTCAATTTGAAACACATAAATTTAACAACAAAATATAAATTCAAGACTTATTTATAATTTTGTAAGTTATTTTCTAAATTATCTTTTCCTATTCAACACATATAAATAATGAATTGGATTTAACAATTAATAACAATAAATAAAATCAATATAATTATACTAATTTCAATAATTAAAAACAATGCATAAATTAAATTCTAATTAGAAATTCTTACAAATACCAAATAAATTTATTTCACAGAAAATACTAATTTCAAATAAATAATTAAACAGTTAATAATCCATTTTAAAAATTTGATGAAAAAAATAGTTTCTTTATAAACACAAATTTTCAGTAATTAAAAGAAAAATCAAAGGTAAAGACCGGCCGGTTCAGGCAAAATTCCTTTTAAGGGTCGGCTGGACGTGCCATCCCTCATAAGGATTGTTGCCTGGACCGATCAACCTTCACTTAATTTTTTTTTTTAAACCTTGTGCTGCAAAAAATAAGAAAAATTGCGGGTCTGTACACTTTCTTGAATGTTTAACCGCTAAAGTCCATTATATTTGTTTCAAATCGTTAAAGTCCACTTTGGTGAATAATAAATAAATAAATTGTTCCTAAAATACTCACAAAAATCTAAAGACGATTCCTAGCAGCAACAACAACAACTCCAAAGAAATTGAGAATAGATCTCTTTATCAACAAGGGGATCTAAGATCTAGGTTTGAACCAACCTACAAAGAAATCATGATCTTCTTTTCCTTATCTT